>CM061363.1:18802379-19178731 GCA_030867105.1 Liasis olivaceus
CGCCAACTTGGCCCATGTTCTGCTGCACATCTGACGTGAGTCATGGGACTGAGCCTCCCCCCTTTTAAGCCAGGCAAGCCTCTGGCCTCTGCTTCAGATATGAGCTGGGCGGAGAGGTGCCAGAGGCCCGGCAGGGATGGCCAAATCTCCAGCGAAGGTAATGCCAGGGCACAGGCGTCACTTTATAGTCTGTTAAAAGCTACAGCTGCCTGTAGGAAGACGCCACAGTGGATGTCGGGTGAAGGGCCTGGCCCGGACAGCCAGCTGAGAGGGAAGGAAGGGAACCCCACAAGACACCTCAACCTATACTGCGTCCTGTCCCTGTCTGGGTGGGAGGCCTGGCATGCATTTAACAGGAGAGAGGAAACGAGGTCGGGCTCATGGAAAGTTGAGCTCACAGGCCTGGAATGTCCCTTCCGTTCTGAATATGGCTGTGGCTGAGAGTGGCACTGATGATTGTTCTGTCCACAGGGTCACAGCTAAGCTGCGGCGGTTGCCGGTTGCTGTTGGCTATTGCAGACCCCACCCGACGGAGGGCTGAGGCTGGAAAGGAGAGAAACCAGAGGGGATCAGGACTCCTCCTCAAGAGCCAACCAACTTACCGCTCTGCCACGCTTGCCCCTCCTCGTTTTCTGGTGGAGTGGGAGAAACCCACCGAAAAGGAACCACTGGAACCCTGGCTACATGCTCTTCCTGGCTGGAGGGACCGAGAGTGGCCAACTGGCAGCAGCATGGGCAGAGTGGGAAGGCTGGCTTGGCTTACTCACGGGGGTAGGGCATGGTGCTGATGTCTGCAAAGGCGGAACGGACTCGCTCCATGCGCACCCCCGTCGGAGGCCGAGGAAACTTCAGAGCTGTGTTGGGAGGAAACAGAACAGCCCGGTTAGTGAGGAGGGAGATGGCTGGCCCAGACTCTCTCTTGAGGCAGGGAGCAATGCTGAGGAACAGGTCGAGCAGACTAAGCCAGAGCAGCCCGCCCCATTCTCCTGTGGCTGGGGAGAGATTCAGGGCATCTCCTCCTAGCCCCGTGGCTACCCACGCTGCTGGGCACGCAGGCCGCAGCGTTCACAGGAGAACAGACCTGCCTCCCGCAACCAGGCCCTCTCCAAGGATCTGGAGGTCCCGGGGGGGGGCGGGCAGCTGACAGTCCTCCCTGGCACGCAAGGTGGCCACTTCACCCACCTGTAAATTCCTTCTGCAGGGCGAACGCCCGCTCTGCCGCTTGTGAGCTCACCCGGCCTTTGTAGAGGACACCGTTCACCCCCAGAATGTCTACCTCGGTCTGAGACGAGACGTACGGAAAGAGAAGGGGCCACCCGTGAGCTGCAGAAAGCAGCCTCCCCCCAGGCGTGGGAAAGGAAGGCACTGTGGCCAGAGAGCAGCTTGGTCAGTCCCTTTTAGACCACTACCAAGATGGAACCTCCATCTCTGGAGGCTTTTTCTGCCCTTGGGCCCAGCAGCATGGCCACCACTGAAGAGCTTCTTCCCAAAGTCCACCTGCCACGGCTGGGTCTGCTGTATGGGCTCCAGCAGACCCTGCAGGCAGGATATCCCCCCTCCCTCCCCCTTCCCAAGCCTGCTCCTTGCAGGGCCTCATAGTGACTCACGTTGTCATAGGTGATGGCAGTTGGGTCCCCATAAGGGTAGAGGGTGGTGAGGTCCTGGGACCGGGAAAGGTGCTTGAGGGTGCAGGCTTGGTGATGGGCCTGGCACTGCCAGCAGGTCTGCAAGGGGAGGTTGCCACTCATCTCGCTTGGATCATGATCCCTGGGGAAGGAGCCACAGGCCCACTCAGCACCCTGGGGCTACCTGGTCCGCCAGCAAGCAGACGGGCTGACCTCCTGGGTCTCTGCCCAAGAGGCACATGCACCATGTGGCAAGGAAGCAACAAAGGGAATGCAGCGTTGGGGTGAAACGAGGCATCTCTCCCGATCCTCACTGGGAATGCAAAGCCTCCTGCCAGAATACGGAAGCACTTCCTCTGCGCGTTCAGGGATAACTGCTCCCAGAGTTCCCAGCCAGCCCTGACCCTAAAATGAGGAAGGGCCAGGCCAAGGAGCCACCTCCATCGCTCCAAGCTGCGTCCCTAACCGTTTTTGCTGCTGGGACAGGTATTCATAGCCATTGGCACTGGCTGGACGAGGCCTCAGAGTGGCCCTGCGGACGGTGATCATGTGTCTGCAAAGAAGAAAAAGGTGAATGCAGCAGTCTGTTTCTCTCTCCACTGCCCGTCCCAGAAAGGCCCTGGGGATACTCACGGCCCAGTCATCATGGTCACTGGCCGGTCACAGGAGATGCATTTCACTCTCTCAAAGAGCTGCCTGCAAGGCACAAATCAGTGGCCCGTTGCCCCAGCGCTGGCTGCGTTCCCAGCACGTGCGGCCCGTACGTCTCAGTCACCACGACCCCCTTCATCACCACAGGGTCTGAAGACCCACAGAGCTGCCTGCCCAGGCGGGAGGGCACCTCCAGCAGGCTATGCAACCCCCCAGCTGGGCCCTGCCCTCCCTCCAGTCCTCACTTCTTAAAGCCAGCAGCACTGTCGGCGTCAAAGCGGGGGCCCTCGCTCAGGTACTTCTTGATGAACCTCCACACCTCTTCCAGCTGTCGGCTCACAGGATCCAGGGCCATCCGGTCCAGCTGTGGGCGGCAAGGATGGCCGAGTAGACCCTTTGGCCGGGCAGGACCACTGTGTGCACTGCAGCAGCAAAGGTCCCTTGGGGAGTGCTGGGCAGGGAGGGGTCACCTTGCAGTCCATGTCAACGAAGAGCTTCTCTAGCGCTTTCTGCCAATCCTTGTCCTGCAGAGACATCTTCTGCAGCAGATCCTGCATCATCTCATTCAGTTGGCTGGTGGCTATCTGCAGCTCTCCGTGGTTCACCATTGCCTCCAGCGCGCTCTTGTCAGCTTTCTGGGGGACAGATAAGGCGAGTCGTCACTGCCCGCAGGAGCTGACAGAGGGGGACAGGAAAAGTAACGAGGCAAAGGGGGAAAACCTCCTAGCTATTCCCTGAAGGTAGCCAGATTTCCTGACAGCTGCTGCCCAAGTGAAGAGGGGTGAGTGGGGTTGGCACCCTTTGCTTTCAGAAAGGCTCCTGCTGCTTTAATGACTGAAGGTGAGGCAGGGAATCAACTCCCTCAGCTGCTGCTCAGCGCATGCAGGCCCAGGAGAAAGCTAGATCAGTTGAATGTCCTCCCCTTAAAGGCATAGGAGCCCTGTGCCAACCACTATCTGGAAAAAGTGGCATTTTTTTCTTAAGAAAGACATTTCCTTTATATGGGTGGTGATGTTACTTCACTTAATCAGCAGTGATGCTGGAACAGACGTGCCTGAATCTCTGTGATTTCTGTTCTGTCTGAGATTGGGGTGATTTCAGGTCAGAAAGAAGCAACCAGATGCCTCATCAGAGACTCCAACCCATTTTCTCTTCCCAATTTTTTTTTCGCACCAGAGAACTGATATGGGTGGATGAAAGACCATCTCCTCCACTTTCTTTTCCTCCCCCAGTTCCTGGGGACTCACCACATTCATCTCCTCTTGGATCAAGTCCTTATCGGCTTTCTTAATGTCCAACTGCTCTAACATGTTGCGCATGACCTGTGGCGGGAGTAAAAACTCTGCTTCAGACTGTCTTTCTCTCATGCTCAAACATACCTGTCCAGGTTAACATTCTTGGCTTGAAGCCTCCAGCTAACTTCTGCAGAGGCGTTCAGTTTAGGCTGGCTGTGTGCGTGATTTCCGCTTGTGCAGCTGAGAGGTCACCCTCTTTCCAGTCATAGCACAAACTCTAGACTGCACACTTGGGCTTCCAAACTCTCTTCTCAATTAGAAAAAACAAGATTTGTCTGAATGTGCAGTCAGACTTTTAAAAAATCCTGAACGAGTTAAACTACTAAATTCCAATTTTTAAAAAATATATAAACGTATCAGGCAAGAAGATGAGTTCTATGGGCTTTTGGGTTTTTTTCAAGATGCCCTCAAAGATGCAAACCAAACATTCTGGAACAATGAGGCCAACTAGTGCTCCCCAAATCACACCCATTTGGCTCCCTATCCAGGCATTTGGGGCTGTCAGAACCAACAGCACTTTACAAGCCTGGAAAACACTCTGCTTTTCGCTCTCAGGAACAAAGCAGCCACAGAAGTGGCCCATTAGAGCAAAGAGGTACTTCGCTCCTTCCCTGCCAGCCACAAGCTGTGGAAGGTCACTGAGTGGCAGAATGGCTCAGCCAAATTGTCCCTTACCTGGATGTCTGAGGTACTCCTGGTTAATCTCTCCATGCCCTTCTGCAGTTTCTCGTACTGTTCCTTCAGCCTCTCCATCTGCTCCAGGGTTCCTTGCAGAGATTCCTTTCCCTGAGGAAGAAGCAAGCGTCTCCATCTGCTCCCTGGTGTGGCCCAAGTCCAGCCACTGCCGTGACCAGCACCTTCCTCGAACAGGATCTGGCATGGCTGGGTGCTGTGAGCGATTCCACTGGGCTCTGGAGTGTCTGGGCAAACCTAGACTTGATCTGTGTTGGGCTTTGTTCAGAGCATTAGCACTTTTCCTGCAATTCACTGCATTCATCAACAGGCTGCAAAGCCCTTTGCACTCAGGAGAATTAAGGCCTCGGCCTGTCTGGCTAGGTGCTTCACACGGGCAGGATTCTGAATGTGCTTTCACATCTGTCTGCTGCCATGAGCAAGGGTGGCTTGCAAGAAATCTGCTTCAACACAGAACTTCTTCCCCAATGGACTGCCATCTCTGACGAGCTGCCCCCCTCCCCTCAGTGGCAATGGGCTGTTGAGTATGTCCAGGCTACAGGATGAGATTTGCCCTCTTAACATTTTGCCCCTGAACTTCTACTGTCCTGCAAATCTTGTGGTTCCTCAGACCGACTGATCCCTCTCGGGTGCAGTTTGGCTGCAGATGTTTGTGGAACTATATTCTTGCAGCGCAACCCACGCCCATCCCCTACCAGACTGTGCTCCCCAAGGTACCTGCTTGCTCTGAGTTTGCAACATCTCCATCCGTTCCAGCAGCGACTTCAGCTCAGGGGGGATTTCAAAAACTGAGGCAAGAAATGGGGGGGAAAAAGATTTGTGCTAGAATTGCCCAAGCTTAACCAGCCTGGGGTTTGAGGCTAGGGTCCCAAAGGTATCTCTGAGCTGGAGACAGGGCCCCACCTGACCCCAGCTGCCGATCCTTGTCCTCAGGACCTCAAGGCAGGCAGAGGGCCTCATTCTGAGGGCCAGAAGACAGCAACCCCAGCTGGACATCATCCCAATTCTCCCCACAGGGAGTAGCAGCTGATGGAGGACCCAGAGTGGCAATTCTGGGCCTGCCAAGCACCCTATCCTGCTTGTCAGCCTCACCTCCTGGGTACTTCAACTGGGCCTCCAGCTGAGTGATGTGCTTCAGGAGAGCTTCGTGCTTCTCAGGCAGTTGGCCCAAAACAGCCAGAATCTCCCGGGAGGTCTTCTCTCTGCCCCCTTCCTCTTCCTCTTCCTCGGTGCCCTGAAATGCCAGCACAGGGTGGGAAGGCAGCTGTGCCTCGCAGGCAGGAGGCTCCTCCAAAGGGGCACGTCTGCTGCTCAGCTCTTGGGGCACCAGCAGGGCTAGGGAGAAGCTCAGTGCAGGGACCGCCCCCCCTGCCACCTTCCTCCCCACCAGCTAGGGAGGTCCTGGCCTGCACATCCACCCGATTCTTGCTTAGCTTTGCCTTCCCAAGTGAGTCAAACAGACCAAATTTATCCAAGGATCTAAATCCAACTCACCTACGCATTGGCTGGCTTGCTACCATTGTGCCAAGGCTCGGTTTTCCTGCCACTAAGGCTAGCCGATACTAAGCTAGCACAGAGTGATCCCTGATGCCACATCTGGGGCTTCAGGGAGAGGATCTCTCTCCTCTTACCCATCCCACCCAGGCCGTCGATTTCCCTTGGAAATCTTTCTGAACCGCAGCCCCCGACTCTGGCTCCTGGCTTGCTCGGAGACCAGCTCCCCTTCCAGTGATCCATCCTTGAGGGCCACAGCAGAGGAAACTTGCTGCTCACTAGGCAGGTCCCCCCAATTAAGTCCTACTCACTCTGCCAGTCAGCGTCTCGCAAAGGGCACTCCAGCACACCACATCCGAAGCATCTGCAGACATGCTGACCCTTTCTTTCACCAGGTCCTGTGCCCGCGGAGGGGGGAAGAGAGGTCGAGCCCGTTGGAAGAAGGGACCTGGGCGAGCCTTTGCTCTTATAAGCTGCAGAGCTTTCTCTGACAGGGACTGTGGGGATGCAGGCAGGATTAAAACTGGCGTCTCCCACAGGCCGCCTGCACGCTCAAGAGCTCCTGTTCAGCGGGTGGGAAGGGAGAAAAGGCACGAGCGCTGGGAAAGGGGGAACAGCCTGCCCCAAGCCCCGTGCACCAGTCCTGCCAGCAGAAGTGGTGGAATGGCACCCCACCCTGGAGAGAAAGCCCTACATGCCAACGATGTTACGTACTTACTTTTTTAATTAAAATTTTAGGTGCCCCCTACAGAAGTGCCATTCCTTCATTCCTGATGCTTAGAATAACCTCCCCGAGGGCTCTCAAGGCCCAGCCGGGCTCTTGAAGAAGCAGGGGTGGGGAGTCTTTGGAGTTCCACCACATCACCTCACGCCCATTTCTACACTCACTGACGCCCTGCCTGCCCATCTGAAGGCCTCATCCTGCTCCCTCTGCCAGCAGGTTCAACAGGCGCGTTGCAAGGGGGCAAAAGGAGAGGTGAGAGAGGCAGGGGCTGGGGGGCTGGGGGAAGCCAGGTAGTGGTAAGAGCCCAAGGGTCTGCCTGCTGGCTGGCGAGGGATTCTCTCACCAGCTGTTCCTTCATTTCTTCCATCATCCTGGCCTGTTCATCCAGACCCCGGAGCCGCTCTTTCATTTCTTCTCCGTTGAGCTGTTAATAGCAAGACCAGCATCAGAGCCTGCAGACGTGCGAGGAGTCTTCCTGTTCCAGCTAGGCCTTCTGCAGAGGCCTGTCTCCATCCGTGGACCCAGTCCAGAGAAAGGCCAGACCACCAGGAGACACCCTAGAGGCCCCTTTTCCTCCAGGAGCACTCACTTGGACAATGTTCTCTTTCAGCTGCCCCAGTTCTTGCTGAAAGCCATCCGTGGCTGTTTTCAGGGAGCAAATGTTATTCAGCAGGTCCTGCAACGTGTTCATGGCCTGAATGGGAAAACGCAAGGAGTCACTTCGGGTCAAGCCAAAGGACCGACGGGTGGCCGGAGACTCTGTGGTGCTTGAAGCCCTTCACACACTTGCTGCACTCTAGGGAAGGGGCGGAGGGGGCAGATATCCACTCCTTTGCTCTCTGGACCCTTCATGGTTGCACTTCCAGATCAATTGTCCCCCACATCCCTAATTAGGCCTGAATGGTCTAAAGTTGCTTGACCAGGAGGAAGGTGGAGAATTAGGAACTCAGGTTGGAAACCTGACCTTCTGCCCAGAGAAAAACCCAGATGTCTTCCATCCAACAGGAACGGGGGTGGCTCTGTAGGCGTTTTCTCAACTCATTCAAATGGCAAAAAGAGGAGATGGCGGAAGGGGTTGTGGAGAGTGCTGGGGAAGCAGTGCATGAGTCTCAGAAAAGGGAGAAAGGGGACAGGTGCACACCTCAGACTTCCTTCCCGGACACAAATGTGCCCATACGCGCACACACCTACACCATTTCTGGTCGCTCAGAGTCTTTGCTCTGTTCATCCAGCAAAGAAATCCCTGTTTTTCAAACCTCTTTGCCCAATGGGCAGCAGAGGACTTGGGGAACTCAAGGCTAGGATGGCCAGCCAAGGAACTGACTTCAGTGGGGTCTCTGCTTCCCAGGTCCTGGGAGTTCAGGGCCTGCTCAAAGCGTGGAGGCAGTGCGGTTTGGGGCCCTGCAGCCTGCTAGTGAAGACAGGGCTTGGCAGGGCAGCATGAGGAAAGCAGAGACCGCTGCCGGAAAGGATTACCTTGGTCATCCCTTCCTCGTTCAACTCCATCTTCTTCTTCAGCTGCATCATCTGCCACATGTCCTGGGTGGGCTGGCCCATGCCCTGGGTACGCACCAGCAGTTCAGTGGTGTCAGGGGTCTCGTTCAGGAACCTCAGCTGCTTCTCAATGGCTGTGATCCTCTCGTGCATCTGGTGGAAGATGGAGCTGGACTCGTGGGACACAGGAACAGCTTCGGAAGAGGTGGCCACGGAGGCCACCGTGCTTGGGGGCGGCTTGACGAATTCCAGCTCGTCGGCCGTGACCTCCTTCCTCACGTCCTGCAGCTGGAGGTGCTCCACGAGGCTGTGCAGGAATAAATGCAGGGCGTTGAAGTTGACATTGCCCAGCTCTGGTGTCCCGATGGCCAGGTTGATCAGCTCCACGAAGGAGAGGCTGTGGCTCATGGCCCCGCTGCCCGCTCCTGGGGGTCCCCGGCCGCCTCAGGGAGATTCACGGGTCTTGGCGCCGCAGGCAGGCGGGCAGAGGCCGAGATCCAGCGTCAGCGGCTGGCTGCTGGCGTTCTGATGGGCGTGGAAAGTTTCTCCTGGTTGCTAGGAGACCCTGGAACGCGGGTGGCCCGCCCGCTGGGGGCATGCCAGGCTGGGCAGAGGTGACCCAGCCGGGAGGCGCTGCTGTGGGGCCCAGGGAGCCAGGCTGGCCCTCGGCACCCCGCTCCTTGCTGATCCAGGGAGCTCACCTCACTGAGGTCCAGCTGCTGAGGCCAGGGAGCGACCCTGGCGGTGGGGAAGGGTTCGGGCCCCTCGGGCAGCCCCGGACTGGGGGGGGGGGGTTCCAGCTGGAGGAGGAATAGTGCCAGAGCGCCTTTTCTGGAGGCCGCTCGGTGCCACCTCAGCCAGGACGCAGGGAGGGCCCGGGGCTGCCGCCCGCATTCCGTGGCACCGGCATAGTGAGCTGGGACACGGCCCGTTCGGCTCTCCAGGCGCCCGCTCAGGCGCGCGAGCCCCGCCGGGTCCAGACGACCGTGCGGACACGCGTGTGCCCCAAGCGGGCGGGGGCGGGAGCTTCCCGGATGCGAGCTGGCCCCGCCCGCCCCGAGGCCCCTCCCCGCGCTCCAGCGGGCTCCGGAGCAGGGGGCGACACGGGCCGACCTCCTCTGGGCCGCCTCCCGACAGGTGGGCGGGGCGGCGGCGGCGGCGGCGGCGTCGAGTGGCTCCTCGCGCGCGGCATGCTGGGGGTTGTGGTCTCCCGGACTACCTCTCCCGGCGCCCCCCGCGGGGACCTCAGCCGGGGCCCGCCGCTCTCCTCCGGGCCCTCGCCGGCAGCCCCGCGTCGTCATTCGCCGCGGAGCCCCCGGCCCTCGAGGCGCGCCGCTGCCCAGCCCGGAAGCCTTCGGGCCGCTGCAGGTGCGGCCCGGGCCGCTGCCCTCGGGGCTGCGCGGGGCCGGGGCCGGGGCCGGGGCCGGGATGGCGGCGGCGGGGCGGCCGCCCTCGGAGAAGCGGCAGTCCCGCAGTCTGCGTCGGGGGCTGCCCGGCGGCGCGGGGCGCGTTGGCCCGCTCTGACCGGACGCGGCCGGGGAGGCTCTGCTGGGACCCGCTTCGGGGCCCCGAGGTCCGGCCGGCGCCGGGAGTCGCCCGCGAGAAGCTGCGACCTCGGGGGGGGCGCGGCGGGGCCGGAGCCCGCCCGGCGGCGCACCGGCCCCCTCTGCGAGGCGCCGCGCCCTCTCGCGGGCCCGGCTCCCTCGACAGCGGGAGCGCGCGGGGTCTCGAGGCGGCGGCCCTCGCCGGCGGCCGGCCGCGGAGCTCCTGGCCCCCGAGGTGCGCCCGGGGCCCCCTTGCTGGCCCCCGGGTGCCGGGACCGCTGCACTGAAGAAGCAGGTGGGCGGCAAGTCTTAGCGCGGTTGCCGGAGGCTGTGCGGTGACTTTGGGCTGCTCTCTCGGCCGGAGAGGACGGATTTCGTTGCTGGGCCCGGGCCCGGGCCTGGGCCTTTCCTTCGGCCGCTTTGCTGCCAGGCGGCGGGATCGCGGGAGCCGGGGGCCCGCTGACGGCGCAGCGGCAGCCGCCCCTCAGAGGGCGGAGGGCCCGCTCTTTCCGCGCAGGCCCGACGGCTGCCGGCTGAAGGGATTCCGGGGGCCGGCACGAGGCTGCCCGTTTCCCGCCTGCGCAGGGCGGGCTGTGCAGAGGAACAGCAGGCCGCCCTTCCCAGCCCCAGAGGTCTTTCCCGGACGCGAAACCGCCCCCTTCAAGGAGATCCACAAAGAGATATCACGCAGTTGCTACCCCCCCCATGGTGTCTGGCCATTTCCTGCTGCTCTCCTCCCTTGAACGATTGGAGCTGCTGGAGCAGACCCTAACCCTAACCCTCTTCTGTAGAAAGGCCATCGCTCCCCTCTCCCTCGCGATTGTAGGCAGAGCCAGTTGACTGGGTGGCCTATGAGCCCCAGAAATAAAGAAGTAAATTCAAGCTATCTGACGAGGCCCACTCGTGTTCGTACAACGAGTGGATAAACAAAATGCTTGCTTTGGGCTAGAAAGGTACTAGTGGTTCTGGCTGATGGCCCCCAGTGTCAAGGAGGTGGCTGGCTGGCTGGTTGGCTGCGTGGCAGGATGCTGCTTGGGTGAGTCAGTCCCACGGCCGGCCTCGACGAGCCAGGCCAGTTTCCTGCAGCATCTGATGGGTTTTGAGAAAGCTGCACCAGCTGCGAGATCCTGCAGATCCTACTTTAAGTGGAGGAAGTAGATTTCTATCAGGACCTTATGTTTCCGACGTTGTCCTAGAGGAGGCAGGAGGCCTGCTTTTGCCGAAGGAAAGCTGTGATCTGAACTAGTTTTGTCTGTCTGTCTGTCTGTCTATCAAATTTGTCACTGCCCATCTGGTTAAAAAAGTGACTCTGGGCGGTTGCTGAAATGGCTTTCAAAGCCGCCTCCCTCTCCTCTTGCTGAGTCTTCTGCTCTTTCCTTCACACTTTTCAGGGTGTGAAAGTGGCCTTGACATTCCCTGCCCCACTGCCGTCTCAGGCCTCAGCCTGCCTTCTGCCCATTTCAGCAGCTCTGCATCTGTTTTTTTTTTTCTAGCATGTCCAGTGATCCTCCTCCACCCTACCCTGGAGGGCCATCTGCACCACCCCTAGAAGAGAAGGATGGCTTCCCTTTCCCAGCAGGTAAGGCACCACTGGTGAGTGAATGGTGTGCACGCAGGCGGAGGGCCACAGCTTGCAAAGATCTCCCTCTTCGTTGAAAGTCCTGGCATGGGGGGGCGGGTGGAGAGGAGCAAAACATGCCTGTCTGTGAATCCTGCTTGGGCATGAACCAGGCCTGGGCCTTGCAAGTGTCCCTCACCATCCCAGGAGCAAGGTTAGCCTCTGGGTCACGGTTCTGTCCATGCTATGCCCCATTCTTCCAAATGTTCTGTGTCCTTCTCCAGGTAGGAGCTCTCCAGCCGTGGTACTGCCACCTTCCGATATTGGCCCCCCACCATACGAAGCAATTTTGCCACCCCAGCCGGGCTTTATCCCCCCACCTGCGCCAGCAGATAGCTCGATGCCCTACCTTCCCCCTGGTGAGTGGAGCGTGAAAGGAAGCCGGCGAGTGCTCCATTTCAACCCCTCCATTGGAAAGGGTGTGCCAGCATAGAAGCTGCTCGGTGTTGGGAGTGGCGTACGAACCATGTATGGCAGAAGAGAATGTCCTGTTCGCATAAAAGGATCTTATTCCTCCTTATCCTTATCCTGAAATATCAAGGCAGTATATAAATCTCCAGTTCAAGCAATATGAGCCACAGCAAAAATAGTTAAGTCATTCAGCAGCGCAGATGATCATCTGTAGCCCATGTTTTTAACCCATTAATAGATCTCAAAAACTCCAGAGAACAGAAAGGTGACAGTCCTCCTCCTGGAGGAGAAAGAAGGTGAGGAGCTAGTCTGAGCGGAACAGCAGGTGTATTCTCCGTGTGGGATCCCTGGGTTCTGCTCTGCCCTAAACTGGGCTTTGGCTACAAGGCCGTGAAATCGAGTGCGGCCGCTGGCCAGGACGTGCTCCACCGGCGGTTGCTTTGTTTTGGCCCAAGGCAGCTCCTGAAGTCCTGAGTGCAGCCAAGAGGGAAGAATTGGGACAGGCAGCTCTCCAGACCGTGAGGTGGCCATAGATTCTCTGCACTGGATTGTTAGATGGGGTGCAGCGAGAGAGAGGATGGCAGTGCCCGGGGAGTGAGTCTCTCCTGGAGTTTTCTGGGCCTTAAACAACTCCCTTCTTGCCCTTTCTCTCTAGGAGGCTACTGCATGCCCCCAGGACCACATGCCCCCATGGGCTATTACCCCCCAACTGGACCCTACGCCCCTGCAGGAGGGCAAACGGCAACCGTTCTAGTGCCATCAGGGACTGCAACCACTGTGACGGTCCTGCAGGGCGAGATCTTCCAGGCTGCCCCTGTCCCAACAGTGTGCCCACACTGTCAGCAGGCTATCACCACCAAGATCACCCATGAAATTGGCCTCATGAACTTTCTGCTGGGCTTCTTCTGCTGCTTTATAGGGTAGGTGGGGGGCGGCTGTGAAATCTGTGTTCGGAGCAGGCCAGGGGGGTGGCGGAAGAGGGTGCTCGCTCCCGTAAGCCAGTCCTGGCATCCGGGCTTTCTGGCAGACCTGTCTTGTGCACTCAGAGTGGAGGAAGGGGGGATCTGGGGCTTCTGCAGGATGGGTTGCTTTGCCCCTCTGACCCCTGCAGGAGTGCTGTGGATGCAAAGGGGCCACCTCCTGCCCCTCACGGTTTCTCCTCCTCCTTCCAGGTGTGACCTAGGCTGCTGCTTCATCCCATGCCTGATAGATGAATTTAAGGATGTGACCCATACCTGCCCCAACTGCAAGGCCTACATCTACACGTACAAGCGCATGTGCTAGCAGGGCCTGCTGAGCTGGGAGACCTCTGCTGCCGCCTCCTCCTGCCACTGGTTTGACTTCCCCATGTGCAGTGCTTTCCTGCTTAATGTCTTCCCTTTCTTCCTTCACCCAGACAGCTTCATGGGGCTGTGGCGCCTCCAAGGCTGCCCAGGGATTTGCTGGACTGGCTTCTGGGAGGGAGATGAGGAGGGGAAGCTGTTCCAGACGGGCCTCTCTTGCGTGTGTGTTGATGGCTCTCCTGCCCCCAAGACAAGGAGCTCCTGGTGCTTGGCTATGGCCGGTCTTCTCTGTGAGGATGCCTCACCCGCTAGAGCCCGGCCAGGCAGTGACACCTTGACCACTAATCTGCATCACATGGAGCAAGAAGGAACAAAGTCCATGGGTGCTCTTGGCTTTTTTTTTTATTTACATTTTTTATTAAAGATTTTAAATACAATACAGGTAGTCTTTGACTTACGACCATTCATTCAGCGACCATTCGAAGTTACGACGGTGCTGAATGAAGGGACTTGCAACCAGTCCCCAAAGTTACAGCTGTTGCAGCACCCCTGCGATCATGTGATCGATCTGGGTGCTTGGCAACCTGTTAGTACTTAAAACCAGTTGCCAAGCGCCCCACAATCATGTGATTGCCATTTGCAACCTTCCCTGCCAGCTTCCCCAGAAAGTCAATAGAGAAGCTGGCAGGGAAGGTCGCAGGTCACTGGGGTAAGTCTCCCCCACCTGTCCCTCTGCACTCACACTGCGTTGGCCACTCGCGCACCCTCTCTGATCAACATGGCGCCTCTTGTGCATCTCCACGCACCCCCGCGCACCCTTCCCAATCTGTGCAGTGCACAGAGAGAACTGCTCCTGTCTGTGCTTCTGCACTCTGAAGATGCCGGTCACAGATGCTGGCGAAACGTTAGGAAACAGAACTTCCAGACCACGGCCACACAACCCGGAAGATCCACACCAGCCTTTGTGCAGTGCATCTTGCACACTCTCCTCACAACCCCACACACCCTTCCTGAACCACACTGCACCCCCACACATCCAACCCACGCAGTACCTGTCATGCACCCCGTGCACCCTTCCTGACACCCCCCCCACACGCCCTCCCCAACCCGCACGGCACCTCCCTTGCACTCCCATGCACCCTTCCCAACCTGCATGGCGCCTCTTGCTCACCCCGTGCACCCTGTCACTCCCTCCCCACTTACCTGGCTGCCAGCCTGGGACTTGCAACTTCCTGCTGGTTTCTTCACTGACTTTGGTTGTGGGAAGCCAGCAGGAAGTTGCCTTGCCTAACGACCTGCGATCCTCGCTTAATGACGGCAACTGGGATTGCTGGGATTGCCTTTGCTAAACAATGCAGACGCGCTTTATGACGGCATCTCTTAGTGACAGAAATCCCGCTCCCAATTGTTAAGTCAAAGACTACCTGTAGTAAAAGCAAATACAAATTAAACTCAGAAAAAGAGATACAGACAAAGAATAAAAAGTGCAAAGAAAGGGAAAAAAATAGAAAAAAAAAGGAAAGAAGTAGAATAAAGAAGAGACTTCTAGTTTTCATGACAAGTAAAAGCACATTGGATAACTCACCACCCCCTTTATAAAGTTACACATATTTCTTCTTTGCATAACCCTAACCCTTCTATACACAAAACCATAAATCATCAACTTTTCAGTCCTGGTGTCAGCAAACAGTTCGTGAAGAGTTACCAGAGCTTTATAAAAACATGTCTTGTTTTAATCTTGATCAAACAAACCAACCGCATGTATCCTTTCTTTTACTTCTAACAGTCTTGAGTTTTAATTCATTCAGATGTTCTTTTTTCCATTGCAAAGACTTCTTCCAGGCTGTAACACACCTCTTTTGTAAATCCAGTGGAAAGTCATTATCCAGGTCATTGTCTTGGCGTGTCTTTTGTGTTTCCCCTTTGATTTTCAAAGCCAATTCTGTTTGCGTACCCAGCAAAGTCTTTATCTTGGCTCTATCTCGTAATCCACATTTCTTCCTGTCATTTGAATTTCCCACTTGACTGCCGCTTCTGTTTTGTAATCCACAGGTTTTTTTACCCAGTATTCTGATTCCACTATTCCTGCATCAAGCAAAATTTGTTTCACATCTATCGTTCCTTCATTAACGTCCTTTAGACCTACGGTAGTCTATCCACAGAAGCAGACATTGTTACTGACATTGTTGATACTGTGGCTACCAATTTCTGGCCCCATTCTTCGAAGATCTCCTTTAATATTTCAAATGTTACAGTGTTTTGCGTCGTTTTGTAAATCCCAATCTTAAAGGCAAGTTGTTTTTTTCTTTTTTGCCTGGACTTTAGTCCTCTCTAGTGTCCAATTTAAATTATAAGGTCTGTTATCTCTGTTATGATTTGCAGTAGTCAAAATAATTCTGGTTCTCACAAAAAGCTGTTTATTTTATATAGTTAATTCCAAAATCTTATAGTGAAAGTTTCAATATACTAAATTTGTCTGGACCCTTGATTAGTTTATGACTTTCTTAGTTCAAAATCTTGTTTAGCTTTTTACAATTTATTTCAAGTTAAGTTCTTAAAATTGTAGTTAATTTTTCTTTTGTTCAGGAAGATACATTCATCAGGTGACTTTTCAGACTTGTCATTCCAAAGAACTCTAATAGCCTTAAGATATTTAAATAAGCAATTCCCAAAAGTGATTAGAAGCAAGGTTAGCGAACTTAGCATTCTTTAAAAGGCGTCGGCCACAGTTGTGAGCTTGATGATGAATCCCTTCGTCTCCCGGCACTCGTGGGTGATCTCCCATCCTTATCCAGAGAGGTTCCAGAGAACCGGTCTACTCAGTCTTTGCCGCAGTTGTCGTCTCTGCTCTCCACAGAGACGTGTTTAGCTCACCATTCCTCCCCCGGAAGTCCAGTGCTTTTCTGACTGTCCTTGGTGTGGCGGAGATCTGCCTTCCTAGCAAAGGGGAAGTTTAAAGGCGGCATTCTCTTTGATCTGTGTTGGTGGTTCCCATGTCTGTGATTGCATTTTGCACTTTCAAAGAGGCTGTTTGTTTCTGGACTCCACACAGCTCCCTGCGCTTTGTAGATTGGGCTCCAGATCTGTTATGGCCAGGCCAGCAGCGGAGGCCAGACTGCCCTCACTTCCTGGGGCTGTGCCTGCGAGAGGGAAGCTGCTGCAGAGTTGCTCGGAGACCTCAGTGTAGAAGAAAGAAGCAGCCCAGCCAGAGTTTGGGGGTGTCCCTTCTGCGCACCGTGCAAGCAGTGAGAGCTGGTCTCCCCTCATCCCTTCTCTGCTCCTTCGTTCCTTGTCTGAGCCAGCTCTCTCCCCTTGGGCGGCCTCGGCTGGACGTGGATCCTGTCTGCCTGTCAGAGACGTGCAGGCGGCCCAGAGGTAGCCCCCAGGTGCTTTGGCTGCAGGTATTCTCTGCCCCACCACTCCAAGCCAACCCTGAGCCAGAAGAAATGTGCTTGTCCCAAGTTCCCTTTTGTGGCTGCTTGTGTTTGGGGTACTAAACTTAATAACTACTGTATGGAAATGTGAAACCCTGTTTGCACACGTACACTCCATTTTGCACTAGTCCTGCTAGAAAGCCCTTGTCTTGCACTGATGAGCCAGGATGCACAGGAGCTCGAGGCTTGCGATGGGATGGCAGGCAGTTGGTATAAGTCCCTGGCTAAATTCTCCAGATGGGTGGCCTGAACTAACTTGTCTCGAGCATTTGTGCCCCTGGGTGTGGCACCGCCCAGGCACCTGTTCGCCCAAAGGCTGCCACACTGAGGTTGCAGACGCAGGTGGGCCTGGGCTGAGCTTAAGGGCTTTCAAAAGCCTTTGGAACCAGCAGGGAATTCTCATCCTGTTCTTGAGAAAGAAGTAACCTGTCAAAGCTCTTCTGTGTTTGTAATCAAATAAAAACAATGACCCTCAAGGTTGTGTGCTGTGCATTGGGAAAGGTATGTTGGGGTAATCTAGGGCCTGGCTCTGGGGGCGGAGTGGAAGTGGCCCTGCTCCAGTCACCGAGGGAGGAAGAATGGGGAGGCTCCTTCAGGTTTTATGCAAGGGGGGTGAGGACCAAAAGTTACCTGGAGCTCATTTTGCCCCTCATTTCAGGGCAAGAGAAATTGTCCTTCTCTTACTCTCAGCAGGCTGCGGGCAAGACGCTTACGTACCCTCGTACCAGGGAAGATATTCATGAGGCAATTCATCGGGGAGCAGGAGGATTGCCCACACACTAGAAAGTACTTTCCCCAAATCATGCAAACAACAGAAACTAAAGTATCAATTTTATTGTGTCAGAGGCATCACCATAATAAATTACATGAAAATTAAACCGTTACCACTTCCCATATGTACAAGTCAGAGACCCCACCTGCAACTAAAGGAGAGTAGCGTGTTCTGCACCTGGGTAAGAGGGCTGCCTGCCCACCCCGACATACCCTCCCTCCACAAAGCTCAAACCATTCAGGCCACGCCTCCCAAGCCAAGGTTCCCTGCTCAATTCTACCCCGAATGGTTTGGACACACAGGCGTTCGTACACCGTGGATTTGTGTTTAATGGTTCCTCAGTTAAATCCGGCGTTAAAAGTCCACTTCTGTCAATGGGGAAAAGCAGCAATTTCATCAAGCAGGTGCCAACAGGAAGCCAGTGCCCAGCCTCACAGGACGTACCAGGCCACAATCCCGGCAGTGACTGCAGCACAGGCCGCCAACACCAGCTGGATGGTGGGTTGCTTCAACGTGGCCAAGGCGAGGTGGCAGGGGCAGGCAGAGTCCTTGGGGCCACCTGAGAGAGAGGAGAGGAAGAAAAGGACCGTGAGATGCAGGACGGAGCTGACGAGGAACGAGGGAGAAGCCTGGGACCTACCAAGCTTTGTAGCGTAGTATGGGCACTTGCGCATGTCTCCTTTCCCATCATGTGCTGGGAGGCCGCCATCTTGGGCTGCTTCTGTTAACAAAGCCCCAATCTTGTCCAGCTCCTCGAAGACCTGCGGGCAAAGTCCCCGGCTGCCGTGAACCACAGTAGCAGTTGCTACGGGTACTTTGGCTCGCCTAGGCCCAGCCCTTCTGGGCTGCCCCTCCTGTGCCTTGGGCCCAAGCCAGAAGGCGTTCCAATTACCAGTGAGGAGCCCCGCAGCTGTAACAGCTTTGGAGACCAGGCGGGCCGCCGGGACCAGCCTCTGCAGCAGAAAGCCTTGCTTTGCCACTTGGAGGGAAGCTGCAGGCTTGCCCCTGGGGGTGTCAGAGCGGGAGGCAGGCAGCAATCTGAGGCCGCAGAACTCTCGCCGGGCCTGTGAGCCTTGCTGCGAGAGATGCGCCTCACTTTGGGCCCGCACATAAACCTGAGGCTGGCCCTGCTGGCTGGTTGGGCCCTTACGGATGTGAGCCGAGGAGGAAGAAATGGGCCCCGCTCAAGAGAGCAATTTCAGGCGCCCAAAAGGCCGGCCTCGCAGGGTTTGGGAAGGGAGGGACCTGGCCCACCCAGCCCCAGAAGGATGGAACTGGGCAGGGGCTGCTGCAGCCAGCCCCCTTAAACCCAGCAGCCGCCCACCTGCATGTTGAATTCAAAAGCCTTGTTGGCCTCCTTGACGATCCTCTCCTTGGTCTCCTTGGACACCTCCAGAGCATTGAGCCGAGCTCGATAGAACTGCTTGAACTGCTGTGGGTTGGAAATGTTTTCAAACGTGTAGAAGTTGATCCCCTCGCCAGTGGTTGGCAGCTTCAGTGCTCGCTGGGCCACCTTCTTCAGCACCTGACCCCCAGAAAGGTCCCCCATGTAGCGAGTGTAAGCGTGAGCCACCAGAAGCTCCGGCTCATGCTGTCCAACATGATGGATGCGGTCCACGTAACGCTGAGTGGCTTCTGAACACTGGATCTTCTCCTCCCAGCTTTCCCCATACAAATACTCCAGGTCTCTAGCCAAGGCTTCCTTCCGGTGCAGCTCCGAAGGGAAGTACAGAGGAGTAAAGCTTGGCTGGTCTTTGTTGTGCTCCATCTCCTCCTCCAGCGCGGAGTATGTGAAGTAAAGGGCCACGGTGCCCAGCTGCAACAGAACAAAGGAGCCATGAGGCTCCCGATCCACCCAGCTCCTCTTTCCCCTACCCGCCCCTCAGGAAGCAGTTTCTGTCCACTTATCCCAGGGCAGCAACATGAACAAGCTGTTTCGTATTAAGCCAGTTTGATGGATTGCGGTGCCCAAGGCTCCCACGCTCTCCTGGGCCAACACGTCAGAGAACAGCAATGTCCCTCTGCTTCAGCGAAAGAAAGAAAAAACACCTCCAGGTCTGATCCGTCTAGGACGGAAGGAGGTTTCATTTTCGGTGCTTTGTAAGCCCAAGAAACTACACAAATCCATTGAAGGAAAAAGATCTCCTGAGAGAAGAAGGAAGCTAGGGAGGGGGGACTCTGGAAAAACCCACCATCTCATGCCACAGACAGGGCTGTTCCTCTCCAGAGGCAGGGGTTTGTCGAACAACACAGTTAACTGGTCTCCTCCCTCCCACCCGGAACCAAGAGGCCCAAGAATGGGACAAAGCAGGACTTATGTACCTTGAAGAGCTCCCTCTTGATGTGGCCTTTCAGGAAATCTTTGACAAACTGGGTATTCTCGGCGCGGTCGTGCGCCTCCTTGGTCCCTTCTTTCAGCAGCTCAGACAAGTCTGTGGGGCTGTGGAGAGACCTAGGCGGGGGCAGGGAAAGAGGCAGAGGGCTTCAGCTCAAATCCTCGACAGGCCGCAGGCCAGGCGCTCGCCTCTGGAGGGCATCGGGGAGAGGAAGCTTCGGGCCGGAAAGGTCTGAGCCCCACCGCCCCATCTTTTTGCACTCGAACCCTGCCAGGCAAGCTCGCTCCCCGGAGAGGAGAGCAGAGCGGAGCGGAGCGGGCAGGACCAAAGAGACTGCGCGGCACCGACTGCAGTCCGGCCTTGGCAGCCCCAGAGCGCGCCGGCCCCTGCGTGAAGCTGGCCTCACCTGCAGGAGCTGGAGTCCGGGGGCGCGGGGGGCGCTTCAGCCTCTCACCCACCGCCCGCCCCGCTGCAGCGGCAGGGACGCTCACCTGGTGGTCTCCTCCTCCTCCTCCTCCTCCTCCCCCTCCCCCTCCCGCTCGTGGGAAGGGCTCTCGGGCGCGTCCGCCCCCTCGGCTGCCTCAGACAACATCCTGCCTCGCCTGGTGGGCTGGGTCCGGTTCAGCTCCGACGTCCTGCTCGGAGAGAGCCAAACCAACCATCTGGCACCGCCGGGACTCCCGCGGGCCGCGCCTCAGGCAGGGCTCGAGGAACGCGGGCGAGTCCGGCCGCCCGGGCCGGGGCCGGGGCGCCGCGCGATTCAGCGCCTCCGCTGAGGGCGCCGGGAGCCGCCGCGGCCGAGCCACCGGGCCCGGGAGCAGCCGGAGGGCCGCCCGGGGGCGCAGGCAGAAAGCCCTTCGCCCTCGCGGCGCCCCCCGGCCGAAAGGCCGCGAAGAGAAGGGCGCGGGGGGGCCAGGAGGGGCAGGGGAGGGAGAGGAGGAGCGGGCCCGGCCGCCCCCCACCCGAGCAACGCCGCCGCCGCCGCCGCCGCCGGCCCGTTACCTGCCAGCCGCCCCGCTGCTCCGCGGCCCTTCCGGTCGGCTCACGCGAACGCAGGGAGCGCAGCGACGCCCGGCCGGCTCCGCCCCCCTCTATCACGCGGACAAAGCGCGCGGGACACGCAGGAGCCGCGCTCCGCCTATCAGCGCCGCGGGCGTCGCCGCGCCCCCTGCCGGGGGCGAAGCGCAGCTCCCTCGCTCGGGCGGCCCCGCGAGGAAGGAGCCCGGCAGCGCCGCGGGCTGCGTGCGCGTGCGCGTGCGCGTCACGCCAGTCGGTCACCCGTGGCAGGCGCCGCGCGCCGCGGCCGCCCCCCGCCGGGCCCGGCCTGTAGCAGGCGCGCTCCGGGCTCCCCTCCCGTGGCGGCGCGCGGCCGATAGGGGGCAGGCGCCGGGACGGCGGTCCCGCGGAAGCCCGTCCCTCTCGGCGGGGGTCCCGGCGCCGCGTCGCTTCCCCTCGAGGGCGCCGGGCGATGGGCCGGCGGCGGTCGCGGTCTTCGCGGCGACGGGCTGCGCCCGGGGCCCTGCGCGGCTCCGGCTGCCTCGGCTCCCGCGTCGCCTCCGAGCTCGGCGGGGCGGGGCGGGGCGCCGGGGGCGGGGCCGCGGCGGCGAGGGCGGGCCTGGAGGCCGCCCTGTGGGGCCTGCCCTGTGGCGGAGGGCGAGGGCGGGAGGCGGCCCGGGCGCAAAGCCCCCCCGGCGCGGCGGGGATCTCGGCTGCGTCCTTGCGGCGGGGCGGCTTGTGCCGCAGAACGGCCGGGTGCAGGCGCGCGAGCGTCTGGAGCCGCCCTTCGGGCAGAGCCCAACCCTGACCCTGACCCTGACCCTGACCCTGACCCTGGCGGCAGCGGGGCCTGGCCCCCTCCTTCGAGAGAGCCGGTCGCTTCCTTCCCGAGCAGCAGGGTGGCCTTTCCGCGAAAAGTGTCTCGTGAGCAGGGTCCCTCCCGGTCTGTTCCACAGCTGGCACCTGCCAGGGCATCAGCAGCCATCTCGACTGGTTGAGAAAGCTGCTGGAAAGGGATGCGTGACCCTGGCCTGTGTTCAGAGGGCTCGCAGGGATCATTGGGCACAAGCCGCCCAGAGTCCCCCGTTGTAGGGGAGATGGGCGGGGACAAATCAAATAAATAAATAAAATAAATTGTGTCGGTGACAAAACAGATCGGTTAGACCGGAAGGGGCCAGATCAGATGTCAGCGTGCAGCTGCTGAGCTGTTCTCGCAGGGGCTGCAGTACTGGCTGGCACGGAAGGTGGGGGGGAGACAGCTGCTGGTCCTTCCGAGCCAGTTGGCTCCTTGCTCGAGGTCTTGTTTCCCGCGCCAGAGCCAGACTGTTCCCTGGTTCCCAGGCCGGTGTGCGCTCTTCCCTCTGTTTACCCACTTGGTTGCTGCCCCTTTTACTTGGTTTGCCGTCCAGACCGGCTCTCGGCCGATCGGTGGCATTACTCTGGCCCTTGGCCGTCCAACCCGGGGACAAAGCAGTGCCCGCAGTCCTGGGTTTCCCACTGGCAGAAAATGACCAAAGTTTGAACCCTGGAACCTGGAAGGAAATGGAGCCTCTCAGCAGGGTCTCTTTCAGTTGACCAGGACTTGAACATCAGATCCTTCTAGGAAGCTGTGCCTCCTAGCAGGTACAGCTAAAAAATCGCCAAATGAAGGTGAATTCTGTAAGGCCAAACCCATGTCTGCTTCCTGTTCAGGGGAAACGCATGGCAGACTTGGCAAAGCAGCTGGTCTTGAACTATGGTGTACGGCGGTCTGGAGAACGTGCAGAAGCTGACAAGTGGGCAGCTGAAGGTGCCACATTTTGATGGTAAAGGTGAGGTGGAGGAGTACTTCCGGGCCATTGGCGTGCCTGTGACCAGCCTGAGGCTCTCTTCTTACTTTGAAAACTTCCTCACTATCTTCCAACCTCAGAAAGCCCCAGATGGAGAAGACCACGAACTGGGTAAAGGTGGCTTTTCCAGTGCCTATGCTGCTTAAGCTCACACCCCAGGTTTATTTATTAAGTGAAATTAAAAACACCCATTAAAGCTGGGTATAAAGAACAGGAATATAAAGAACAGCAAGAGCATCCTGGTTTCAACAAACTAGTTTCACCATAGCTGATTGTGATGCACGGCAGCTCATGCCTATTTCAAATTAAAATAGACATGGAAGAAATACCAGTATGGTCATTAAACAACTGCCCAATGAAGATTCCGTGACATCCACTCACGGGTGATTTTCCACCTCCCCTGCCGCAGTCTTGGACGTAATCCCTGCGTTTTGCTGGATCTCGGGATCCTTCTTTCCTGTGCAGCTATTCCCATGAGAGAGGTGCCCGTGGATGGCATGGCATGGCAGTGGCTGACCTTGGGCCGGTGTTTGTTCAACTGACGGAGCCAGAAAAATTCACTGGGAAGGAGATTGGCCTGAGCACCTGCAAACTCCGTAGTGGAATATGCAGCTGTGATAGCAAGGTGCACCAGGAAGGCTGAGAGAGATGCCCAGGTGAGCCACATCCTTTGACCACCTTCCTACAATAGGGTAGGTCTTCAGGTGCGTACAGCAACTGATCTTTCAAGCCAGATGGCCCATGGATGGCTTCAGAAACAATGCAATCCAGGATTCTTCAGACAGCCTTTGTGCATGCATACGGTAGTGTCCTGACCACTTGGGCCAGCGTAGCACAAGCAAGAAGTTTTGCAGCCAGCTCACTTCCTGGCTACTATTAATGGCATTTTTCTTTCTGCAGATGTCACCTGAATCATACGAGAAACTGGACTTCCCTGGTAGCCAAGAGCTAGCCCACATGTTCCATTTCTACTACGTGGGCCCAGCACGAGATACTGCCCTAACCTTGGCCTCAACCCAACGGCCCAGACATTTGAAGAGTGGATGGCAGATCATTAAGCAGCTTTTAAGGACCTGTAACAGAAGGAGGGTACGGCCCACTCATGACATCTGCACTGCTCTTTCTCTTGAATAAACAGAATTGCTCTGATTGTCCTGATGCTGCTGGTAGCAGTTGCTGGGGGAGGGTGGGGGGTGGAGGAGGAGTTTGTGGACAAGCCTCTTCTTTTGGAAAAAGGGCCCAGCAGTTCCAGCCACCCAGCCTTTAGGTGCCCACAAAGCCGAGTTGTTAGAAATGCAAGTTTAGCACTTAATCACATGTAGCCCTGCTGATGTTCAACTGTTGTACTGATACATAAGCAGTGCGGGGGGGGGGGATTTGAACCTGTGGGTCGGTTGAAACCTGCAGAAAAGCCACCCAGTAGCTGCTGGCCAGTTATTCTCTCCATTCTCATAATGTGTAGCACTCAGAAGCCCCATTTTGAAACAAGGTCTTTCAGCGCTACATCCTCAGCACAAGCTGTCTTGAGCAGTGAAGGTGTAAAACTAGTAATCTGTTCCCGGTTCTCAACCTGCCAATGTTCTAACCTGTCAGCCAAAGCCACCTCTTTTTAACCACATGCAGAACAGACTTGGATGGAATCTTGACTTCAGGCACTAAGAGACTTGAAAGATAAAATTTCCCTTCCCACCTACAAAAAACACTTGTATTCCTCCATTTCTTCCCTCCCAACTGCACCGAGTTTTGAAAGGCAGAAGCAGACAGATGATTCAGATTATCTTTATATCGTAAATTCATTATTTACACCAAATCATCCTGCCAGCCAGTTCACTTGGGAGGCAACCTGCATATGGTAGCCATGTAAGCTGAGAGCTATGGCGCTGGCAGATGCAAGAGGGTTGGGGAGGATAGGATGGTGGTCATTCATATGCTCAGTTGCAGTGGCCAGATGCTCCTGTGTTCTACAGACTCAACTGCTATATAAGTGGTTTTCTTCAAGTACCTGTTTTTCTGCTCTCACTTGTAGCAACTCTTTTCTCAGGCCTAGGATGAAACACAATGTACACAGAACCAGAGTGATTTCTCGCATCGCCCTTATGTCCAGAAGCATCACAGATAACAAGAACACAAGAGTCTGTTTTGTCACATGTTTGTGGGCTTCTGGATGCAGACTTGGAAGGGAAGACTGTGCACACACGACATCAGTTTTGTTGCTCACAACAGCAACAGTATTTGATAAGCCACAGTTAGAACTTTGCTAGGTTTAAAACCAAGGGGGTGAGCATGTCAGGTAAGATTTCTAACCCAGGGACATGCTCAAGAAAAAAAGTGACTCCTCTACAGCCTGTTTGTAACAGTGGATTCTTGGCTGATACAGCTATTATCTGCAGTGGGAGAACCCTTCTCACCATCCCCACCCCAGGCTGAAGCACTCGATTCTGGAGCAAAGCACCACAGCGTTATTGCAGAGGTGCCTTCCCCTTCTCTCTTCTTCTGGAGTATGGGACCAAGTGTGATCTTGGGAGCTCTCTGGGGAACTTGTTCAAACCTCAGGATAGGACTCTGCATTCGGCGAAAGGTACACTTTATTTCTGCTCTTCAGGTCTCCCCCCCAGCAGTCTGCCTCTGTCCAGAAGAGAAGCAAGTCCAGGAAGCCCAAGAACCTTCCACGGTTCCCATGGCTGACAAGTGGCCTCCTTCCTTCAAGGTAGCCCGCAGGCCATGCACCTTCAAGATGTGTCTGTCCTGGGTTCCAAAATCTCCAGCATCACACCTTCCAGACTGCTGTTTCCCAGTCATCTAGTTTTCAGCAGAACGTTTTCCTAGGACCAAAAGGAAAAGGGAAGTCTATGACCCACACAAAGACTGTGAGAAAGAGCTAGGTAACAGAACAGCCTCTCAAAAGCCAAGCCAGGGCTGCAGTCCCCCCAGCCCCTGAAAGCTGCTTTTAAGGCTCCAGATCTGCTGCAATGTTTTGGGGAAGCTTGCAGATGCAAGAACTGAGGAACGCTTAATTAAATGTAAGGTCTTCTGCAATGATACCAGGAGTCTTTAGTGTAACGCTGAGGGATGGAAACTGCTGCTATTAACGCCAGTTCCTCTGGTCCTTATATTTGTTTTCATGTGCAGCTGCTGTCCCATGAGTGCTGGGAACTCCTGGGAGTAAAATGAAGCAGCCTGAGGAGTGCAAGAAAGATCCAAGCAGCAACCCGCATTTAACAGATGGGGTTAAGTTGCAAGGTTTCTATTCACAGAATTCAAGTCACCAGCAAGGAACACATCAGCTCTGGAGAGGTTTCCCTACAGCTTCATCCTCCCCCACCCCCACTAATGTTTCTGCAAACAGCGAACACAGAGACCTGTGCATGGAAAGACCACAAGGGGCTTCCTACCTCTGGTGCAGCTAATCAGAAGCTAAACATTTTCTTAAGTTTAGCTAGGAATCCCTCTGTGCCGTCCCCTGCCTCAGGCCTCTCCTCGCCTGCCCCTGTTCTAGTCGTGCCCCTGCCACCTAGACACAAACAGCAGAGAGCTGGGTCAATACGCATTGTGGGAAGTACCACTGTCCACCTCAGGTCATTTCCCTTTCCCCTTCTTCAGACTGTCTTTGCCCGGGACATTAGGAAGGGTCAAATGACAGGGAAATGGGACACACTCTTTTCATTTCAATTTTTCTTTGAACTTCCTCCACTGATGGAAAGTGCCTGCAGGAATAATTTGCCTGGCTGCTCCAGTGCACTTTCTGGGCTCCTCCCTTTCTCCTAGATTGCCCCTTGTGCTGTGTGGTGTGGTGTGCTGTTGCTGACACTTCCTGCACACAGCAACTATTTTGGCCTCCTCATTACAGTTTTATTTCTATCACTTATTCATTAGTCTTTCACTAAACTGTAACAGATCAACATAAGGCATGCATTCTAATGCCAGTCAGTGGTATAGAGAACATTACTATACTAAAGCAAAGTGCCCCCCTCCACTGGTGGACTCGCTAAATTCCTCTGGATGTATTGGTGAGCAAAAGTCTCGGGCCCTGAATCTGTGGAAAGGATAAAGGGCACTCGTGAATCAGAGGTCAAGGAATGGCCTTTCCACCCACTGAAAGCATCCCGGGGCATGGAAATCACTACAAGAGGGCCAAAAAATGCTCTCAATTGGGGGATTTGTTCCGCCTGCTGAACCATCAGCCAGCCGCTCTGCCACCTTGCGTATTGCACTTATTCGGCTTCAGGGGTCAGTAGTGTTCAGTGCATTGTACAAGCCCAGAAAATTGAGTAAAGCACAGATAAACTAATCATGGCTAACCGTATCAGGCAAACACAAATAACAGCAGCCCTTTCCTGCCTAAGGGAAAATGCCGACACCATCTCAAGCACAGCAGACTGGCAGCTTATTCCTAATGAATTATTTGACTGAATCGAAGGCTGTCCTTTGCAGAAGTTTGCTCCCTGCTGTGTAACGCACACAATCCCACTGCAGTCCACATCGTTCAAGGCCACTGTTCACACCACCAAATAGAGCCAACAGTTGCCAAAACGTGCCCTGCCAGCCCCAAAGTGCAGCCAAAATCTGCCAGCTCCGCAGCCTCACCGGTCGTCGTGTTGGCAATGCCATTCACAGTCCCTTCCACGTCAGTTTCATCTTCGGCATAGCTCAGCATCAAGGCTCGCTGGCGATCGGTCAGCCTCCTGAAGGAGGGGAAAAAGGAGGTGCAATAGGATAGGCCAGTAGAAGAGTCTGGAGAAAAGCCAGGGTCTCTTGCTTTCACAGACTTCTCACAAAAGGAGCAGGCTGACGCAAAAGGGGATTCTGTCGGGATCATCAGACTTGTGAGCTGCAACCCCAGGAAGGTGGCTCCCCTAAAAGGCTTCTTTTCATGCCACCCAATTAACTCTTCTAACCTGTTCCTCCAAAATGCCCAGACTTCTCGCTTACTTGGGAACTTTGATCTTGATGTGAATGTAGTGGTCTCCATAACCATAACTGTTAACTCTGGGAATGCCCTTCCCACTCATTCGAATCTTCTGGTCAGCCTGAACACCAGGGGGGATCTGGAAAGCACAAGAAGAACGCATTGGATTAAAGCATTTCTGGACAGCTGTTTTTTACTCATGGGAGGACAATGCTCCTGTACTCATACTGTATCTGATAAATATGAGAACCAGCCACCATTATTAAAACACTTATGGGGAGTAAACACTCTAAGACAGTGGGGCTGACTTCATACACCAGGCTGTGAAAGTTAGACCGTCTTGGGAAGGAGAGATGCAGAACATCACAGAAAATGCCCATTTTCTCATGAAGCAAAAGGAGCGCAACCTGAAAGCACCAATGGAGCAGCAAAGCTTCTGTTGCAGAACAGAAGTGCGAATCTGATCCTTTCCATGCAAAAACACAGAACAAGCCCTTCCACAGAAAAGATCCATGGCCTTCCACGCAAAAGGGTAACATCCCCTTCGTGTTTCCTTGCATCGCTAAACCTGAGCGGCCAAAGAAGAAGCCATTTCTGTTCTTCTGCTTTTCTGGCAAGGAACGTACCATAACGCTGATCGTCTCGTACAGGCCTGGCGACCTTGCTGTACCTCCCAGAACAGCCTGTGCTATGGAGATGTAGAGGTCCGAGTGGATATCTGCACCATCCCTCCGGAACACAGAGCTCTTCTGGACCTGGAGGCAGGGAGGGGGGAAGTTCAAGGGCACAGCAAGTACAGGGTCCGATACGGCAAAGCTGCAGGTAAATACGCACCCTGAAGGTAATGAAAATTTCTTTTCTTCCAACAGGCATTCGAACGGTCTGCCCGTCCTCCACACCTAAAGCCAAAGCAAAGACACTGTTACCTTTCGCCCAGCACCTCACTTTCTTCTCCCCTCTCATGGCAACTGGGTTTGGGAGGCCGAGCGCACTTGGATCGTGTTCTTAATGTTCAGAGCTGCCCAGCTCTGATTTCTGCAAGGACCGATTTTCCTCACCGCTCTCTCACCACAGAAGAGCAGTCGCTGTTCTTCCTTAGGGGCAGCTGGTACATACACACCTGCTGGAACTGGGACCATCACAGTCTTTTTCTGTTTGGTTTGGCCAGAGCCACGACACATCACGCACGGGTTAGTTACAACCGAGCCTCGCCCACCACACCGCCGACACGTTGAACGCATGACAAAAGGGCCCGTGTTGATCGTCTCCTATCCAAAAGAAGACACAAGGAAAGGTGAAGCGTCGGGCAATTTCTCCTCCATGATGTAAACTGGACCCCAGCCAGCACACGGTATCAAGCTCTAGGACCATCTAGAGCAAGGAACAGGCTATCTTCCTCTAAAGTGCAGAGTGCCCAGTCGGTCCCTGCACCAAAGCTTTGTGGCCTTGCTCACACATTTCCACCTGCCCTGCTGTTGCACTTACTGTGCCAGTCCCATTGCAATAGGAGCAATGCACTACTCTGGTGCCCGGTTCATGCCCTCTGCCATCACAGCGCTGACATGTGTCATTGATCTGCACCACAATCTCCTTGTTGACGCCCTTTGCAGCCTGGGTGAATGTCAGGTCCATTAGGTACTACAGAGGAGAAAGAAACAGCCCATTCAGAGATTGGGACTCACAGTTCTGAGCCATCATTTTGCATACCGTGAAGAACAGCAAGGGAGAGTGGAAACATGTTTAGATTGAGAAAAAGCGCTGTCGCATCCTTCAGAAAATTAATTATCTGTAAAACCAGTGAGAGAGCCCTTTTGGTGCAGTGATTAAGGCCCCAGGCTAGAACCAGGAGGCTGTGAGTTCTAGTCCCGCCGTAGGCATGAAAGCTGGCTGGGTGACCTTGGGCCAGTCCCTCTCTCTCAGCCCTAAGAAGGAGGCAACAGCAAACCACCTCCAAAAAACCTTGCCAAGGAAACTGCAGGGACCAGTCCCGGCACTCACCAGGAGTCAACACTTACTTGAAACAAACAAAAAAAGTCCAACATAATACAATCAAATTTGCTAACTGTAATGAATCAAAAATCAAATTTGTAATCAGCTTCTTCACACTATTTTCTCTCAGAAGCCCACCTTTGTTAACAGATTTGTGTATCATTGTTTCCCCCTTAAAATCTAAATACTGAAAAGGATAACTACTGAATTTGTATAAAAATAATTTCCAATTTAGCCATGAATTTGAGCAAAATCACTGTAATTGTAAGTGCATTTTTTAATTGTTCCATTTAAACCAACACAGCAAAACCTCAATCTGAGTAGTCATTCATAAGAGAATTTATTTGTTACTTCTGAAAATCTGGTAAATCCTAAAGGTACATCATTAGCATATTTGTGGCATTACAATTCCCAAGTGTGCTTAAACACAAAATCTTTAGGGTTAGGGGTTTTTTCCCAGGCCTTGGACACGATCACCTATAAACTGCACTAAAAGTTCACACAGCAGAGATATTAAATGGGCATATCATGACATGCCCGTCACTGTCCACACCACTGCACTCTGGACCTGCTTCTGAGTGGTCTTCAAGGGCAGCCCCAGGTACAGTGCATTGCAACAATCCAGATGTGAGGTGACCAAAGCATGAGACTGTTTTAAGGGCTCCTGGTTAGATTTGGGCACAACTGGCACACTAAATGAATTTGTGTGAAGGCCTTCTTGGTCACAGCTGCCACCGGCTCCTCAAGCAGGAGCTGTGGATCCAACAAGACATCCAAGTTGGACATTGGTTCCAAAAAGAGAGGGGCAACCACATTCAGTTCTAAGAGTGGAACATCTCTAGACCTGGTTGTCTAAAACCCCACAGCCATCTGGGCTTGTCAGGGTTGGGCCTAAGCCTATTCTTCCCCACCCAGACTCACACAGCCTCCAGAGACTGGCACAAGTCCTGACAGCATCACCTGGCTGGCCTGGAGTCAAGATATACAACAGGTATCATCAGCATTCTCGTGTAGATGTAAACAGGCAGAGTGAAAGCCCTGAGGCACCCTACACACCAGAGGTCTCTGTTAGAATTCACTTTCACACACATTTCTGTTAGGATATTCTCACGGGAAGAACAAATCGCTTATCTCCAAAACATTGTTTTGACTGCAAAAGTCATGCCACCTGCATTTACTTTTTCTAGTTTGCACGTATACTGCTATTTACTGCCACCTATTGGCGTCTGTATGCTAGTTACCTAAGGGGAGGTGCATAGTGTCAATAAATTGTGGGTGATTGTATACCTCACTGCCTTAGTAGGATTTTAGTCATCATGTGATCAGTTTTATAGGTTATGTAGTCGTAACTAATAACTAAGTAGTGTGCCTCTTCTTTGAGAGTTTTTTGGCTAGAGACTTCGTTAAACTTGTGTATTGGATAAGTCTTGGATGCCACATATATGAGAAGTGACTTTTTCTATGTTTTGCATGAAATTTGTATTTTATGTAGTTTTTATCTTTTTCAATAAACAACCAGATATATACCTTCTGGTTGGATTTCTCCGGAGAACAAGATAAGGACATTGCATTCTTTAAATCTCTCTAACACTGGTGGGTATTTTTGGCATGAAATGTGGTTATATCTGCACTCTGCCTAACAATTTCATCTTTACCTCCTGAGGTTGGTCAAAGACAGCACTGAAGTCTCCAAAAGGGGAATGTGAAAACTCCCCAAAGATCTTCCTGAACAGCTCCTCAGGATCAATAGTTGGGCCACTGTGCCTATACTGCTGCCCGGAACCTGCCGAGCCAAAGCCAAAGTCCGCTGTCCCGTAGGTATCGTATTGTTTCCGTTTTACTTCATCTCCCAAGACCTGTCAATGACACAAGATCTCAGTCATCCAGGGGGCTCTGCTTTGAGAGAGCCTCAGTTCCAAAAGCCAAGGAGTGTGAAATGCAGAGAACAAGCATGCTACCTCATAGGCCTCAGCCAGTTGAGAAAACTTCTCCTTTGCTTTAGGATCGTCCTTATTGGTGTCAGGATGATACTTTTTGGCAAGCTAAGCAAACAAACAAAAAACACAAAAGTGAAAATTGTGGACAAGAGACTCATTCTGATTCCTGCCTTTATGTGGTGGGAATTCTTCCAATGAATTTTAAATCTACTGTGTTGCATTTAAACTACAGACGGCAGATGAAAATTAAAAAAAACATAACATCACTTAGCATAAGTTACTTTTTTTTTAATAAAACCATTGTGATTCAAAGAAGTTATTCCAAAAGCCACCAGCTCAAAGCAAGTCCACTGATACTTTCTGTAAAATATTTATTCCAACTATTTAAAATAGTTTTTAACTTTCTTCTTCCCCTACTATCTTCAGAATTAGATCAGACAAGTCACATTAACCAAACACAATATGACCTAATTTCTTAAGTACCCTTCAATCACCCTTCAGCAAATTTATTTGCTTACAACAGCAAAGTAATAATTAAACTGATCATCGGTTCTTGATGGCTTGTTTTTTTCGCCCACATATATTTTATAGACAAGGAAAAAAGAATTTAATTATTTCTTTTCCTCACTCCAATCTACCACAGATCATAATCATATGCATTCAGCTCCACACATTTTTGTAGTGCAGTTCAGAATCCTTAGAAATAATGATCTTGATGAAGCCAAGAGAAACAAAGGAGGGTTTAAAGAGAGGGGATAAATATAAACCGCCTTCATCAGCATCAGTAGCAGCAGAACATAAGAGCAGCCTTGCTGGATCAGACCACAGCTCTACCTATGCTGGTAGTTTGCCCCACGGGCAGCCAGCAAGGTGCTCTGGGCATCAAGGCCAGAGCCATCCTTTTCCTTGGGCCCTGCAGCAAATGCCTCCGATACTGGGAATCCCACACAGCCATCAGCAGCAGCCACGGGTAGCATTTATCTCCAGTCTGCTTTAAAAGCTCCCCAAAGGCTTTTCGCTTCTTGGTCCTCACCTTTCTATTATGTATAGCCAGTATCACACTCCTACAGTGGTATAACACAATCCAAAGATTTATCAATGGAGGGAAAAAACAAGATTAAAAGAGGTGCTAGATTAATTTGGATTTCTCCGGTGAGAAAGAGTGTGGGATGACCTAAACAGCTGCCTCCAACTCTAGAAGTCTAGGCTGTCTTGCCGCCAAGCACTGACCACCTCAGTTAGATCACATTCTCAAGATGATCTTCATTGTCAATGTGAGATTCCAAATACAAGGATTGGATTGTGAGATTCTGCTTTTGCATACACATTTAAAAATGAAATGTTAAAAAAAACCCTCTCTGGTAATATTAGAATAGTGCAAAAAAGCTCTGTCATAATGGGAGGTTGCTAGCTTTTACTTTACCAATTCTTTGCTTTAGATATAAGACTGCACGGAATAAACAGAAATATAAAGGTACTTAAAACAGAGTTTAATCAATTACTATCCAGGATGCCCCATGGCAGGATTGAGAAGGCATTTGGCACAGCGCTCTCTCTAGCTCTAAGGCTGGAGAGGAAAAAGACTCCTATGCGAGCTTGTTATCTGAACGTACCACAGGCAAGTCATCATCCCCGCGTTACTTTGCTTTCCTTAACCCTCCCAGCCAGACTGCCGGCCTCCTCTCCTCTCCTCTCCCCCACCCAGCCTAAAGGCTCTCCCGCTGCACCGCCCTCTAGGCGCTCGCGGGAGGACACGAGGCGCCCCGCTGCCAGGCCCCTCGCGTGCGCGCGCGGCGTGCCTGGTAATAGGCCTTCTTGATCTCCTTGTGGCTGGCGTTCCGAGGCACTCCCAGGATCTGGTAGTAATCCTCTTGGCTGCAGGCCGGGAAGCTGGTGTGGAACGCGGCGGCCCAGACGAGCGGGAGCGGCCTGATCCCTGGCAAAGGGACGGAGGGTCAGGGCGGCCTGCCGGCTCGAGGGGAGCGCGGGGGCCCGACCTCCGCGACGCGCCCCGGACCCCCGCCCGCCCGCCCGCCCGCCCCGCGCGTGGCCCAGGCCGAAGCACAGAAGCCGGCAGGGCCCGGGGCCTCCCCTTGTCTCGAGGGCCGGAGCACCGCCCTGCCAGGCGACCCGGCAAGGGGGGCCGCGCTCTGCCCGCCCTCGGAGGCGCTCTTGTCTCTCCCGAGGACTCCCCGGGCCTCTCACCGAAGCGGTTTCCGATCTGCGGCGCCGGGGCCAGGCGAGATGCGATGGGGGCGGCGGGGCCCACGCTCCGCCAGCGGGCCAGGCGCAACGCCAGCGCCAGCCGCCGCGGCCCCCCGCCGCCCGCCCGGCAGCCCCCGGCAGCGGTTGCCGCCTCCGCCAGCCAGCGCGAGACGCACCCCGCCACCATCTTGGGTCGCTCAGCCGCACTGCGCCTGCGCACCTCAGGCCGGCAAGCCGGGGGCCCGAGTGCGCAAGCGCGCGGGCCCGTGGTGGCGGAGGGAGGGAGGGCCCAGCCGACCTTTCCCAGCGGTCAACCCCGCCGCCTCGCCGCTCCGGCATGCTTCTGGGTCCTAGTGCCCGCTCGCTTAAGAAACGCGGGGATGGGCTTCGCTGTGTGCGAGGATCCCGAGCACGTCTGTATTCGGGTACGGCTTGGGTCCAGCTGGGACCCGCCGGCTAGGCATCCCCGAGCAGACAGCGCTCGCCGAACGCACGGGGCGCACTCCCACGGTGCCGAGAAAGGCGCTGGCCGAGCCCAGAGGATCGCGTTAAGATTTCCCGCTCCCCGCGGCATCACTCGTCGGCGCCCTTCAGAGTGGGGGCGGGGAAAGCACCTTCGCCCGCCGCCCCCGGAGAGGGGCTGGGCCGACGGAAGCAGACGCGGAGAACGGGACCCCGGCCGCTGCTGCCCCGGTTGGAGGTTGGAGAGATCCGGAGCGCCGCCGGTCCAAGGAAGGACATGGGCGAGACCGGGGGCCAGACAGGCTCGCGGCTGCCCTCCTCCCGGGGACAGGTGGGCGTTTCTCCCCTCCTTCGAGCCCGTCTCCCGCGAGGGCCCGGGAAAGCCCGGTCCTCGAGCTGGTGCTCGTAACCGGACATGCCGGAGGTCAGCGCCTCTTCTGGCCCGCTGTCTGTCTGGTGGAGCAGAAGTGGCGTGCCGGGGCAGGTGGAGACGCACCCCCTCCTTGCCGTTCCTTCACTGCACTTGCATTGATGTGTAGGTGGCCTGGCTGGCACAGCTGCCAACTCTTTGAGGACTAGAAGCTTTGCCAGCTAGATGTTAGCCCTACATCGGGGCAGGAAGCAGCTGAGGCTGGCGCTTCTCCCATTCTCTCTCTCCCCAAAGGGCTGCCTGAACGGAAGCACCCACGTTTGGCTTACCAGCCCTACCAGCATTCGGAAGAGTGGCTAGTCCTGCCTGCAGTCAGAAGGAGGCGCTGGTTTAGGGTGCTGTGATCAATACTTATGTTTTTGAGGCACCTTCGTTATTCATTTATTTGCTCCCCGGTTTTGAATACCTTAACCAGGAAGTTAAGGTATTTCCCCAGGCAAATTTCACGGAATCCTCCAGCAGATCCCTATCGATGCCTTTCTAGTTTGCATCCATCAGCAATGCCAAGAAGGGGTGGCATTCCCAGGCTTACACTCCCGTCCAATAGGTTGCAAGCATGGGACGTCACTGCCGGCTTCCCCAAAGCTTCTCCGCTGCAGAAGTGCCTGAATTACGCCAAGCTGCAGTGTTCTGATGAGCACAAGGCTACATCTACCGCAGTCTACCTGTCCAGGGTTTTTAACGTTTTCTCCATGTCATCCAGCAGGGCTATCAAGGATTCAAGGGCAGTGCAGAGGACTATTCTAAACGGGTTGCTGTATTTCTTATTTATTTTATTCTTATTACATACATGGCCCGTTTTTCAGTCCAGCTTGGCCCCGAAGTGGCTTTCCATTAAAATGCACGAAAAACAAAAGCAGCTTGTGAGCTGGTGTTAATCTCTGGCACAGTGGGACTTTCAGCGTTGGTCTGCTTACTGGCGTTAAAGGTAATTCATCTTTATTTTTCCTTTCGCACAAGATGCAGAGCCTCAGCAATACCACATCACTGCAGGGAGCGGGAAAATCAAAAACAGCCAGAATTAGAACTGTCCAAGGGATCTGCGGAAAGGCACAGATGCGGTATTGAAGTAAACGGGAGCCATTGCTTCTAGTTGATGGGAGTAACCCAAGGAGTTCCTTACTGCTGACACGGGAATGGGACAGCTGAAGCGAATTCTTTTGCGGCCTCGATTGACCCGTATCATTTTTGTTCCCTTAGGGCTGTCCCCGGGGAGCATAACGTTTCTTTGCCCAATACAAACGTGCCGGTGAAAGGAGCTTTTGGAAGCCTGACTCTCCAGCTGCTGCGGGGGACGGGGCCCCGTCGGAAGGCTGAAGGACCAGGCTGGGGACAGACCTAGCGAGGCGCCACCTCCGGGCTGCGGGGATCACTTTTCCGCAGGGAGGGCGAAGCGCCCCATCCCGGCGTTGAAACTCTCTCCGCTCCAGCCAATGAGAAGGCGCCTGGAACCTCCGGCTGCACGGGATTGGCCTCTCGGTGGGCCGAAGGGCCAATGAAGTAGGCGGCTGGGGGCCAGTGGCGGCGTCCCGGAACGGACCCACCAATCGGCCGGCCGCTGCTCTGGAGGGAAAACCGAATAAAAGGGGGCAGCGGAGGAAGGAACCCGGAAGAAGGAGGGGCGGGGGTCTCTCGGGCCCCTCTTCTGCGGTTCTCGCGCGCCGAAGCCGCCGGGAAGGAGCGCTGGGCGCGGTCCCGCCGGGAGCCCCCGCGGCCGTGGCGCTTGCACGCGGAGCCGCCCGCCCCAGTAAAGTGTCACTTCTGCCTGGTCTCCGTCGGGGCGAGCAGGGGCCTCCAGCCTCGACTCGCTTGGCCGGCCTCGCCCGCAGGGGCAGCGCCCTTCGCGCAGGCTGGCGGGGGAGCCGGCGTCCGAGGCGCGCGGCGTCGCTCAGCCCGGGGCGGGAAGGCGCCCGCGAGCGGGGCGCGGGCGGCGGGGCTGCCTCCCCGCGGACGGCCCCTCCCCCGAGAATTCTGGGGCCCGCGGGGCGGGGCCAGGGGCGGGGCCTCCGCGGACTCGGAGCCCGGGCGCGGCGGCGGCGGCAGCAGCGGCAGCAGCATGAGCCGGTTCAGGGCGTCCAAGTTCCGGCACGCCGAGGCCAAAGTGGCCCGCAAGGAGGTGGGTGGCGGCCGCGGGGGAGCGCGGCGGCGCGGGCCCGCTCCCTTGTGGGCCGACGCACCTGCCTGCGGCGGCGGCGGGTCCTCGAGCGGGAGCCGTGCCCCGTTTGGCTCGGCCCCCGTCGGGGCGCGGCGTGGCGCCGGCGCCGGGGAAAGCCCTCGGCGCCCCCCAGACGGCCCCCCGAGGGAGGGCTGCGCTTCCGGAGCGCCGCTCGGCGGGCATGGCTGCGCCGCGCTCGCTCGCGCGCTCGCGCGGGCGCTCCGCGGAGATGCGCTCCCGCCGCTCCCCGGGCGAGCTGGCGCCTCCTCGGCCGCCCGGGCTGAACCTCCTGGCTGAGAGCGAGGCGGGCCGGTGGTCCGCCGGGACCGGGCCGCGCCGCCGCTCCGGGAGGAGCCGGTGCGTTCGCTGCTCCGGCGGGCCTCGGCTGAGCCGGAGGGAGGGCGCTGGAGGGGCCCCTCGGCCGCCGAAAGGCGTCCGGCAACGCCTCGAGGCGCTCGCGGGCGTCCTGGAAATGCGTTCCCGCGGAGGGCGCGGCCCCCGGTTCTGGCGGGGGTCGAGGGAGCAGAGCGCGGTTGGCCCGAGCCGGCAGGTGTCTCGCCGCTCGCGCCGCCGCCAGATATTGGAGCTGTCGGCGAGGTCCGGCGGCGCGGCGCGGCGGAGGCGGCCGAGAAGCTTCGAGGCCGCGCAGCAGCCGGGGGCGCGCCGGGCATCATTCCGGCTGGAAAGCCCGGCTCCCCGGGGCCGCGTCGCCCGGGCAGCGGGCCGCGCTGCTGGAAAAAGCTCTGAGAGCGAGCGAGTGAGCCTCTCTCTCAATGGTCCAGCCTGTGGGCCCACTGAACTCCCTGTTGGAGATGGCGGCGAAAAGCCCTGTTTGTGCACACAACTCGGTTTGGTTATTTTTGACAAAACGGTTTGCTCTCAAAAGAGTCCTCAAATGGTGCGGTGCCACCTCTGGGTCACCAGCTTGCCCAGGGGCTCTGTGGGGCCCTGCAGGAGAGGCCACCTGGGACAAGGCCGGCACCCGAGGGGTCGCTGCCTCTTTGCTAGACGAAGATCCGAGGGGCTGATATACTTAACTCTTCCGCGCAGCCCTTCAGAGCCAAGTGCCCCCCTTGTTTTCAGTTTGACTCGGAGGGGGCAAGACTTCCGCTTTGCTCCGGCTTGCCTGGGCTGGCAGCTCTTCCTTCCATGCAAGGCCAATGCTCTTGCAGCCAGGCTGAGCCAGCCTCAGTCTCCACGAGAAAGGGCTTGTAGGGTGCTTCAGGGAGGGACCTTTGCAGCAGAGGGAGAAAACAACATAACAGATGGGGATTTTGTGGCCTTTTTTTCCTGTACCTTGTGGGCGAGGGGAAGGGTGGCAATCAGTCACCCCAGCTGAGTCGGGCAGCCTTATCCATCTTATGCAGTAAAATAAAATCTTGACCCAGTGGTCTGGGATGGGGCCGAAGGAGCAAGGCAGCCAGAGGGGGGGGAACCGCAGCTCACACTCGTGCCAGCCCTTAAGGGGCCGTTAGAGCAAGAGCAGGCTGGAGGGAGGACCAAGGGGTTCCCTACTGCAAGGGGAGATGCTCTCGGCTGGCTGTTGGCTCTTGGGAAGCGGCTGCAGCCTGGTCAGGAGGCTTTTCCTCTACCGTTTGGCCAAATCCAGCCAGAACTGCCTTCTCCCCGCCTTGCTCAGGGCCAGGATTCCCCAGCTCCCTGCTGGTTCCCGACCCAGGATAATGTAGTTCTGTGGAGGCCTCCCCTCCTCTCCCCTCCCCTCCCCTCCTCTCCCGTCCCCTCCCTTCAGCTCACTCTCCTCTCCCTGCGGCAGGCCTGGATTGGAGATATCCGAGGCAGTGGCCCAGTTGCTTCAGGGAACCACATCAAGGCCAACTGCCGCTGGATTGCATTCAACACAGAGTTGGCAGGTAAGATGGTGCACAGCCCGGCCCTGCTAATCAGCACGGGGCACGTTTCTGTGGTTGCACTTTGACCTGGCAAGGAGTTTGCAAAAATGCCAAGGTCCAACCATGTCCCCGTTGAGGGTGGGAACAGGGGTTGGGTGCCCCTGAAGCTGGCCACAGCCTGGCTGCTGGGAGGCTCCAAGGCAGGTGGGCAGTCTTCCCTTCTGCCTTTCCCTCCAAGCTTGGCTTGGCTTGGCTTCTGCACCCCCTCCTCACTGGGCGGCTCCCTCCTGACTTGATTTTCTATCAAGCGCCTCCTGTTGGTTGGCCCCCTGCAGCCTGGAGCTAAGAAGGGCTGAGGGGCCTCCCAGTGGCCTTAGGGGTGGAATTTGCAAAGTGGCACATCAGGGGTGGGCTGATTTAGGTGGGAGCAGGCAGGAGAACCCCAGTCCCCCAGCCTTTGCTGCCTCCAGTCCTTGTTGTGCAGGGAGACCCGGCTGCAGCGTCCACCTTGGGTCAGGTCCAAGAGTGGCCAGTTTCAGAAGCCAGCACACACCTGTCCAGGCTCAGGGCAGCCCTGAGTGGTAGGACAGCCAGGGACAGACTTCCATTCCTTTCACCTGGCGGGAGGGTTGCTCAGGGGCTGCCCAGACAGCTGGCATCATAGGTTTTGTTTCTGCTCTTGCCAGGCGTGCTGGGCGCTGTGCCTCTGGAGACCCCAGAGGGGATCAAGAGGGTTGTATCTCATCTGCGTTGCCATTCAGGTGAGCTGCAGAAGCTGCGGGTGTGTGTGTGTCCTTTTTGGGAAACGAGCTAGAAATCCCAAGGGCTGTTCTTCTGTGCAGAGAAATGAAAGGGTTCGTACTTAGCTGAGAAAAAGACTTTTTAGAGGAAGAGAGAACCGCACGAGCTGCTTTCAGTTCTGCTGGAAGGTTGCTTAAAACAAGCACGCCTCTGTTGCAATTGCTTCTCGAGCAGCTGCTGAAAGGAAGGGGACGCTCAGGATGCGGCTCTGCCCGCCCCGCCGCCACAATGGCCTTGTCCTACTTTTGACAGACTCTGAACCAGTGGGCAAGACTCCCCCAGCCCCAGCTGCACTGAGCCTCCGTGGCTGCACTTGCTTGCAGATAGATGGGGGCGGGGATTGAAATTCCCTGTCCTGAGGCTGCACAGTGGGGATATTGTGGGAAGGAGAAGCAGCCATTTCCAGGCCTTGGGGGCCTCTCTGAGTCAGCTGAGCGGGGCTTGCGTCTGGTTCTGCTAAGTGCCCAGCTGGGCAGCGAGTCAGGGTCATTGCGCCCCACCACCATGGGCCCAGTGCTATTGGCTGTCAGCTCAGCTCCCAGCCTCTGGAAGCCATAATCCGGCAGCCACGCTTCCTTCCTTCCTTCCTGCCCGGTCTTCTCCCTTGGAGGTGGAGGAAGAAGCGCCCGGATGTTGGCTGGCCTTGATGTAGCAGAAGCATCGCCTGGTTGGTTACAAAGCCAGAAGCTGCCCCCCCCCCTTCCTGAGAGGCCTCTGCTCTGGTGGCTTTGCAGCCCAAAGTCTCTGTAGCACTGCAGCCTGGGGGAAGCAGGAGAAGCCCCTGGATGGCTGTCCTTGCTTCCACCCCCATGGAACCCAGAGGAGGATGTGGCGGGCCCAAGCCTCCAAGGGCCACAGCTTCTTCAGCATGTAGACCCACTCGCAGAAGCGGGGGGGGGCTAAATCCTCCCCACGTGTGGGAAAGCACTTGGGGGGCCAGGGCAGGAAGGGTAGCTGCTGAATAGCCGGTGCCTTGAGCATGATGGCCGCGTGCATAGATCGGCAGGGGGGGCTTGGAATGTGCCTCCTCCTGCCTTGTGGGCTCACCATTGTTAGGGGCTTGCAGAAGTGGAAAATTGCACAGAGAACCAAATGCCTCCCTGAGGATCATTGCCACACCAGACTTCCCACCCAACCCCCCCCATGGGACAAGAAGGCAGTTTCATCCCGCTGGGTGGAGCAGAGAGGGTCAGTTGGCAGCAGCTTGACTGGCCACAGAGGAAGGACTGTGGGGGGGCGGGCAGCTGGCTGGCAATGGCTGCTAAAGGAGGGAGCTTTGCACAGGAACAGAGGAAGGGGGCCCCCTTCCCTTTTGCTTGGGATGATTAAAGAGGCCTGGGGTGGTTCTCTTCTTCAAACCCAGCTGGTTCTGCAGCTGCAGCAGGAAACCCAACTTTCAGATGTGATAGGGCTGCGTCTGCTGGCATCTGCAGAGGCCTCAGGCTCCCTCCATCCAGGCCTGAACCCGGAAGCTCCCAGCTGGAGAATCAAGGGCACGGTGCCGCAGCAACCTTTTTACTGCAGATGCTGGAAAGGAACAGCAGTTATCGCAACCCTTTCAAGGGATTTGAGGGTCCCCAGTTCAAATCCTCCTGGCTGTCCCCACCCCCACTTGCTGGGAAGTAGTTCCTCGAGGAGAAGCGGCAGCCCCTTGGCCCTGTGACTGCAATAGACGCCTGGCCGCGGGCGGCAGGCTTCTGACCACGCTGGCCCCGTCCTCTGGGTGCTGCCTCGCTAGGAGCTTAACAACAAGCTGCTCTCTCCCCCCAGATGTGGTAACGGACTTTGACTTCTCTCCCTTTGACCAGCAACTCCTGGCCACCGGTTCCGCAGATGAAGTTGTAAGTGCAGCATCCATTGCGCAGCTTCGACCCCAAGACCCCTTCCCCGGAAGAGCTGCTCCTGGCTCTGTGTGGGGACGGGCGGGGGGCAGGTTGCCCAGGTCTTGGCGAGGGCATGCAAGCGGCTGGGGGGTTGAAGGGTGTGTCAACGTGGCAACACAAGAGCCAGTCTCAAGGTGGACCAAGCGGGTGCCAAGCCAGGTTTTGTTTTTTGCGAGGAAATATGTCAGGTCCCTTCAGAAGAGGTACATTCAGTATGAAGGCGATGCACAACATGGGGGCCCAATGGAGGTCCTTCAGATGGAATTTTGGTTTTCCACTCCCAGTCGCATGATTTGGTGGAGCTTATGTCCAGCTTCCCACACAGTATCCCCAGGTTTACCCTTCCTGCCCCATTGCTACATTTCTGCCACCCTTTGGGACCTTAGCACCTCCATTAAGTAGGCCTTGGTGAAAAACCTGGCCCTGCCTTTGGGTTGGTTATGTTGGGGGGGTGGGGGGTGTCTCTGGCGGGCCCAGAACTATGGGATGGGAGCTTTGGAGTACAAACTAGACCCTTCTGAGCATTGAAGGGCCACGGTGCTGCCTTGACACAAAGGCTGCCGTGGGAGGGGGGATGTGTGCACGGTCTGCAAGGTGAAAGAGTGATGGCACCAAAGTACTTGAGCCAAAAGCCTTGCCCCTCAGCCACAGCCCTCCCACCAAGGGAGCCTGGCATCCTCCTGGCTCTTGAGAGCTAATGCTGAGCTTCTCGTGGCACAAAGTCACCAGCTGAGCACTGCCCAGCGGTCTCTTGCCCACAGGTGAAGGTGTGGCGTCTCCTTGAGTCTGGCCAGGACCTCTCGTCTTCCCCCCACGTGACGCTGGGGTCAGAGGGGAGCCGGGTGGAGGTGCTTCTCTTCCACCCCACAGCAGATGGCCTCCTGGCCAGCGCAGCTGGGAGGACAGTGAAGATTTGGGATGTGGAGCAGCGACAGAACCTTACTGGTACGGTTGTAAGTGGGCATCCTTTGATCTCCCCCAGAGGGTGGGGAAGGAGATGCCGGGGATCCTGGATGCAGCCAAATGGCCCTGGGGGAGAAGGGTGGGGCCCTCTAACCCAGGCAAACTCCATTGCTCTCCCCCAATCTGTTCCCTTCACCTGTCCCCAAGCAAACACCAGAAGATACTCCTGTATGCCCGGCAAGGCTCCCCCCGGGCGGTGGGTCCTCCCCGGAGAACCCACCAAATTGTTGTGGAAGCAGCGCAGAGCTCAGATGACCAGCCGGGGTCTGCCTCGCCTCCTGGAGCATCCACAGGCCAGTCCTCTGGGACTGCTGCCTGCGTGGCACGGATCGATGCTGGGGGGAAGGTGGCAGAAAGAGGGCGGCAGATGAGCCTCAGGGCTCTGCAAGGGAAGGAAGAGGGAGCTGTCACAATGGCAGCAACAAGAGAAGCCAGGCATGAGAAGCGAGAACCACAGCGAGCCCTGTTGCATAGCAACCTCCTGCGAGCCCTGCGGCAGCTTTCTGCCCAGGCACTGCCACTCCAATTTCAGAAGGCAGCTGCAGACAGAGGGGGCGTTTTCCATTCCAAGGACAGAAAGGGCTTTGTCTGCCGAGAGCCCTTCCGGAGGGGCTTGTGTTCCTTCTAGCAGCAGCAGTAGGTTTGACGGCGACTTTTGGGATTGCCCAGAGCTGCTGCCTTGCTGAGAAGAGCGTCCCGCACAGCTCCTCATGTTTGCCCTTGGACCAGTTCAGTGGCACTTGCTGCTTAACCTGCCCCTTAGAGGCGAGATTAGTCAAAACACGTGCCCTGCTGCATATGCCCCGAGGATGCCATGAGCATCTCACCTGGCCAGAATACCTGTCTACGAGAGAGAAGTGCCCCGGCTGACTCTGCTCCACCTTCCTTTGCAGGAAGGAGGGGCGGAAGGCGGAAAAGCCTCCTTCCCACAGGAGTTCGGGACAGGATGAAATGACCCAGATGGAACCGAGCAATAATTAAGTTTGCTCAGTTTTGTCTCCGTGCAAAGAGGTGACCCCTATTGCATGTTGTGCAAGCTCAGCCCGTTGTGGCTGACTCAGTAAATCAGGGTTAATCGTTGTGGCTTGGAAAGATCCAGGGTGGAGGGAAGGCTCCTCCCAGGAATGTAGCGTGAGCCCCCCCATGCCACGGCGCTGCAGTCATCAACAGCCTCGGGCGGGGGAGCCTTCCCTTATGATCGGGTAGTCCCAAGCACGTGCCTGGCAGGTCATGGAGTCCAGCACACCTCTTGAGAGGGCAGCTGTAATGGTACGTGGCTGATGTCAGCTGCTTGCATCTGTCCTGCCCCGCTTTTGGGGGCCAGGAGGGGCAGGGACCCCAGTGCTGCCTGCGGGTTGATGGGCTCATCTGGTGACTCCTCCCGCGATGCCAGACCTGCTTTGTTCTTCCCTTCAGAGCTGGACCCTCACCAGAACCAGGTGCAGAGCTTGGCCTGGAAGCCAGATGGATCGCTCCTGGGCACTTCTTGCAAGGTGAGTGTGGTGGGGAAGCAGAGATCCCTGGGCTGGCAGGGAAGGTTGATCCCCACAGAGCGCTCTAGGTCTCTTCAGGAAGAGCCCCTGCCGGAACAAGGAGCTGGATCCGTCCACGGGCTGCTCTGAGCATTTCTGAGCAGGCCTGGTGCTCACTTTGCTCCTGCTGCCTGTCCTGCAGGCGGACACCAGGGGGCGCTGTGCTCCAGGCAGTGGCATTTGCGCCACAGAGATGCACAGCTGGAAAGTCAGATGGCCGCAGTCCGCCCAGCGTGGCCTCCTGTGGCCGCTTGCCCTTGGCTGCCATCTAGTGGAGCATCAGACTGGGATCTGTGCCTGCATTCTCTTGCCCTGGAAGCGGGAGAGGCCCCTGGGTGCCTTCGTGGCTCCAGTTTGGGAAGAAGCAGCCTTTCCCCGCTGGGCGTGGCATCTCCCCCAGGGGGCCCCCAGGCCTGTCCCCGTCCCGAACCACAGAGGGCCAGGGCCAGAAGGAGAATGTGCTGCAAGGAGTTGCATCCCCCTTGCCTGGCCCTGCTCTGCAGCCTCATTGGGACCCGGCGTGGCGTCGGTCAGGCCAGAAGGGGGGGCTGCTGCCACAGCCTGGCCACTCCCCACCCCCTGCTGGCAGGCCAAAGTGGACGCTTCCCCAAAGGCAAGAGCACGGGGAGGCACTTGCACTGCTGCTTCATTAGCATCCTGACCCCCCCCAGGCTGTGACAGGAGATCTGCTGGCAGCAGGTCTGGGATTAGTCACCCCTCCCCATGTTTTCTGGGGCCCTGGCTGATGGGAGGTGGATTCTGGGTACTGGCCCTGGGGTGAGGGCTGAGCTGCTGACCCTTGGGCCTCTATTTTGCTCCACAGGATAAAAAGCTGCGCATCTTTGATCCACGGGCCAAGCCAGTAGCCTGCCAGGTATGGTGTTCTTGGGTTGCAGGGTGGTACCAAGGGGAGAAGGGCAGACGGCCTGCCTGGCACCTGCGGTAGGGGGTCAAACGCCACTCAGCTGACACCATCAGGTCCCAGTGTGAACTCCACCCCACCCTGGGGTAATTCTCAGGAGGAGGGGCTGGTCTGTGAAGCAGCTCCTGGGTGAATGGGGTGCTAAGGGGAAGCCGTCCTGGGGTGCCTCAATGTCAGGAGTTCAGCTCCTCGGCTCCAAGACGAAGGTGTGGTGGGGCTGGGGGGGTCAGCCTTTCAGCCTCAGCTTTTTGCTACTGCCTTCCGGGCAGGGAGCTGGAGAGGCTCGGCCTGGTCCTTTCCTGCTGCTGTTGCTCCGGCTTCAGCAGAGCCCCCGCTCCATCCCAGAGGCTGTCCGCCTTCTCTACCTGAGCCCCCTATGTCCAGGCTTCATTTGGAGACCTTGCAGGGTTTGACCCTGGACCTTGCCATTGGCGCTTCTTACCCCCTGCCCTACATGACCTGTGGACCGCCAGCGCTCAGCACATCCTGCCCCCCCATGCCTGGGGGCTGCTTCCTCAGGCTTCAGAGCTGGGAGTGGGATTGCTTGCAAATGGGACACCCCCCCCAGCTGAGGTCAGGCTGGGGTACCGGGCTCCTTCAACCGGGCTGAAGCCAAGCTTTCCTGCTCACAGGCAGGCCGTCCCCAGCATTCCCAGTTCTCAAGGAGGCCGTGGGAAGCCAGGAAAAGGTCGCCCGTATTTGGGAGCACCCCCACAGGGCCTGCACGCTCGGGATGGGTGGTATAGACTTCCGCTCCCGCTGCATCCCCCCCATACTACGCATCTGGGAAAGCGGCACAGGAGAAGCCACAGAGCGCGCATGGGGAAGGAAGTGGCCCCGGGATCTGTGCGGGGCAAAAGGCCGTCCCGCCCCCGGCTCCCCCTGTGCGCGCTGGAAAGGACGGGGAGCTTCCTTTCGCTCGCCTGATGGCAGAGCCTGTGGTGGGCCCTTGCTGCAGCATGGTGAGCAGGGGCTACTCCTGGGGAGGGCCCCAAGGGGAGGAGGGGTCCTGGCGGGCCCCCTCAGCCCCGGAGGGCGCTCGGTCATGGAAGACCGTGCAGGCATCTCAGCCTCTGGGGCTGGATCTGAGCGGTGCTGCGGGCTGCGAGAGGGCGAGGAGGCTCAGTTGAGTTGCCCGGGCAGCATGGGGCGGGGGGGGCAGGGGGGTGGGGATTGGGCTGATGTCAGAGGAAACGTCCTGGCCAGAAGGCGTTTCTGGCAGGGAGTTTCAGACCGGTTGGTCTGAGTTCCAAGACGGCTGTGAGTCAAGCAATTGAATATCACTGGGGAAGCAGGTTGGGGCGGGGGGGCTCCTTTCCCCACTCTCCTTGCAGTGCTGACGTGGCGGCTTTCCTTTTGTCTGGAAGCTGCCACTTCCCTCCTGTTTCCCCACGAAATGGAGGGACGGCGTGCGTCATCTCTGCTGCCCAAAGCCTCAAATGCTTTCCTTGGGGACCTTTCCGCGCAGGAGAGCAGCGGGGGCGGGAAGGGGGGCAGGAACGTGGGGGGCATCTGCTCCTTCCCGGCAGTGGAATGCCTGGATCCCCTTACTTCTTCCCTCTTCTGCATTTCTTGGGTGGCTTAGTGGCGGCTGCAGCTGGGGCAGGGGGGGAAGACCTGCCTTTCTGCTCTTCCCAGGCGGAAAGGTCTGATGTGGCTGGATCGGGCACCAGGCACTACACCATTGTGCCAGTGACATTCCCTTGGCAGCAGGCTTTTGGTCCTTTTAGAGGGTGTCTGGAGCCTCCGCCCCTTCAAGCCTGGACCTGCATCAAATGTCCAATCTGGGGCTGGGGGGCCTGGGGTTCTCTCTCCACTGCCTCCCCCCGGCGAAGGGGTGTAGCACTTTCTCCGACTCTTCACGCTTGCCTTGCTCAGGAAGAACAGGCGGCAGCAAACAATGGGGACTGCAGCAACAGCAGTGGCCCCAGAGGGCTGATTTTGGGCGCTGCCCCACCTGTCTCTACAGCTGGGAGAGAACAGGTCTGGTGCCTGGCACCCCGAAGGGCTTCACCTCTCCTGGGGTCAGCAGTGGCAGCCTGCTGCCCTCCCTAGTCTTAGAGCAGGACAGCAGAAGTGTAATTCTTGCTTCTCACATGCAGCGCGTCCCACGTGCCCCCTGGCTTCCAGGTAGAAGCACCTGTGAAAGTTTCTCAGTGAGCTTGAAAGGCGACCTCCCCCGGGCTGCATTGCAGCCATTAATCTGGGTGAAGCGGACCATGGTTGTTCCCTGCAAACATTCAGAATCAGGAGACAAACATGGAATAGCTCTTCAACATCTTTGGGTTGGGAACACCAGAGCTGTGTGTCCAGATCAAGGTCCCCTCAGCAACCAAGATTTGCAGTTAATCCCCTAAGGGGGGAGTCACCCCCACGCCCACTTTCTTTCACACACATTCTCCTGTCCAAGATCCACCAGTCTGGAAGAGAGCCAGGGTGTCAAGCTTCTCACAGCGTTGTTGCTGGGCGGGCACAGGCCCTCTGGCGAGGGCTGAGCCCTCCCCATCCCAGGACCTTCTCAGCAGAGTTGGGCTGCCCATCAGGGTGAAAGGCTCCAGCCCGTGTGCCCGTTCACCTGCCGAGGGGGTAAATGTCATACTGGCAGCTGGGAGATGCTCTACAAGGCTTGTGGGCCTTTGCCCAGGGCCGCGCTGGCAACTCTGGGGCCTGGGGCTCATATTGAGAAGTGGCAGTTGGGACCGGCGGGGGGCACTGCAACCCCCTCTGGCCCAACAGCCCCTCTCCCATCCTGGCGCCTGCCGGTGGAGCTGGGTTGCCCAGCCACTGTTTGCTTGGCTGGGACTCTGGCAGGACCACCACAAAGCCCCTGATCCTGCTACCCCGGCAGTATTTCTCTTCCTGGGTGGATTTGTCCTCCTGAGGAGAAGGCTGCTTGCCATGCTACAGTGCCACTCAAAGGGGTCAGGAGCCCTTGGGGTCGCTTCCCTTGGGGCTTTTCTTGCTTCCCCCAATCTGGAGCCCTCCATCAGTCCAGACTAGTCAGGAGGGGCTGATCTGAAGGGACTCCCTGGCTTCTCTCTGGGCGTCCCCATCCAAAGGGGTTCTTCTTCACCTCTCTCCAGTGTTGGGGATGGGGTCGCCTCCAGGTAGAGATGTGCAAGAGAGCCCCTGCCTGGCCCTTCAGTGTGGCTCGTCTTCTCCCCGCAGACCATCCTGGCACACGCGAGCGGCAGGGAGGCCCAGCTGCTGTGGGTGAACGCCGAAGGCTGCTTCCTCTCCGTGGGCTCCAACCAGGTGTGGACTCTGTCCTGCCTCTGCTGCGGGGCTTGGGGGGGCTCAGGAGGGGGAGGACTCCCTTCTGGCAGGCGGGGGGGCCCTTCTCTGAGCCCTCCGGAAAGGAATCTCCCCACAGCCTGCAAGTGCCGGCAGGGTCCTTTGCGTTGGGGAGAGGTGGGTCTCTCCGAGGCAGCCCTCCACAGCCTCATCTCCTTCCAGATGATGGAACGGGAAGTCTGGCTTTGGGACATGCGCCAACCGAGTGGCACGCTGGCTTCCATCACTCTGGGTGCATCCCCCAGGTAAGGTGGCGGCGGCAGGTTCTGGCATGGACCATGGTGGAGGGGCACAGCTGGGGGAAGAAAGGCAGGGGTGGGAGTTGCTGGACCCAGAGGTGCCGCCCTTTGAGCTTGCCACGTGGGGGCATGAGTTGTTTGGCCTCGCATTCAGACGGTGGGCCTAGAGGCTGCTGGCAGCGAGATGGGCACTGCTCCTTCACGCAGCCTGGCCCGAGCCTCCGTGTTTCTGGGGCCACCGGCCACTGCGTTCACGCGGATTGTCTCACTGGGGAAAGGCGCCGCCGGGGCTGCAGGAGAAGGCCTCTCTCAAAGCAGCCAGCTAGAGGGGGACCCGCCTGCCCCAGAATGAAGTTGGGAAACGTGCACGATATGGGCGGAAGCATGATGCGAGCTTTGCAACCCGCCATTCCGAAAACTAGCCACCTCTGGCGAGCTAAGGTCACCTCCAGGTCACCAGACCGGGGAAACAGTCGGCCTGTGTTTTCCTCCAGATCTTCAGGTTGTCCAAGCGGCTTTCTGCAGGCGAGTTTGTCTTCGGCGTCTTTGTCGCTTCTGGGGTGGCATTCGCTCTTCAGGGCGTCCCTCTGAGGGCTCAGGTGGGGGGAGGAAGGCGCCGCCTCCTGGCAGCACCTGATCCACGAGATGGCTGCAAACGTGGCGCACAGTCAAGCGATTGTTTTGGCCGCAGGCCGGCAGCTCTGCCGAGGAATGCGCTCGGCTGGCGGTGCCGGCTTATCCGCCCGCCTCTGCGGTGGGGTTGTGCGGGGCTGCCCATCCTGTGCCGTTGAACTGATAAACGCGGGGCGCAAGGGAGCGGGCTCTGGACGCCCAGCAGGTGGGGAGTGCGGAGAGCTGCTTCCTCCGGTGTGGCTCGGTCCCTCCCAGCGGGGGGCTGTTCCTAGCAGGCCACTGACCCTTCCTCACGGCTCCAGAAACTGACGGGTGGCCCGCAGAGCCCCTGCTGCCTGGCTGGAGTTGGGCGAGGTGAGGGGCTTCTCTCCTCCTGCCCCCAGCCAAAGGGAGCCTTGGTGGGCTTTCAGCTGGGCCTCCTTTTGGCAACCGGTCTGGGACTTACGCGCTGCCGGGTTGCGAAGAGGGGGTTGACGCTGCTCTCCAGCCAAATGTCTGAGCAGGGGGCGCAGAGCAAGCCGCAAGGGCCAGCGGCAGGGGCTGCCATCTGCCTACCCGGCCCCTCCTCGGTAGGGGCTGCTATGCCCTCAGCTCAGCCCTTTGCTGCCAGCGCCAGAGCCCCGCGGTCCGGTTCCCAGGGTAACTCTGGGAACGGAAGCGACTTCGGTGAAGGGCATGTCGGCGCCGGGGGAAGCAGGCCTCGTTGCTCAGGAGACCGAGGAACTCGGGAGGCCCCACGGTGTGGGGCCCAGCAGAGGCCATGGGCTCAGCCTTCCCAGCACAGGTAATGCCGGGGGCTTAGGGCGGCCCTGCCCACCTCCCAAGAAGGGTTTGTGGGTACAGCAGCTCTGTGTGGTGGGTCTTGCTCTCCCTGCTGCCCCCCCGCCCCCCTGCTGCCCCCTCCCCGCATTTTGCAAAAAAGGTTCTGCTCAGCTTCCTTGGCTGGAGCAGGCCTGTGGTTTCTGGGGGCCCAAGAGGCTCTTCTGGGTTTCCAGCCAAGAAAACTCCCGCCCCCCACCATGCTGCTTCTCGAGATGTAGAGGATGGGCCCTGGGCATCGAAGCAGGGCACCAACTCAGCACAAGAGTTTGACCACCTGCCTCAGGGTGGCAATGTCTGCCACAAGTCCTCCAGAGCCCTTAGCTGCAACCCCAAGGGCCCATGCCCGGGGAATAGGAGCCCTGGCAACTGGAGCACCCCAAGTGCCAGGCGGCCTGCAGGGAGGGAACCCGCATGGGTCGTGCCAGGGTCACTCTTCAGTCTGGTGAGGGCTGAAGGCTTTGGGAGCAGCTCATGGGGTACACCCCAACAGGCAGGGAGGGAAAAGCTGGGAACTCTGCTGGTCCACGGCCTTGCCACTTCCTACCACGGTCAGGGTTTCGGCGGGTCCCGTGGGCTGTGCTGACTGTAGACTGGCGCCCCTTTGCGCATGGTGAAGGGAGACAAGACTCCTTGGCTCGACCCAATTCAGCAGCACAAGTATTCTTTGAAGGTGGACAGGTTAAGTCCTGCCGAGCTGGGGGAATCCTCCCCCCGCCACCCCGTTGCCCACTGGAAAGTATTTGTGGTTTTCTCTCGCGGGATTATCTGAGGGCCCCGAAAGGCCTGCCGGGGTCAAACTTAAAATGCTGTAATAAGGAAGGGCAATTTATTCAACTGTGGAGAGAAGCCCCCCTCCCCCGCCGTTTTGCTTTGGGAGGCTGCTTTGATAGTAATGGCAAGGGAGAGCCTGCCCCCACCCAGCAGATGGACAAGCTCTGTCTTTCCTTCTAGATGGTAAGAACGGGCTGCATCATGGCAACGCTGAAGATGGATGAACAAACTTCAGGGGTGGGGGTGGGGGGTTGGGCGAGAGCCACGGCTGGCAACCCCGAGCCCTCCTCGTCCTCGTGGGCCGCCTCTTCTCATGGATCCGGGCCCTGGCTGGGAAGGCAGCTCCGTTTCCCAGGCTCGAGACTTGGAGCTGAGCCTCATCTGATGCTGAAATCGGGGGGGGGGGGGCTGGTTGGCAGCTCTCTAGGAAACCCAGTCACCCGTCATCCTTTGCCAGCATCGACCCTCTCGGCAGGCTCCATGCCCCCAGCCGCCCACAAGGTTCTCTTTCAGCCTGCGTCCGAAGGGGAGGCCTGCTTTCTGGGGTTTCAGAGCACCTCCCCTCAGGAATGGGTAGCTGGCCTCGCCTGTGGGTGCAGCTGGCAAGGTTTCCAGAGGGCACTCCAGGAGCCGGCTCCGGTTCCCCCAGCTGGGGGCGCAAAGGGATGCCCAAGCCGGAGCCTCTGCGGCCGAGCCCTGGGCGGGGGGGCTCCGTGCCCCTCTGGAGGCTGCGAGTCAGCACTTTGCCCTCCCTGTGGGACTCGGGAGCGGCTGGCGAGCCCCGACCTCCCTGACTGCCAGGGCCCAGACTCCAGCCGGCCAGAACCCTAGGGTGGGGCTGGCTTGGCCGTGGGGCTGCTGCCTGCGCCTTCCCCCCACGCCTCCTCATTTCCCCTCTCGGCTGCGGTTGGAAAATCCACGTGGCTCATAAGGAAAATATTTGCTCAGCAGCAGTTTTCGCAGGAATCTGGGATGTTAATTTGAACAATCTGCTGGGGGAGGACAAAGGGCCCATTCAGCAGGTCAGCTAGTCCCTGTGGGGAGCCTCCTCGGTGCCCCCAACCTTCCCCAGCTTCCCGATGGGCCAGGAACTCCCGAGCTCTCCGGCCTCCCCTGATCACGCGTGGGCCAAGCAGGCCAGTTGCTTCCTGGCCCCAGAGCAGGGGAGGGGGCTCTGGCTTTGCCCCCAGCCTTCCAGAAGAAGCCGCAACCTGGAACCCCCTTCCGCTGCTGTAATAGGGTGGTGGAGGGGCCAGGGGCATCGTCATGCCAGGAATGGGTGGCTGACCCTGGAAAAGCCCTCTGTCACAGGATCAGGCCCCTGCCCAGCCCACAGCTCTGCAAATTAGGCTGCTCCGGTGCGTCTCCTTCAGTAAATCTGTGTTCCTAGTGCAGCTGGGAGATCTTGCAGCATCCTTGGTGCAGCTGCAGGTTGTGAGTGCAAGCTAGCACTCGCTTATTTCTGGTCCTCTGTGGGGACTGGCCCTTGCCTCCGTGGGTGGGTCAGCTTGCTCTGGGGCTTGTGTCCACATGGTCAGGGTCCCCTCTGGTCAGCTGAAGCAGGCCGCTTCGGAGAGGGGGTCACAGGAGGAGAAAGGAAGACGAACGAAGTTTGGCTGGGCCGTTCAAAGGCTGTGTTCCCAGTACAAGAGCCAGCTGTGAACCTAGCCATGGTTTATCAGCTGAACCCAACTGCCTGCATTCATACAACACGCAGAGCTCCAAACCAGCCAACCATGGTTTAGCCCTGGGGGCTGCACAGCCCCAAGCAGAGTGTGGGTCTGGTCACTGGGCCAACATTCAGCCCCACCCTCATCCTTCGCAGCCACAAGGAAAGAGCCGCGTTGCAGCTCCGGGGTCACGGCTCTAGCTTGAATTCCAGGCGGATCCTCTAATGCGATCCACGTGGTGCCTGCCTGATCCAGGAGCAGCAGCAGCAGCAGCAGGCTCGGGAGGTGGGAGAAGCTGGCTGGAGCAGGCAGAGGCAGCTGTGTAAACACTGCTCAGGCCTGGCTCGGGCAGGGCTGCAGCTCACGCTGCCAAGAGGAGGACTGCGGGTACGAGGCAGTAAGGGGCTGCTTAAGTTGAGAGGTGGTTTCTCCTCTAGGAATGGGCATCCTCTGGAAGTGGTAGGGTTGGTACTCTGCCCTCTCCTTGGCCTCCACGGGTGCCCATCCTGCTTCCTCCAGGCCACTGGCCCTTCTGCTTGAGAGCAGGCCTGGAGCCAGGTGGCCCCGCTCCCGCTCTTTGGACAAAGGTCAGCCCAGGAAGCCGTCTCCTTGCCTGGGTCTGCAAACTTGGTCATGCCTGCGGGGCCTCCCTGTGATTAGAGAGGTTGGACAAAGGTTGAGCAAACTATGCAAACAGAGGCCTGCGCTTAATTTCCAGGCAGCGTTTAGATTTTCTTGGTACTGAATTTGGCTTATGTTGGCCCCAGCATGTATCTCTCACTTTGATGCACTGCTCTGCCCACCATGAAAATGTGCAAGACTGGGCCAGACTCTGGTTCGGCTCACCCATCGTGCCTTGACGCATTCCGTGAATCCAACCCTGGGCTGCCCTCGAGGGTCAGATCCAGGCATTAAAGCCCCAGCTGCATCTACCCTGAAGAACCTGCTCCAGCCCTAGTGAGGACAGGTAGGGGCCAGGTAATAGGCCTAGCTCTGTTGCCCCCCCACACACCCGACCTGTGGGCTTCCTTCCCAGGCCTGCTGGCCACTGCTCGCTCTGGCGGTGTGTCCAGGGCCTCCTGGGAAGTGCGCAGCCCGGATCGGGAATTGTCTTCGGCCACCGACAGCCAAGCTTCCTCAGTTCTCCAGGGTTCCCTGCAGAACCGTCGCGCGGCCTTTTTGTCTGCTGTCCTTTTGCTGCTACCCGCACCTGTCCTTGTCCCAGCTGGCATCGGGGTAAAGCCTCATCCCCACAGAGTACTCCGCATCCACCAGGGAGCTTCCGGGCCTTGGGCTGCTAGATCCCAGGAATGGCACAGGAGGGCTGTTCTGGATCACTTCTGGCTGAATTCAGGAAGAATGAATTTATGAATTCTGGGAGGAAGACCAGGTTTCGTCTACAAGAGAGAAAGGGGGTGCGCCTGCATAGAGGCACAATTGGTCTGCCAAGCCTGAGGGTGTAACTGGCGCCTCCACCCAGCTCCTTGGAGAAGGCAGGGGTGGGAAGCCCCTCCTTGTGAAGCCCTTTGCCCCACAAGGCTGCAGCCCAACAGTACTGTGGCGTTGCAGGCAGATGATCTGGTGCATTCAGGGCGGCAGCCTGGTGTCTTCACCCATCTCAAAGGGCCAGGGGCAGTGGGGGTGTTTTCCGTACTCTGCCCTCTGCCTCCCACCCCAGCATATTCACGTGGTCTGCTGTGAGAACTGGGCTTTTTGGTGTGTCTTGCACTTCTCCGTAAGTGCACCCTGTGAGCAATGTTTTCTTGCTCACACTCCCATTTTTGTACAAAAGCATTTATAGTCTGCACAATCTGTACACACCTGTTATTTTTGTACAAAAGCATTTATCATCTGGTTTTACAAAAAGTATCAGTCTGTGTTAGAAAAGTGATTTCTCAAGAGAAACGGGACACGATCAATGTTACAAATAGGATCTCGGCGTTCATAGCCCTTCATTCCCTCCGAGGGCACCCGGAGGGCCCAGTCTCTGCCCTTCCTCCTCCGCCGCCGCTAACAGAAGAGGCTCTGCTCCTTCTTTGGGGTTCTTTTCACAGCTGCCCCGATAGGTCTCTGTGGCTGGGGCTGCCTTCGGCAGAGGACTCAGGTTGCCGGCACACGGGTTCCTCTTGCCTTGGGGAGGCAGCCTCTTTCTCTCGGTGCAGCTCTCTGGCCCTTTCCCTGGGTGTTCACCACCCACAACCTCCCTCCCAGCACTAAGAAGATGCTTTGCCATTAGGGAGACTCAGGACTGCTGTTGGATCAGGGCCCTTCGGTGGCCCTAAAAGTAGGAAGGTCCCAGTGCCCTCGGCATGGCAGTGCCTGTATAATGAGGCTGCATGAGAGGCACCTCGCACTCCGAGCCAATGGCCATGGGCCCTGCGGTCTTGGGACTCTGCCCAGCCATCTCCGCCTTCTCGCTGCACATCTTCACCCCCTCCAGCTCCAGCGGACTGGAGCCGGCGGCCCCGGGAGCAGCCTGGGCCTTCCTCTGCCGCCTGCGCTGCCGCCCATAGTAGGAGCCGGCGGCTGCCGCCCCCAACAAGAGCAGTACAGCGGCCACGGAAGGTGCCACCACCATGGGGAGGTTGGGACCTCTGCTCTGGATGACGGGGGCGTGCTGCTGGTGGGTCAGGTGCAGCGTGTGGGCCTCCACACAGAAGTCCTCCTCGTGGGCCTTGTCGCCAAGGGCCCCAACACAGATGTGGTAGGAGGAATTGGGCTTCAAGGCCCGCACCGTGTATTCAGGCAATGTGGCTGGCAGGCTGAGGGTGACTGGCCGCCTGTCCGGCCCCGAGAGGTTCCAGTATGTCATGCGGATCCCCTTCAGCTGAGTCTTGGACCGGATGTAGTTCTGCAGGTCCACTTTCAAGGAGGTGCCCCCCACGTGCTTGATGGCTATTTGTTTGGCCCGGGTGGGCTCTGGCGGAGAGGTCACCTGCCCCCTGGGCACCTCACAGTACAGGCCTGCGAAGCCCAGGGGGCAGATGCATTCCAGGTGGCTGTCGGGACCTGGCTGGCACAGGCCCCCGTTAAGGCAAGTGTGTGGTGGGCAGAGCTGGGCTTCAGGGCTTGGCTGATGCTCCGGGGCAAGGGATGGGGTAGGCGTGAGGCTGCCATCCCTGGCGGTGGGGCTGGCTGTGCTTGTCTCTGGGGGAACAGGCCTGCTGCTGGCAATGGGGGTGGCCAGTTTGGGGCTGGATGCTCGTAAGGTGGTGGTGCTGGTGGTGGTGGTCGGGCAGCCAAAGTCTGCGTACTCCAGCTGCTGAAGCAGCCTGCCTGCGTTTTTGGGGGGGAAGTGGCAGCGGGTCTCCTCTGACCTCCGGAGCAAGGCTTTGCTGAGGCTCACCCCGCTGACAATCCAGCTCATTTGGCAAACACAGTTGAAGGGGTTCTCTGCTGCGGTGACAGCCCTGAGTTTGGGGAAGGAGCCAAAGAAGTCCCAGGGGAGGCTGTTGAGGTTAAGATTGCTGATGTCCAGTTCCTGGAGGCGCTGGAGCTCCTGGAAGTCCTCTGCCCGCAACTGAGAGATCAGACCGTTCCCTGCCAGGCTGAGCTTGGTTAGCCCAGGCAGCTGGTTCAGGACACCAGGCACCCTGGCCAGCAGGTTGTCTGAAACGTCTAGATCGTGGAGATTGTGCAGGCCCTGTAGGAGCTCTTCATCCAAGCTGCTGAGGCCCAGCCCAGCAATTTTCAGAGACTCAAGGCTCTGGACCTGGAAGGTGCCCGCCTCAAGGGCAGTGATCTTGTTCCGGCTGATGTCCAGCAGCAGGAGGGTGGGCAGGTTGAGAGGTGGCACCATCTGCAGTTGGTTGTCCTGGAGCTTCAATTCCAGGAGGTTTTCCAGTGAGTCGAAGGCAGCCGGGTGAATGACTTGAATCCGGTTGCGGTCCAGGTAGAGTCGCTCCAGCAGGTGCAGCCCATGGAAGCTCTCATTGGTGATCTCCTGCAGCTGGTTAGAAGACAAGTCAAGGTTGTAGAGTCCTGGCAGTGGCTGGAAGACGTTGCGTGGCAGGCTGGAGATCAGGTTCTGGGAGAGGTCCAACAGCTGGAGAGTGGAGAGCCCTGTAAAGCTGTCCTCGTTCAGGGAGCGGATGCCGCTCTCAAACATGTACAGATGGGCCGTGTCTGGTGGCAACCCCTGTGGGACAACAGGACTCCTCCTGGAGATGCAGAAGACCGTCTGGGGCTGGTTGCACTGGCAGTTGGCTGGGCAGCCCTGGGCAAGGATGCCAGCTGGGAAAAGCAGCAGTGTCCAGATCAGGGGGAGCCTCATGGTGTAGCTTCTGCAGACAGAAAATGAGAGGGCTGATGGGTCACTTCTGACCTTGTGGTCATTTCTGAAAAGCCCTGTGGGCCACCCTTCCCCAAGCTTTTATCCTAATGTTACACATCTTTCTAGGTATTTGCCCCACCCCAGGATTTTTCTAGGAGGCAAACTTGGCTTCTCTCTGTTGGAGAGGTGGACTCCCCCCGCCCCAGCATCTTGGTTCAGTCTATGGAGACAGACGGGGAATTTGGCACCTTCTCAGTGATCAGCATGGAGCAGGGAACGTAAGCCATCTCCCTTCCCAGGGGAACAGAGCCTTCCTTCAGTCTTGCCTGCCTTTGCAGTCTTCTCCAGAGATCAATGACTGAAGGGGGGGCTCTGGATTCTCTGGCCAGGGGGCATCAGAGGATAAAGAGGGGAGGAGCTGGCCATTTGCAAAGGGAACCTGGCTTGTTGGGAGTACCTGGGGCTCTGCCACAAGGGCCTCCTCTTTTGGGGCTGGGAAATGTGCTTGCCCTGACAGGCACCACCTTCCTCATTCACTGCAGTCCCTGCAGCTGGCGCACACCGCTACTTCTGGGCACTCTGTCTAACCCAGCTGCCGTTCCACAGACCTCAGGTACCCTGCCTCCCATTCACAGTGGGCAAAAGAGCTCCATGTATGAAAGGAATGGGAGCACATCTGGCCACCGCTGTGTCACAATGGCTCAGAGACCTCTTGTGACCACCCAGTGCTCCCTTTCCCCATCCCAGGCACAGCTTCGGGTCCCTCAAGCCTCAAATTATGCAGCGCAGAGCACTTTCATTTCTGTTCTCCTGGAAACGCAAGCAAGGCCTGCTGGAGTCAGCCAAACTTTTGAAGGCCATTGGAGAATTGCGACGGGGCCGGGAAAACCCACCACCTTTGTGAAACTGGGCTTGCCATGCTCTTGTCAGCTTCAAGGAAGAGGTGGGTCTCTGGACCCCCCAACACACCACAGAAGGGGGTCCACAGCTGTGCAGCTTCCATCCCACTAGTCCTACTGGGGCAAGAACTCGCTCCCCTTGCCCAGCTCTGCAGAACTTTAGCAAACTGGCTGGCAGGTCCCAGCTTGGCAGATGCTTTTCCTGGTTGAATAAGGAAGGGGCTCTACAGTCCCATGCAGCCCTCCAAAACGTGTGTCCCCCTTTCCTGAACTTCGGATTCCCTCCCCCCCCCAACCTTTGGAGTACCACTTTTTGAAAGACTGGGTTTCAAATTAGCATCTCAGGATTGAAGGCACTTAGCACTTCTAGCTTGCAGGCTTGATCTGATCCCTCTCCAGGGAGTGGGGGGTGTTGTGATTTTGATTTTTAGTTTAATGGAAAACTATGGAAAAACAGCAAAGGAGGGATCCTTATATACAGAAACCAGAGTTGTAGCTCTGCCCATCCCCACCTGAGAGCTGAGCAGGGCAACCCACCCTCCCCCTGCATTCTTGGCAAGGACGGCCGGCATTGCTCGCTTGGAGACCGGCTCGGGTGCGCCCCCCTCCCTGCCCCCCAGCCAAAATGAGATCACATGGGGCTTGTCTGTCACCTCATTTAATAAGCGAGATTTGGCAAAAGGGGCCATCAGGAGCTCTCTTAGAAACTCGCGTTGCTGCATGCCAGGTGATAGACGCCGGAATGTGCAGCTGGAGGAGGAATGGAGCTCTCTGGCTGGCGAGTGAGTGAGTGAACTGTCCTGCAGGGGGAGAGGGGAGGGGCCTCTGCCCCTCCAGCGATTCTAGAGACGGAAGGCCCCCCTGGCAGCCTATTGGCAGCCCAGGGCTCCCTGCACAGAAAGCACCCAGCGCTGGTGGAATTCACTGCGCGGGATGTGCCGATGGCTCTGACTGCGCTCAGGGACCCTTCCCCCGGCCCCCACTCCGTGCTTCAGCTGCAGCATGAGGACTCAGAGCCAGGACTGTAAGCAAGGCGGCTGAAAACCCACATTTAGGTAGTTCATCCAACCATGACATTTGCAATGGAGTCAATCCCATTTCTCACGAAGCCCCACAGTTTGTAAGGAGATGCCCTCTTTGGGAGGGCATTGATTGACATGCGGTTAATCTAGCCATGGTCTTCCCCACAGCACCACAACTAGCCACCCGCCATCAGGCCTTAGGTGAACGCAGCCTTTCCTTCCTGAGGGTGTAGGAGAAGAGGGATGCTGGGAAAGGTGGCGTTCCCTTTCCTCCCCCCCCCTGCCCCCACCTGTGCCTGCTTCCTTTGGGGCTGCTCCTCGCTGACTCTCCTGTCTTCCATCCTCTGCCCGTTGTGCCTTTTGCAGCAGCTGCACCACCCAGCCGGTCTGGCAGAGGCAGTTTACAGGCCTCTCCTCCAGGGTTGGCACATACGAGCAAGGGAGCCAGTTGTGGCAAGGGGATACTGCTGGGGGGGAGGGTCTGTGTCAGACAAGGAGAAAAGCCTCTCCCTGGGGGACTGCAGATTCAGGGACCAGGCTTCCATCAGTGGGGGCACTGTGCCCCCACCTGCAGCGGTGGAAGAGCAACAGGCAGACTGCTTTCAGGCCAGCCCCACTCCTAGGCAGAGCAGCTGGGGTCATCCAAGCCAGAGGCATATCTCTGCCTTGTGCCTTTGGCACCTAAATGGGTCAAGCCAGGAGGAAGGGGCAGGGGCTGCAGACAGGCTGCTGGGGAACCTTGGCCTATGGCTCCCCCCACCCCAGCACCATCTGGGCTCTGCCCACCCCTCCATTTGCCTACCTGGCTGGGAAAGGGGGGGGCACAAGGAAAGCGGAAAGGTCAACCTTCCTGGCTTGGGGCCTGAGGAGGAGGGGGGCTGCAGCAGCTCCCAGAACCTCCTGTCCCCAGCACCAGCCCTGTCCTAAGTTCCTTGAGAACTGGGAGCGTTGGGGGGAGGTGTCTTACCAACATAATACAGTTGTGAGACCCTCATCCGTTGTTTCATTAAGAAATGAAGTTTCAGCAATGCCCAAGGTATGAACCTGGGCCAGGTGACTGTTGCATTGGCCCCCAGCGATCTCCCTAGCTCTAACGCCACCTTCTGTGGGGGAGCCCTTGAGGTGTGGTCAGCTGATCAGCAGCCGCCCGTCCCCCTGCCGCCAACAGGGAGACAGCCGCGTCTCCACGCAACTCACAGGCCCAGCAGGGCTCCCTTTGCGCCCCCTGCAAAGGCTCGGGCGTGCTTGCAGCAGCCAGGGAGCCATCTGGTTGCAAGATGCCGCGCGGAGCCCGAGACGGCTCCAAACGCTCCCTCAGGCTCCTGCTAAAAAAAGCTCGAAGCATGCGGTGGCTGGCAGTGGATCAGAGGGCTCGCTGACCCACAGCATCCTTCCCTTGAAGCCAGCCCCTGGGGAGCCCAGGACACGCCCCACACAGGCTGGGCTGGGGGCGCCACCATGCTGCAAACACCTGGAGCTGCTGCAGCTGCCGAGGGGGCCATGTGGTGGGGGAGCCCCCATTCCCGTCTTTCTACCCATCCTCATTCTGCCTTTCTGCGAAACCTTGCGGGGGGGCTCTTGCTGACCATTTGCTGAAGGCGTGCCCGGTCACACGAGATTTGCTCCCCAGTCAAGACTACAGCGGGCACGCAGCGCTTGCCGAAACAGCTGGGGTCTCCCGGGGGCCGCCTCTTCCTTTCCCAGCCACTCAGCACAGGACGAGACCACCGGCGACGGGGCACTGATTTTGGGTGCTGGGCGCTACCCTCTGGCTTGGGCTGGGGTGGAAATGCTGTTTGAAAGGACTCACGTCCCAGGCCCTTCAGACTGGGGAGAGCCAGGAGGGAGGGGCCCGTCCCACGCAGTCTGGGGCCTGGAGCAGGAGGACTCGCTGGGAAACCGGCAGCTCAGGTTTCACAAAGACACTGCGGCTGAGCTGCGTCTCCTCCTCCCCTCCTCCCCGTAAGGCATTGAGAGTGGATCCGACCCTTCCCCCGCCTGCGAGGGAGGTGAGGACAAGTCGGGCCCCTTCCGGTGCTGCCCTTGCTCCCTGCCCCTGCTGTGCGGGGCTTTGGCTCTCCTGGGTCACCCAGCAGCCCCTCCCGCCTCCAGAGCCATGGAAGCGCAGCCGCCAGCGTGGCCCTGCCTGGAGAGGGGCCAGGCCGCCTTCCAGGGCAGCTCAGTCTTTTGAGGACCCAGCCTAATGACCCTGCGGGGCAGAGAGGTGGCTGGGTGCGCGTGCCCGCCTGTGCTTGGGCAGGGCCCCTCGGCCGCAGCCGCCTGAGCGGCAGGCTGTCATTCACCTTGGGCAAGCGTAACCCCTAATTAGGCCAGGGAGGAGCTGCCCAACCCGCATTCCTGTGGCCAGGCTGCTAGGAAGCCAGGCAGCTGTGGGGGGAGGCAGGGGGCAGAGGCAGGGCAGGGCATGGCAAGCACCTCTCTGCTTTGCTTGGAATTTTGGGACCAGGCCCAGCATGGCATTCCTCACAAATGGCGAGTGGGGGGTAAGACACTCCCAAGCTGTGCCACTGGAGTTTCTCCTGATGGGAGGCTCAGAAGACGCTCACCAGTCAGAGGTGGCCCATGCATGACTTCACCCAGATTGAGGCATCCTCGCCTTTCCACGCGCCCACCCCAGGTCACGGACTCTGACAGGCCCTCCACACGAGGCAGCCATTGTCCGGGCCTCTGGTGTGGTGCATTGGAAGGTGCAAGGCTGCAGCCAGACCAGGAAGTGGGCTGTGGGGAGAGCTCTGACATCTATGCCCCCAGGGATGGCAGAAAATGCAGGTTTTCGCCTGGGCTGAGCTACTAGGGCTGTTGGGGGTTGGGGCCAATAGGAGTAAGCTGCCCCGGAGAAGCACTCTGCTCCCCCCCATGGATTTATTACTAGCTTCCCCTCTGCTCTGTTCCCCCCCTTGACTTGGGGGGCTTGGCAACCTCCCACCTTCCCACCACAACATTCCTGTTCCTGCCTGACAGGCACCCGCCTCCGCTTCTCCAGCTCTCCCTCAGGTGCTGGGGAGGGGGCAAGCCAGAAAGGAGCTCATTGCAGCAGCCTGGTGAATCTGGAGCCCTTGCGCGGGAGGACTGGCGTTCTCCCCGCACCATGCTCCTGCCCTAAAGACCACTTTTCTGACACACGCGGGAACTGCGCGAAAGAGAATTCCAATGCTGTGACTGCAGTTGCGGCGGCAGGGGCTGTTTTTCTGGTTGCGATGCTGGGCGGAGGCAGCCAGCCAGGTAGGGCTGGAGGGATGACGCGCCTGAGGTCGGACTGAGGTCTCCTCTCTGCCCGGGCTTCCATGAAGCGCAGGCGCAACCAGGAAGAGGCATTCTCTCTCGTCCACCAGGAGGTGCGCCAGTCCCCGAGCCCTGCTTGTGGGTGTTCCCAGCTGGGCGTCCTCTTTTGAATTACTCTTACTCTGGGGCCAATTTGACTGCTTAGTCATGAGAAATCCCTGCGTTGCGTACCTTTCCTGAACCAGCAATCACCTCTACGGCCTCGAAGCCTGGGTTCCTACAGAAATTCAGCACAGCGTGCCCTCTCGAGCACACAGGTCTCTGGGCTGTAAAGGGCTCCCCTGGGTCTCCGCGAGCACAGGCCACACGGGGAGGCTGTGCCTGTTCTCCTCCTGTGCCCTTCCTGAAGTCTCCCAGCCATCCTTCTCTGTCTTCCCTCCTGCTGATCCAGAGGGCAGGACCTGGGCTCCTGGGCTCCGTATTCCTGATAACAAGGAGCAGGTCCCCACTCCATGAGGGGCACAAGGGATGCCTGTGAGTGGCTCGCCCGGTTGGGCTGGGCCCACTAAAGCAGCAGGTAGGCGTTGGCTAAGCTGAAGCAGCTTCTCGTAATACTCTTCCCCCACCCATCCTTGCTAGGCACTGTTCCTCTTGGCATCGGGCCTGCGAGTCTCAGTTTCAACCTGAGTGGCAGCAGTGGGGATCCAGCAGCCCTCCAAACGGGATGCCCCTCCACACAGCCCTGCAGCGCCACCTGTCTTGCCCACATCTCCCCACCGAGCCTACTTTGGCAGTGACCCAGGTGCCTCCCCAGCCCTGAATTCTTTGCCCTGAAGAGCAGGAGGGGAGGCAGCACAGAGGGAGGGGCCCCTCTGAGGGCCATGGCTGGCAGGCCCATCTCCCCGGACTCTGGCCCCTTTCCCCCACCTGGTGCCCCAGTCAGGCTGTAGGGCAGACGTCCTGGGGGCAATTCAGCAGGGGCAGGGAGGGAACTGTCATCCAGCCCTGGGCCCTCTTTCCAGGGACACCCAGGGTCCCTGGGGGAAAGAGGTGGTGGCGGCAGAAGGGCAAGACTGCCTTGCCAAGCCACTCCAGGGTCAAGGAGGAGGGAGCAGCTTTGCTCCTCAGTGCGCTTCCTCCTGCTCCGGGGTGAGGGTGGGGGTGCCGGCAGCAGGGGGGACTGCCTTCCGCTCTTCTGGGTTTGCGCTCTGCTGCTTCAGCATCTTTCTGTTGATGCTCACTGAGGGGGGAAGGGGCAGAGGGAGGGGGCTCTGCCACTTTGGGATGGCACCCAGGGCAGGGCGGATGTGGGATTCCACGAGGGGCATGCAGTTTGCCAAAGCCCCACTCCAGTGGAGCTCGGACAGAGAAGCCCTTGGACGGGCTGGTGTCTACTGGCCAGTTTGGAGACTTGGCCCCATCGCCTCCGAAAGAGCACTTTGCACATGCTCAGAGGTGCCCAGGGCTGAGCCAGTTCCTGACAAGTCAGCAGTTCCTCTCCAGGAAGAGGGGAGAGTTCAGCTAATCCCCCCCCCCCCCGGTCTGCCCGGGTTGCCAGCTCCAGCAAGGAGGCAGGGTTGCCCTGGGGTCGTTCTAGGGGAGGCTCGGCTGAGCCTGCCCCAAATCGGGGGAGCCGGAAAGGGGGCGGGGGGGGAAGCGCTCCGGCTCCGAGGGAGCCCTTCCTCGCCCCCCTCATTTGCTCTCCGCTGCAGCCCTGCGCTGCAGCCTGCCCGCCGGAGCTGATCCCCTCCCGACGCGAAGCGAAGCGAGGCGCCTCCCGGGCCGCGGCCGCGGCGGTGCAGCGGGGCACTCACCGACTCGGGTCCGCCGGGACTGGGCAGGCGGGGGCGCTCCTAGCGCGCGGCGCGGCGGGGCTGCTGCGGCGCCCGCTCCATCGCCGGCTCGCGGAGGCGCCCGGCGGCTCGCTCCCGTCCCGTCCCGGCCAGGCTGGCCTCGGCTCTGCGGACTCGGGCTCCAGCTGCGGCTCCCCGGAGCCGCGGCGGGGCGGCGGGCCCGGATTGGCTGGGGAGCCCGGGAGGAGGAGCCGCCAGCACGGTGCGGGGCCGCCCCCTCGGCGGAGCCGGCAGCGCAGCGGCGCGCCGGCGAGGAGGTCCGGCTGGCCGCGCCGCGCCGCGATGGGGAGGGGAGGGGAGGGGCGTCGTGCCTCCCTGGGCCTTGGACCCTGCCGCAGGCCCCCCCCCCGCGGGCCCTGGCTGGCACGGCGGAGGCCGCTGCGCAAAGACACCCCCTTGGTCTCCTGGCCAGGCCGCCCCCCGCCCCACCCGTGCCTGGTCGCGGCAGCGCTCCCCTCCCCTCCCCTCCCCTCCGCGCCAAGCAGGCTCTCTGGAGCGTCCTGCAGGCGGAGCTGCGTCCTGCCCCCCCCCCCCCCCCGGCTGGGCCTCCGGGGTGGCGGTGCCTTCCCTGCTTGAGCACCGGGGCGGGCATCGCTGCCGGGGTGAATGGAGCGGGCGAGCGCTCGCAGCGTGTCCCCTGCGGAGGCCCCGAAAGGCCACGCTCCGCCGTGGGGTACTGCTCAAAGCTGAGGCCGCTCAGGGGCGCCTCAGTGCCTCCCCGGCTCTGCACACGGCCGAGAAAACTGGGGGGCACTCCTGCCCTCACCCCCCCAACTGCCAGTGTGTGGCTGAAGGCGTTTGTCGGGCAGCGTGTGGGAAGTGGCTTGCCCTGGCCTGTGGGAGAGCGCCAGGCTCAAAGTCCCCCGCTGACTTCTGGGCCTACAGAGGACTGAGACCAGGGTCTCCTGCTCCTGGCCGGCGCTTGAGCCCCCAGACTCGCCTGGCTTTTCATCCTTAGCTGGCGTTTCCTTTGAGGTGGGGGGAGGTGTCTCCCCACTGCTTTGGGTTTGAGCTTTCGTCAGCATTGAGGGCTCCTTGTCCTGGTAGACAGTGGGCAGGGGGCCTGTGGTGGGAGGCCATGGCCAGCTCCCTCTCCAAATGCTGTTCCAGAGGGCCGAGGACCCAGGCTCGGCTCGGCAGGTTGGCACGTTTGGCGTTTCTGATTGTGGCGCCAACCACCCATTGTGCCACGTGGACTGGGGTGGCGGCAGCGGCGGCCCTTGCAGGGAAACCGAGCCCACGTTCACAGAGGGGGCGTGGGCAGCGCAGGAGAGGCAGCACTGGAGAGAAGAACAGTCAAAAGGCCCTTTTGTCCATCCCGGAACGAGGAACTGGATCTGGACAAGGGAAACCGCCCTTGTTTCCTCGGCTGGGAAGGGGCGGTCGGTCTCATCTGGGGGAAAGTGAGGAGTGGGCCATCGTTCACAGCCCCAGGCCCCTGCCTGCCACCTCGTCACTGGGGGCTTAGAGGAGCCCTCCAGTGGGACTGGACGCCCTCTCACTCGCCCCATAATGCCGGCGCTTGTGGTTTGGCCCCGATGCTGCTCCCCCATCGCCAGGGAGCTCTCGGGCCCCAGTGCGAAAGGAGTTGGGCTCCCAAGCAAGCCTCATTGTGCAAGGTGCGGGAGAACGCCTGGCCGCCTGGGCCGCCTCGAGGCCCTGCTTCAAGCTCTCCCCACAGACGGCAGGTGGGGAGCAGCTCAGGGCTGCCTGCGACCCACCTCCAGGAGGAGCAGACTTGCTGCCCCCGAGCTTCCCCAGACCTGGCCCAGGACAGGCCCATTTCCCGTCCGGTCCACAGCCTGGTCCAGCTGGAAGGATGCCCCGGTCTCCTGCGCGCACACAGACGCACAAGGGTGCCTGCGCCACACCCAGGCCTCGTGCCAGGATCACGTGGCAGCCAGTCAGGCGTGCCGCCTTTTTGAGATGCTCCTGTCAGCCCCAAGAAAGAGGCTCGGAGGACCGGCTGGGCCTGTTTGGGGAGGGAGGAGGCAGCTGGGCAGGCATGCTGTTTGGAGAGCTTCACCCAGCTTCTCCAGTCGCTACAACTGCTCCAGAGGGCCGGGCGCAATCGAAACCATGCCTTGCCCTTGCCCTTGCCCTTGCCCTTGCCCTTGCCCTTGCCCTTGCCCTCAACTGCCGTCTCCTGCTGCCTGACGGGAAGGTCATCAGCGCTGGTGGCCCCTCTACCTGTCCCTCCTGCAGTGTGTCTCTGCCAGGAAGATAGCCGAGAGTCCACCGTGCCCGTCCCTGGCCTGGGCCGAACTCTGCTGGGGCAGCCTGGACCTGCATCCAAGAGGGTAGTTTCTGCCTGCGTCCCAGACTCTCGGCCCGCAGGCTGCCTACCTTGGCTCCCTCCAGAGAATCCCCGGGCCAGCAGCTGGCTTGACAGATTGCCCCTTCTTTGTACTTTCTGTTGCCTCTCCTGGGCAGCGGGGGCCACCTTCTTCCAGGCCCAGCCAACTGCCCGGCTCCTTGCACCCCGAAGAAGGGCCATCCCGGGGGTGTGGCAGAGGGGCAGTTGGCTGCTGGCAGGGCCAGTGGGGAAGATGTCGACCTGGGGCTTGTGTATCACAGAGCGTGACGTGGAAGCTGTAAATGAGGAGGAAGTGGGTGCCGCCAAGGGCAGATAGATATGCAGGTCCTCCTGGCTGCACCTTGGTGCCACCACTGGGTGCGACGTTGGCCGGCTGCCAACACAGGGACGCCCGAAGGGGCCCTTCCAGCCAGGGCCCTCCCACTCCCACTCCTGGTCCTGGGCAGAGGGCTCTCTCCCACCCCCTGGTGGCCACTGGAGGGCTTTTATCAGGCGATGAGGGCGAAGGCGCTCCTGCTGCGGATGGCCGCGTTGCTGGCCTGGGAGAAAGGGGGGCCTAGCAATGAGTGGGGCAGCGCCCAGCCCAGGAGCAGGGGGTGGGGGCAGCGGACGGAGTCTGGAGCAGCTGCCTCATGCTGAGAAGGATGTGCCGGTGCAGCCAAAGGCTGTTCTCCAGGGTGGCTGTTGGGGGAGAGGTTGTAAAGGGCAGCACGGAGGCGCTGGGGGGGCACTTTCCCAGCAGGAGCCGGTACCCTGGCGAGGGACTGCTGGACGATTCAGAGGAGGGCTCTGGGGAGGGAGCAGCCAGTGCTCTTTGGCACACGTGGCGTCTGGATGTGGGCCCCGTGGCTCCCCTGCCCGTGGCTCCAGTAGGTACCTCTTACCTTCCAGGGCTCTGATCCCACTCTTTGATCCCGGCACGGGCCTTCTTGTCCTGGCGGGGAAGGTAAGTTCTGCTGGCTTGTGGGGCTGCCTGGTAGCGGGCTTATCCACCCTCATGGAAACGGGGGGGGGGGGCAAGAAAGGGGCCCTGCAAGCAGCAGCTCAGGCGGCTCTTGCCTTCCAGGGAGAGGAGGTGCTTTTCTGTTATGAGGTCCAGCCTGCCCGGCCGGCAGTGACAGAAGGTCAGTCTCCTCCACGGTTTGCTTGACCAGGGCTCTTGGGGGGTGGGGGCGCCACTCGCCACACTCGATCTGTTTGTGCTTAGTCAACCAGTGTCTGCTGGAGACCCGGACCCAAGGAGTGGCCCAGCTGCCCAAGCTGGCCCTGGACGTGACGGCCTGCGAAGTGATGAAGGTGCTGCAGCTGAGCGACTCTGCCGTTGTTCCCATCGGCTACTCGGTGCTCCGGAAGGTAAATGGCTGGGATGGCAGCGTTGGGGAACGTGGGGGTCTCTGGCGTGGTCTTCTGGGCAGACCTTGTTCACCCCCTCCCTGTTTTGCAGTCTACACAGGAGTTCCACGAAGACTTATTTTCAGACTGTCCTGGAAACGTCCCAGCAACATCTGCTCGGGCCTGGTGGGCTGGAGACAACACGCAGGTGAGAGTCACGGCAGGTGCAGCCAGAAGAAAGGGCTGAGCTCGCCCAGCCAAGACCCGCCAGCTGGGGAGGCTAGCGCTGGCTGCAGCGCCAGCCCCTCCTTGATGGTCCCCGAGGTCTCCAAAGCACAAGGTGCCCCTCCACTGCATGAGGGGCTTGGCTCAGTGGCAGCTTCTTGAGCAGAGGAACCTCCAAAGAACCGTGCAGTGGGCAGGCCTGCCCCAAAGGGCCCACGGCCTCCCCCTCCTGCTGGCATTCTCCAGGGAGAGACTTCCTGCTTCTGGCCTGCGATGCAGCCCTGGCCAGGCACTCGCCCGCGCTCCCGATTGCAGCAACGCTCTGCCCCATAGCAGTGCCCTCCTGGGGCTTGGCCCCTCTGGCCGGCATAAGCTTTTCCCATTTCTTGCTCCAGGTGCAGAGGGTGAGTCTTCATCCTGCCCGCCAGCCCAGCCTGGCCTTCATCTCTGCCTGCCTTCCTCGCTTTCACCAAGACAGCCAAGACCCCCCCCCCTCCCACACGGAGGGGGGGGATCAGGCCGAGGACCTGGACATAAGCGTGAGTGGCCAGGGCTGGCTGGGTGTGGGTAGCCATGCCTGCATCCCAAGGGCACACCCTCCCCGGCTTCCTGCGAGCGGGGATGATCTGGGCCCGAGGCAGCTCAAGGAGGGCCTGCCCCCTATTCCTCCCCTCCATGCACTGGTCTCGGGCCCTCTTGCACAGGCTGACCGAGGGGTTTGCTTTCCACCAGGTGGGCAGCAGCCTGCCATCTCCTGCCAGCTCTCTGACATCTCCCTCCAGCACTGCCCTATCCCTCTCCATCACCAGTGGCTTTTCCTCCAGCCCGAGCCAGCGGTCCCTGCAGAACCTTCTGGGTAAGCGTGTGGACTGGGGCGCTGGTGGCTCCCTCAGCATCCAAGCACGCCCGTGCCCAGGTGCTGGCTGTGCTGCTTTGAGGAATGAACCCTCTCTGCTTAGTTGAGGTGTGGACGCTGTGGGGTGCAAGAAAGATCCTTTGTGGCAACCCTTCCCAGCCCTGTTCATCCCCTGTGCCTTTGCCTCCAGGCCCAAGTTCCGCCTTCAGGCACATCGAGGGCATCATCTTGCCCCGCAGCACCCACATTACCAACCTGCGAGGCTTGAGCCTCACCACACCAGGGGAGTGTGATGGCTTTTGTGCCAACCGGCATCGCATCGCCATCCCGCTGCTTTCTGCAGGTGGACAGGTGGCCATCTTGGAGGTGAAATACCATTCCCCCTCTCAGTGGTTATGGGGAGGACACAAACTGTCCTGGGGGTCTGTCTGTGTCCTGGTGGCCTGCAGACACACCCTGATGGATAAGGAGGAATGGCCAGGGGCCATCACACGCTTGCCTTCCTTCCGTGTCTCTTGCAGCTCTCCAAGCCGGGCCGACTCCCCGACACCCCCATGCCAGCCATCCAGAATGGGGCGCCCATCTCAGATCTGTGCTGGGACCCCTTTGATGAGCAACGCCTGGCCATTGGTAGGAACCAGGGGTCTTGGAGTGGGCCTCTCCCCCAGGAGGCCTGTGCACTGCAGCCTTCCGATGCCACCTGAGCACCACCAGGGGTCCAGCTCCTGTCCACCCCACCCTGTTGCTAGGCTCCCTGCAGCTCTTCCCTCTTTCCCTCTCTGGCGCAGCTGGAGAAGACACCAAGATTCGCCTGTGGCGGGTTGAGCCAGCTGGGCTGCAGAAGAAGCTGCTGGAGCCGGAAGTTGTCTTGAGAGGTCAGAGTTGTGTCCTGCAGGGCCCGCCTCTCCCGCCAAGCACCACTGACCCTTCCCCCCATTCTCCCCGTGGCTGGCCAAGGCAGGGTCGGCCTGGGGAAGCCCGGCAGGTGGCCTGAACGCAGCCTCTCCCCTTCTCCCTCCAGGTCACACAGAGAAGATCTACTCCATTAAGTTCCACCCTCTGGCCTCGGATGTCCTCGCCTCCTCCTCCTACGACAAGAGTGTCCGGATCTGGGACGCGCGTACGGGAAGGCAGGAGCTCAGCCTCCACGGCCACACAGACCAGGTAAGGAGCACAGTGGCCTCTCAACCACTCCCTGCTGTTTCTGGAAGCGTCTTGCAGAACAGCCAGCGACGAAGCCACATCGTCCCACAGAGAAGAGGGAACGCAGCCTCGCAGCACCAGCCCCTGCCGTATGCAGTGGCGGATGATGGGGAATGGAGTCCGTCCTAGGCCTGGGGGGTTGGAGGATGCCCTGTACATCCTGAGTGTTGTGGCTGACCCAGCGTCCTGGAGGCGTACGCCTCCCTCGTCCGGCCACGGGGGTTGATCTGTTGGTTGCTTTCAGATCTTCAGCCTGGCCTGGAGCCCCGATGGACGCTGCCTGGCTACCACCAGCAAGGATGGCAAAGTGCGAGTTTACGAACCTCGGCGGGCTGCTCAGCCCTTGCAGGTCAGGGTCAGGGCAGGCTCTTCTGGAGGGGCAGCGCCCACATTCATCCCCCATAGCCGGTCCCTGCAGGCCGAGAATCCCAGTCCTGAGGCCGGCCAAGAGGGCAGCTGCAGCACGTTCTCCTTCTGAAGCATCTCCCCGCTTGCCCCCTGACAGGAAGGCCCAGGGCCCAAGGGAGGCCGAGGAGCCCGTGTCACCTGGGTCTGCGGAGGCAAATACTTGCTGGCATCTGGCTTTGACAGGTAAGGCCTCCCACCCCTCCCTTCGCCTGACCTGCCTGTAAGAAGTTGCCTGCCTCACTCCTTCTTCTCTCAGCCGCAGCGAACGCCAGCTCTCCCTGCACCAGGTGGAGGCCCTGGCAGCTGGGCCGCTGGCCACAATCAGCCTGGACGTCTCTCCCGCCACCCTCATTCCCTTCTATGACGTGGACACCAGTGTGGCCTTCTTCACGGGCAAGGTGAACAAGGAGGGAGTGGGGGCTTCTCCGGCTCGGGCCGTAAAGGGCTCGGGGATGTGTGTCCGGGGGAGAATCAGCAACTGCAGACCATCCCACACCAGCTGCACAGCATCCTTGGGGGACAGAGATTGCGGCTGTGTTGTGCCTAGCCCCATGTCTGCCCCAGAGAGGCTCGGCTTCCTCCGTGCCGTTGCCCAGCTGCGCTTCTCCTGGCTGGGTTGCATCTTCCCATGCCCCCTTTCTGGCCAGATGTTACTGCAAGGCTCAGGCAATACAGCCATGACCCCCAGCCCAGGCTGTGCGTTCTACCTTTTCTCTCTCCGGGGGTTTAGGGAGACACGAGGGTCTTCGTCTACGAGATCGTCCCGGAGGCCCCATTCTTCCTGGAGTGCAACAGCTTTCTATCCAGTGACCCCCACAAGGTGAGGAGGCTGGGAGGACTGGCCTGGAGAAACAGGGCTGCGATGCTGGGAAACCTTTTCAGGGTCTTCTGAAGCCGCGACGGGCTCTGACTTTGGAAAGGGCCCCTGCGGGACAGTGGGCAAAGGACGGGGAGGAGCAGCTGCCCTCCTGCCCTGCAGCGCCCGCTTGGCCAGCTTCTTTACACAGGGGGTCCGTCTCTGTCACAGGCGAGGTGGCGCCAGGGAGGGAGGAACTCTTGGGGGCCGCCCTTCCCTCCGCTTCCCCACGCCTTGAGGCCTCTTCCTCTGCCCAGGTCTGATAGCGTTAGACAGTTTTGGGCTGCCCTCTTGCGGCTGTCTGCAGCCACAGCATCCATGCAGGCGGGAAGGGAAGCCCATTTCGCAAGACCTTGGTGGCCTTCCTGGGGTGCTGGTTGGGGAGCCGTGCCTTGCAGGGCAACTAGTGGAAGTCTCTCTCCTCTGCTGTGCCCAGGGCTTTCACTTCCTGCCCAAGACGGAGTGCAACGTGCGAGACGTCGAGATTGCCCGAGCCCTGCGCCTCCGGCAGACCTCCATAGAGCCCGTGGCCTTCCGGGTGCCCAGGGTCAAGGTAGAACGTTAGGCAGCTGGCCCCTGGCCCTTGGAGCTGGTGGTGTGTGTGCATGTGGGTGTTCCTCAGACCTTCTGTCCACGCTGCCAAGCAGCACTTGCAACTGACCAGCCTCAGGTTGCCACTTGAAGGTGTCCTTCACAAACTCAAAATGCCTCTCTGCTTTCCCAGATTATTTATGGGTCCATTTATTTGCCCCACCCCCAAAACTGTGACCTCTCTTGGTGTAAACTGCCAGGGTAGCCAGGCCTGTCCACGGAAGGGCCCCTCTTCATCTCCTGCAGCTGCTCGGTCTACTCTGGGGCTCCCTTAAGGAGAGGGGCCCCCACTCTAATACCTGGCCCCCACAATTCAGCAACGGATCAGGCACAGGGAAGAGCCTTTCCCATCTGAGAGGCTGAGCGTTGCCGCTGAGGTCGCTCTAGGGCAGCTTCTGGGTCCAGCGTCTCACCCGGTCCCCTGTCGTTTCCTCCCCACAGAAAGAATTCTTCCAGGATGACCTTTTCCCGGCCACGCAGGTGTGGTGGGAACCTGCCCTGCCCGCCACAGCCTGGCTGAAGGGCGCCAACCAGCTGCACCGCACACTCAGCCTGCAGCCCAAGGATATGACCCCAGGTAGGAAGGAGAGGCTAGTGGGGAAGGGGCTCACAAAAGGGCCAGCGGCCCCGCCCTCCTGCTGAATGGCCAGCGCAAGGCCCCTCCTGCTCAGGGACCCCTGTGGGGGTGCAGAGGGGGCTGCGGGGCGTCCTGCCATGGTGAGCAGGAGCAGACCGATCTGCTCTGAAAAGGGCTTTTGAAGCCAGGGCGTTGGAGAAGGGCTCGGGATGTTGCTGGGACTCGGCTCCCCACGTGTCTGGCTGAAGGAGCTGCGGTCCCAAGCAGCGGGAGGCCCTGGGCTCGGTAGACATGAGGAAAAGGAGCTTCTGCTGCCTCCCCCCCCCCCCCCAGTGAGCCAAGCACCCAAGGAGGCCCCCAGCCGGAAATACGTGCCATCCTCCGTCTACCTGGAAGAGAAATCGGATGAACAGAAGAAAGAGGAGGTGAGCCTTCACCCCCCCCCCGATTCTCCTCGCACTAGAGGAGGGGGTGGCCCTTCTGCCTTCCAGGGTGAAGGCTCCCCCTAATCTCTTCTCTCTGCAGCTGCTCAGTGCCATGGTGGCAAAGCTGGGGAACCGAGATGACCCCCTCCCGCAGGACTCCTTCGAGGGCGTCGATGAGGAGGAGTGGGTAAGAGCGGGTGTGGGAGGGTTGCACTCTTGCTGGGAGGGGCGGGGTAGCCCTGGCCTTTGCCACGGCCATGGCCGCCCCCCACGTGCCCAGAGAGAGCCAGCTCTTCTCCCTCACTTTCTCTGGCCGGGACGGGGGGCAGCAGCAGCAGCCAGGAAACGGGAGGATTCCTACCTCTGTTACTCTTGGGGGACGCGTCGCTAATAACTGCCTAGCGCCATATTGCTCTGCAGTGGGAGTCTGTCACGTTGGGGGGATGAGCTCTGTCCCACTGCCCACAACACCGCTGCCAGCAGCACATCACTCCCCCCACCCCCCCGGACAGGGAGGTAGCATTGTCTCCTCCTCCAAACCATTTGCACAGTTCAGGTTTCGAAGGCTGCCCCGAGCAGCTGCCGTGACGGTGGCCAGCTTTGTCCATCTCTTCCTGCTCCACAGGACTAGCTGCAGACGCCAGAACGGGCCGACGCTGCCTCTCCACCGGAGCGCCCCGGGCTGCAGGCTGCTTCCTGGGGCCTGCTGGGGATTGGCGTCTCCCCCCCCCCCGCTGCCCCTGCTCTGCTGCCGCCTGGGGCGGGGGCCGCCTTGGACCACCTGCTTCCTGAGGGGAGCTGATCTGGCAACAGCTTCTCCCCAGCTCAGGGCCCTCGGAGGCGGCCTTGGGGGCGCTTCAAGACTGCCCTCGCCGGCCCGGTCTGGGCCTGGCAAGAGCCTTGCTGTTCAGTTCTCTGGCTGCGCCAGGCGGGCCGGTTGTCCGGGAGGCGTTCCACGGATGGCAAGTTGCAAGCGTCCTGTTAAGAGGCGCCTCGGATGTGGAGGAAAACGGTCTGGACGGCTCATTCCCTGCCCAGCCTGTGCTCCAAGCAACTTCCGGGCCTGGTGTCGGCTGGCCCTTGCTCCGATTCCGCAGCCGACTGTCCTGCTGGGTGCAGCTGCCCCACAAAAGACCCCTTCCTCCTGTCCGGTCCCCCGTGCTTTGATTCAAACACAGCCGCTTCCGGAAGAGTCCTCCTCTTGCGTGGCTCCCCAACCGGAACACTGCCCCGGCCAAATGGATGCTGCCCCGTTCCTTTTTTTACAGTAGCTATTCAGTTTTTGAGCAAGAAAGATAAAGACTAACAGAAGCCGATATTTAAGGTGAGGGAAAAAGAAAAAGGAAAGAAAGAAGAAAGCCAAAAGTGCAGGGAAAAAAGCGGGAAAAGAAATATAAAGAAATTGCTTCTGATTTTCTTTTACCACAGTTATAAGTAGAAAATTAAATTGAGCTCTTACCCTATGGTTACAACATAGCTTTCATTTTTTCTGTCATCTACTATTTTTTCTAATCATCAAATCCGTATATCATAATTTCATTTTTTTTTGTTTCACACAAAAAGTCCTAAAGGGGGTTCCAATTGGCATTAATCAGTGTCTTTTCTCTAATCAAGGCTGTCAATTTAGCCATCTCGGCCAGCTCCATCATCTTCACCATCCACTCTTCCACTGTGGGTAACACTGAATCTTTCAACCATTGTGCGTCTCATAAATAAAAACAAAGTTCCGTGAGTTTTTTCCAACTTTTTGTTAATCAGTCCCAAAAGAAACATCTCTGGCTTCAATTGTATATTAATTCTGAATTTACATATTTGAGTCCAAAACGTTTTAGCTTTTTTACATGCCCACCAAGCATGATAAAAAGTCCCCTCTTGTTCGCATTTCCCGCAAACATTTGAAGTACCTTTATACATTCTAGACAAACACCAACAATGCATCCTTTTATAACAGTTCTCTTTAAGATTATAACATAAATTGCAGTCCTTTCAGTCACATGTTCTCCCATTGTTCCATTTGTATGTTATAACCAAAATTTTAGCCCAATTTATCATACATTCTTTCATTTGTTCTTCTGTTTCACATTTCAATAAAAGTTTATGCGTTTTAACATGTTCATCATTTGTACATAGTTGTTTCAAATTCAGTCTTACGCCGTTCAAAAGCAAAAGTCCTTTTGTCCACTTTAAACCTTTCTAATGGTTGTACATAGGGGACGCGGCGGCGCAGCGGCTTAATGACGCTGAAAGTTGCCGGCCAGAAATGGCTGACACTTCGGCGGTCCGAGTCCAGCCTTCCCGTTAACAGGGTGAGCTCCCGTTTCCTCCCCAGCTCCTGTCAACCCAACAGGTCGAAAACTCACGTGAGTAGATAAATGGGGACTCTCACTCCGGTGGGAGGAAAAATGCTGGCAGCGCCTTGCACAGAGAGACGGGACCAGTTGCCGGCAAGCGCGAAACCGCGCTCGCCCGAAAAGGGCGCGAAGCGACGGAAACCCCGCCTCCTGCGCTCGCCAGCTGGGCTCTGCTCTAGGAAGGAGGCTCTGGCAAACCACTTCCGAAAAACAATTGCCTTGAAAACTGCAAGGACTCGTCCAGGCAGGCACTGCAGGGTCAGTAATGACTGAGTGCAGACAAAAAAAAAAAAAATGGTTGTACATAGGAAAACGGTTGACATGCATATCCTTCGGTTGTCAAATCTTCTCTTGATTTCATTTTGAATTCTCCCTGGGGAGACTCTAACATGTCCCCGTAAGTTAACCATTTATGTTTAGTTATCATTTCTCCTCCGCAATACGCTTCTTGTGGGGAAAGCCACAAAGGCATTTTTGGACACGGCCTGGATTTACATCGATTCCATATTCTGAGTACGGCACGTCTAACAAAGTTATTTTTAAAATCCACATCGTGTCCTCAACCACCTCACACCGCGTCCTCCGGGCCCCGCCGCGCTCGGGTCTCAGCATCACCCGTCGCCCTTTCGCCCACGGCGGGCGACCAGCTGCAAAGCTCGGTTCCAAGTCGGGCAACCCGAAGCCGCCTCTCTCTGCTCTGCCCCTCGTACCGCCGGGCCCGCTTCTCTCTCACGGCGTCCCACTGCTCCGCCGGCGGCGCTGCCCCGTCCCCGAACCCTCCCGGGGAGCGCCTTTCCCGGGGCCGCTTCGAGGCAGGCGCCGCCGCCGCCGCCGCCGCCGCCGCCGCCGCCCGCCCGGACTTCGCTTCCGCCGGCTCTGCTGACCGCCCGAGCGCGGCACCGGGCTCGACGCCCTGCTTCTCCCGCTCCCGGCGGCGCGAGGGGCTTCCGCGCCCAGCGGCTCGCCCCAGGTGCGGCGAAGGGCCCCGCCGGCCCGCCCCTTCGGGGGACAGCCCCCTCCGGCCCACGCCCCGCGGCCCGGGGGTGGCCGCCCCGCCGGGCGGGTGTCGCGGCCCCTGGCCGGAAGGCGGGACGAGCGGGGGGCGCTTGGCCGCGCCGCTGGAAGGGCGAGAGCGCCGAGCGCCCGCCGAGCGCCTCCGCCGCAGCTCCCGGCGCAGCCGGCCCAAAGCCGCCCAGGCCGCGTGGCCGGCGGCGCTGCCGCTAGTCGCGGAGAACTTGCCCGGGCGGCGGCGGCGGCGGCGGCGGCGGCGGCACAGCCGCTGGGCGAACCCAACCGCGCGGCTCCTGCGCAGTACCCGGGCCTGCCGCTAGGGTCGCCCTCGCGCGCGCCGCCTCACAGCGGCGCTCTGCCGGCGCTTCTCGATGGCTGCTTCCGGAGGCGGGGGAACAGTCCTTCCGGCCGCGCTCACCTCCGGGCGTCCTGGGCTCCGCGCGCCCGCGGCGGACATGGTGAGGCAGGGGGCGGGGGCCCTGCGGGCGGGCGGCCGGGCGGGCGGGCGGCCGGGGTGGGCTGGGCTGGGCTGGGCTGGGCTGACCCGGCGCTGTCTGCCTGCAGGCCAAGTACCTGGCGCAGATCATCCTGGTGGGCGCCCAGGTGGTGGGCCGCGCCTTCGCCCGCGCGCTGCGGCAGGAGTTCGCAGGTAAGCCGGGCCGGGCGCGCGGGGCTCGGGGCGCGGGCTCCCTGGGGCCTCGGCCCGCGGCGGGGCGCTAAGCCGCTTCTCTCCGAGCAGCCAGCCAAGCGGCCGCGGGGACGCGCGGGCGGACGGGCGCCCAGTCCGGGGCGGCCTCCGGCTTCTCCGGGATCAGCCTCCAGGAAGCGCAGCAGATCCTCAACGTCTCCACGCTCAGCCCGGAGGAGATTCAGAAGGTGGGCCGCGCCTCCGCGGTTCCCTGCAGACCCGCCCGGCCCGGCGGACGGTGGCCGGAGCCGGCGCGGGTTCGGCCGGGCGGCCTCGCGGACGGCGGGGCCGGGAAGGCCGAGTCGCCGGGTCTGATCCCGCCGGGTTGCCTTCCGCCCCCGAAAGTGCCGCCCGCGCGGGTGGGGCGGCCCCGCTGACCCCGGCATTGCCTGCTTCTCTTCGGCAGAACTACGAGCATTTATTTAAGGTGAACGACAAATCCGTGGGGGGCTCCTTTTACCTGCAGTCCAAGGTGAGTCCGCCCTGCTCAGGCCCGGACGGGAGGGGAAAACGACCCACTGGCTGTTGTCGATGGGGAGTCTTGAATGAAAGCCCACTCTCAGCTCCTCCCCCCTCCCTTTTTCTGGCATCGCATTTTTAAGTCTTCCAGGTTTAAGCAGGGGGGCCGCAGCACAGCATCTGCGTTACCTTGGATGGCTGGCGCAGGCATTTTGTGTGTAGCCGCTAAAGTCTGCTGTGGCTCTCCTCTCCCCCTCCACCCGCCCCGCCTGCCTGCTCCAGAGATGCCCAGGCTTGCCCTGGGTTGTGCTGCCCTCTGGCGGCTGCCTGGTGCCCCTTAGTGCCTGCAGGCCTGTGGGCTGTCTGCCACACATGCCCCTGAATTCTCTCCCGAGTGCCAACCCTCTGCCCTGCAGGTGGTGAGAGCCAAGGAGCGGCTGGACGAAGAGCTGCAGATCCAGTCCCGGAGGGAACAAGACCCGGCACACAAGCCAGGCACGTAGCACAGCCTCTCTCTTGCACTGGCCTCCCCTCTAAATTATAGCTAGCCAATAAATTGCCCTTGTGTAGCTGGTCTCGCATTGTCTTCAAAGAAAGGAGGTGCCGGGACGCAGGAGACTGCAGATTCCCACGCCAGCTCGGCTGCCCGTTTCTGTTGCTGAAGGTACAAGATGGCAAGACCTGGCTTGCCCTCTCCTTGCAGGCAGCTTCCCTGGCAAAGCAGCTTTGCCAGCTGCTCCCTCAAGCCCAGAGGTGAAACGTTCCCCAGCTTGCTCTTCCTTGCAGCAAGAAGCCACTGTAGCTGGTGGCCAGATCTAAAAGCCAGGCAGCCCTTGGCCGTAATGCCTGACAGCCTGTTTCCACGCAGAACGTCCCTGGGGACATCTCAGTTAAGACCGGGAAAAGAATCCCTTCTAAAAGTGGGAAGTTGTAGCTGGCTGTTTAAGTGTGCTGCGTTGTCCTGGATGGGCCAAAATCCTGACTGGCTGCTTGTGAGGTCTTATCTTGGCCTGTTTGATTGCCCACAACCTGGCTTGGTAGTTGTGGGCTCACATGTGATAGTAAGCCAGAATGTGGGCGGTTTGGTTTTGCTTTCGTGTGATGTCTAATCATGGCTTAATTAAGTTAGGTGGGAGGGCACGCGAAGCCATCTTTTCTTTGAATGCCATCCCATCCCTTGACAGATGCACAGACAGCGCCAGCACCCAGCAAACTTTTCCATGTACTTTATTGTTCTTGTCATAACCATCCTCTCTTCTTGAGGACCAGTGGGTCAGATTATAGCTTATCTCTTTCTGTCTTAAAACTATACTAACATAACGGAGGCAAGAGGAGGTCGTCACCCCCAACATAAACTACAATTGGAAGGCACTTAGAAACAGGGAAAATACTGACAGCCTGGGCTGGGCAATAGAAACGGCAAACGTGCGTGTGCCAGCTCTGAGGCCTGGTTGCCCAGCAGGTTGCTTTGGGAGCAGAGGGCTGTGTGGCAGCTGGGCATACCATGTGCTTGGGAAGCCAGCTCCCCCTGCCCAGAGGGTTCTTAATCCTTGGCACCATGTGGCCCATCAAGGGTCCACCAGAAGCCATCAGTGGGGGCAGTTGGAGTACGACATACAGCTGGCAGAAGAACTCTTGCAGGCCCATAGAGGGAGAGTTCCCTGGGGGCAAAGTGTAGAGCGATATACCAGGATGCCCTTGTCTAGGAAGAGGGAATGGAAACATGGAGTAACCCCCCATTACAAGGAGGGCAGTCAAGAGGTAATCTGGGCTGTTCCAGGAGGAGCTCAGATGGTGGCATTCGTCGGCAGGACCCACTTTCCCGGCATGGGGAATGGGCGGCTGCAGGGGTCCACAGCTTCTCCTGTTACTCAGGTGGATTGTTTGCCTGCCAGTGGCTCGGACCCACACCCAGCCCCAGCCCCATTCTTCCTTGGCCAGTCTTGAGAAGCTCACAGCCCCTGCTGAAATGTGAGGACTTTCCCTCGGGAACCCCAACAGTTGCAGCATCTCTCCTCCACAAATGACTCTTGTCCCTCAGGTCTGCATAAAGGGTGCCAACTTTGCCCGGTGCTCTGCGTTCCTAAAAGCAGGGGGGGTCCCCCCTGGGGAGAGGGGGCTCCTGCAACGTTTGCAGGACAAAAGCAGCACAGGGCCCAGTGTGGATTTGTCAGACTGAATCTCGGTCAGGGACGATTTGCCGTCTTTCCGTCCTCTCTGCTTCTGCAGGTTGTTGCACAGCTTTAACTAAGAAACTGCTAATAGGGGGGATGAGCACTTCAATCCCTCCACGTCAGGGAATGGTCTGAACAGCAGCACACCCGTGGTGTGCCTTGTCAGGGAGGCTTGAGCAAGGTACAGGCCTGGGGGGGGCGGCTGGTAGCAGCTCTTCCAGTATTAGATTGTGAACAGCAACCAAAGGGAAGAGAAAAGGCCTCTGAGTCATCAGATAGCACTGCTGGCCTCCAGAAAATGGGGTGCTAGAGGAAGCAGCCCAACGCAGGCAGGGAAGCAAAGTGGGCAGAGCCAGGTCCTGCATTGGCACTCCTGGACCACGAAGTGTTCCTAAATCTGCCCTGCCTGGCATTAGGGCAGAATTGGGGGGGGAGCAATTCCTGGCTGCTACCCTGGGAAGCTGCTTATTGCTTTGCTCGGAAGAGACGGGCTCCTCTGTCGTAGAAAGCCGCAGTTGCTGTGGGGGGGGGGCGGAGGAGCAACCTGGGAGCAATTGGGGGGGGATGGGACTTTCGTGCTCCCCTGCAGCAGCTCAGCGGCTCTTCCTTGCAAAAGGTCTTGCACCGCCTGGATCCAAGGCTGGGCACAGGTGCCAGCGTCCCTGGACAAGCTCACCTTTCCCTCCCTCACTTTTCTCTGCTTAGTTCACCACTGCTTGCTTGAGGAAAACAGACCCAGCTGGGATTACCACCCAGCCGGGTGGCAGGGTTTCAGCAGTTCCCGCTGAGTTCATGCCAGCGGACAGGTCCAGCACGCCCCCAGGGAGCAGCGAGAGGCTGTCCGTGGTGGTCCGCAGCCTGGCCAGCTCCGTCCTCTCGCTGGCCGCCTTGCAACGCTGGAGCCCCGGGGACCGGCTGCTGCCTCCACCACCACTGCCACCTTTGGTGGGCCGGGGGCCGCTCTCCTGCCCTCGCTCAGCAGTTGCCTTGGCAGAGGTGCCAGCCAGCAGGGACACCACCGGCAGCCCCAGGCTGCCCGCTGAGAAAGGGGAGGCCAGCAGGGGGTTCTTGGCCAAGTTCAAGGGGGCCAGCACGGGGCTGGGCAGGCCCGCAATGGCTGCCGTGCCCAGCCCGCCACAGGCTAAGGTGCTGAGATCCAGGGGAGCCTGGGGGAGCGGGAGGGGCAGGCTGTGGCTGCCAAAGAGGGTGGCTGGGGTGGGGACGATGATCTGTGCCCCGCTGCCAAGGTAAGGTCCATCCGCCGTGAGGGGGGACTTGGTGGGAGGCTGCAGCTTCATCAGCTCCTGCTGCTCGTGGGTGATGAAGTGCCCGTGGGCCTTGATGTGCTTCCGGAGAGAACTTGGGTCAGTGTAGCGCTTGTGGCAGCCGGGCATCTTGCAGTAGTAGGGCTTGTCCACGTAGTGGGTGCGGGTGTGCTTGAAGCGGTCGCTGGAGTTGGAGTAGCGCTTGCTGCAGCCTTCATAGGGGCAGAGGTAGGGCTTCTCTCCTGCAGGGAAAAGGGAGGAGAGATGCCAGGGGGCGGAGGGGAGGCCAGCTCAGGGAAAGGGGCTCCTGCCCACTGTGTGGGCAGCCTTCCGGCCAGCACAAGAGGGAAGACCCCCGCCCCCAGGCCATCCATCCCGCTGCCCTGCCTGCCTCTGCCCCGGCCTGTTGGCTGGAGTGTGGTCCTTTGCGGAGGGCGTGTTCAGGAGGAACAGCCCTGTCTGGAAGGAAGCTATGCTCGGGGGGGGGGCGAACCACCCTCCCTCCGGGCTCACCTGTGTGGGAGCGGTTGTGGATCTTCAGGTTTTCCAGCCGGGAGAAGCTCTTGCTGCAGGTGGGGCAGCGGTGGGGCTTCTCGTTGGTGTGTGTGCGGATGTGAATCAGCATCTTGTACCTGCAGAGGAATAGCGGCTCATGGCAAGGTGGCTGGGCGGGGGGGCGGTGCCTGGCTCCTCCCCACCATCACGGCCCCTCGAGGATTTCCAGGGCCTGGTGCTGGGGGCTCCTAGCGTGAAAGCCGCTTCCAGGCACAAGCACCACAGCTTCCTGCCAGGGTTTGGGTTTCCGGAAGTCAGCTGAGGGGAGGGACCACCTTTGCCAGCCGGCCTCCCCGAGCCTTTGGGCCACAGGGTCCAAAACTGGAGCCAGGAGGCCAATGAAAACAGCTGCTCGGGCGCAAGCCAGAGCAGGCCTTCTGCAGGCCTCCCGCGCTCCTTGGGGCATTGAGGTTTCTGAGCCGGGGCCTCACGTCCTGTGTGGAAGGCCAGGCTGCTGCAAACGAAGCACCATAGCACCGCCTTGCAAGAGGGCTCTGCAAGAGAGATTCTGGAGCGGCTTCGGGCATTTTGCCCCCCCGGAAAGCCTCCACGCCCTCCATGTGGCATGTAGAGTGTTACCTGGCATTGAAGCCCCTGCCGTGGCGGGCACAGCCCTCCCAATGGCAGCAGTAGCCAGCATCCTTCTCTGGCTTCACGTGGAAGTCGTTGACGTGGTCCACGAGGTCTTGCAACAGATCGAACAGCTGGTTGCACTGCAGCAGGGGAGAGGGGGGGGCCTGGGGTTACCAGGAAGAGCGCAGGCCCTACAGCTCTTGGCCGAGTTGGCTGTTGTGGGGACCCTGGTGGAGAGATGCTGCTCACCTTTGTCCAGCGGCAGACCAGCTGCTTCTGCACAGCTGCCTCTGAGGAGAGCCGCTTTTCCTTGGAGGGCGCCAGAAAAGCTGAGGCGGGCAGGTGCAGCGACCCCCCCGAGTTCAGAGGCAGGAAGAACTGGAAGGAGCTGCGGAGGCTGTCAATGTAGCGCAGGGACTGCAGGTCCTGGGTGGGGCAGGAGGAGGGCCCTTGAGAAGAGCTGGGACATTGGCTAGCAGCCTAGCCCCCCCAGCTCTTGGTGTCATTAGCAGAGGACCCGTTGACTTCTGTAAAGGGCAGCAAAATTCCCCCCCCCCCCAGCTTGGCAACTGAGGAGGGTCTGCCCTTGCTTCCGGGGAGAAAACCACCGTCTCCTCCACCACCAATAAACGCTATTTGTGAGAAGAAAAAGCATATTCTTTTTCAAGAGCTGGAAGTAAAACTGCCTATTCAGAAAAAGCTTGCTGGACGTGGCCAAAAGCCCAGGCTGGTGGGCGGCCCCTCCGCTCGAGGCCCCGGATTCCCTACTGAGCCATTCTGGCCGGGCGAAACTGAGCCTTCCTGTCCTGCTCTGGAAGAGGGAAAAGAGAGCCCTCGCTAGTGGTCGGTGAGAGCCCTCTCTCCCCCCACCACCATCACACACCACACCCCCTTGAAAGCTACCAAGGTGGTGGGCAGGAACTTCCACAAGGCAGAGACCCTCCTGGTGGGGAGGCTGTGCTGCTTTATCCCCAGCCTGCCTTGTAGGAAACTTGCGGGAATATGCCAAGAAGATTCGGAAATGCTTTGGCACACACGCGTGCTTCATGAGCCGGCCCCAGGATGTGTGGCAGAGTTGGAATCGATCCCCTGCTGCTCTCCACCACCCACCCACCCATCCCTGACACTCACACGCAAGCTGGAGCAGTTCACCAGCTCCCCACCGCTCTGCCTGTCGGGGGAGACGGACGTGCTGCCGCTGGGGGAGTCCCGGCCTGGCGGAGAAGGAGACAGGCTCAGGTCAACGGTGGGAGGCGAGGAGAACGGATAGTCCCTCTTGTCTTGGCATTGGGAGTGTGGCTGGAGGCCTGGAGGGGGTAGAAGACGCAGCAGAACAGGAGAGCGAGCGAGCGGGACAGCCCACCCCCCTTCCCACCGGCAAGGGAACAGCCTGAGCCCCTCTTCCCCTCCCACTACTCACTGTCAGGAGGGGAGCGGGGAGAGCCCGGGCCCGCTGCCAGGTAGCCCTCGTCCTCCGTGATCTGGCACAGAGTTCGGCCCTTGGTGCTGCCCAGGGCCCAGTCGCGCTTGTCTCGCACTGCCCGGAGCTTGGAGACACTCAGCTTGAGGTCCAGGGGCTCGTCCAGGGAATGCATGGGTGGCCAGCAGTGAGGGAGCAGGCTGCTCTGGTCAGCTGTGGTGGGGAGCTTCAGGCGGGTCTTCTGCAGCCTGCACGGGAATTGGAAACGCAGGGCTGGGCACGGCTGCCCCACTTGCTCCTGATGGGCCAGGCATCTCTGCCCGTGCTGCTGCTTCTCCAGCCTTTTTGCTCTTCCTGCCCCCAAAGCAGCCCTAGGGAAGACCCGCAGGGATCGGGGGTGGCTCCCGCTGGCTGGCTCTTTCCTGGGGCTGTGGGAGGGTGCCGGGGAGGCTCCTGGGCTGCCTTCTCCTCTCAGCGGGGAGGGGTGGGGGGCATCAGTCATGGATGGAGGGAAGACCCAGCTGGTTGCCCCATGCCCTCCTCCTGCTTCGCCAGTTAATACCCAGGAGATTTGGGGCATAAAGGGGGCCACTGCAAAGGCAAAGACGTCAGACCCCTCCCTCAGATCATGATTCTAGCTTTGTGGGTGCCAGCGCCCCCCTCCCCCACAGGAAGGGCTCCCAATTGCAAACAGCTGCTCCTTGTTCTTGCCCACAGGCTGTGGAGCTGCAAACAGGCAGGCGGGGGGCGCTTTCCAACCGAAGCTGGGGAAAGGGTGGCTCCGAAGCATCTTCCCGAGACAGAAAACAGGCGGGGGGGGGGCAGACAAGGAAGACGCTTGGGAGTTTAAGAAATTAGCCCCAAAACTTATCAAGTCATTTTCAAGGGGCCTGAGTGAAATCAGAGCACCCGCCTGTTTGTGCACACGGCACAGCTGTGTAGAGATGGCACAGAGGCATGGGTTTTCCCAGCCAGTATCAGCGTCCCCTGCCCCGATGATCCGGGGGTTATTCTGCAGAGAGAGGCTCCTTGAGTGCCCAACACCAGATGGGCAGAACAGCAAAAGGCAGGGGAACGTGCTTTAGGGTGGAATCCCCCAGATTGTCCCCTGGGAGCCTGTGGGGCCCAGAGCCACAAGAAGCCGAGGCACGTGGCTTGTGGGCGCCCAGGCCAGGCCAGCCGTGGGAAATCACTTGCAGGGGCTGCTCAAGTGGGAAGCAGCGAGGGAGGCAGGAGGCAGGAAAGGGCGCGGCTGGAAGAGCCCCCGTTGCTGCCGGCCGTGCCCAGCCAGCCCCTCCTCCCCCTCCCTGCAGCTCAGCTGGCTAAGAATGAACTGGCGCAGAGCAGCTCCCAGACCGCTCCGGGGATAAACACGCGCACGCACGTCACGCCCTCCCGCCTCCCTCGGCAGCAGCCAAGATCGCGCCTGCTGCTGACACGTGTTCCCGCCCTCTTCCTCTCCCCCCTCGCGAGGCCAGCCCTCCTGCAGCTTGCCAGGGGGTGAGCAGTCTCTGCACTTGAGCACTGCCAGGACTGACGCTCTGCTTATGCTCAGAGGGCACGTCAGCACTGCTTTGCTGCCTCCGGCCTGACCCAAGAAACTGGTCCGCAAGCCCTCCTTGGGGGCAGCTCCGTCTGCCCGGGGCCTCCCATGCTGTTTTCCTTTGGCTCTGACCCCTCCTGCATCCCCAGCCAGCCGGGAGCGCCCGCCCCGTCTGCAGCAGCCACAGCCAAGGGCAGGCACGTGAAAGGGAGGGTGCTCTTCCTTCCTTCCTCCCTTCCTTCCTTCCAGCAAAGGGGCAGGGGGAGGGAGCCAGGGCTTCCACAGGGCCCCACGCTCCTCCCTGCAGTTTCTGTGGGCCTGGTACGCTGTGCCCCCCCCCCCCGAGCCAGGCTCTGGGCGGCACCTGCGAACTCACCCGACCCGGATGGCGCAGGCCGGGTCCTGCTCGCTCTCGCTGCCGGCCTTGGCACTGGGCCACACCAGGCTGCGGCTCAGACATGATGGAATGCACAAGCACCTCCTCTGGAACTGGGGAAGGGGAGGGCGGGGGCCAGGCCCAGGCCCGGGCCCAGGCCCGGGCCCAGGCCCGGGCAGGCAAAGAGGGAGAAAGGAGCCTCAGCAAGGCCAGCTCCCTGTCTGCAATGCAGAGGCGGGGGGGGGCATCATGCTACCGCATGCGAGCAGAAGGGAGGAAAAGGTCTTTGCAGCCCCAACACCCACCCACCCACCCACCCACCAACACACACTCCGTGCTCTGAGGCTCAGTGGGGAGAGCGGGGCACCCACACCCACGCCATGGCTGTGGCTCTTTGTGATGCCCCCGCTCCACTTCCTGTGACCCAGTGAACAGTGGGAAACGCCACGCGCCCTGGCCGGAGGGAGGAGAGCGTGCCTGGCCCGGCTTCAGCCTCAACCATACCAGAAGCTCAAAAAGGCCTGTGACGCTGCCGCGCCCCACACCTGGCACGAAGGGTGGCTGGATTCCCCACCTGCTCTGGAGCGCGACGAGGTGGACCCAGAGAGAAGCCACAGGGCTGTACATGCACGAAGGAAACTAGGGAGAGATCAGTCCCCATTTGCCCCCCCCCCCCAAGATACAGGCAATAGCAGGGCAGGCACAGCCCGGGGGAGCCCTTGCCTCATCTGCCAGTTGTGTTTAGCTCAGGCCCAGGTGGAGGTGTAGAGCCTCCCCTCCCCTCCCCTTCCCTCCCCTCCCCTCCCCAGGACATAAGCCACTCGGGCCCTGCTCTGGTCCACCTGGAGGTTCCCCACGTTTGCCACACCACTCCATCTTCCGCATGGGGAGGTCTGTCAGAGCCCCTCTTTGCCCTCTGAGTCTGCTCCTCCCTGAGCAAGGACGGGGCGGGCCCCTCCCCCCCCAGAAGGAATGCCTAGAGCAGAGTCCACCCCTGCCCCGAGAGGCCTCCTGCTCTCCAGGGCCAGGTGCCTCCTGGCAGAAGAGACTCTGGCCTGCTTGAACCAAGCCCTTGCGGGCGCCAGAACCAAACGTGTGGCCAGGGGCCTCCTGTCTCCCGGACCTCCTTCCCTGCGGGCAGAGGCCCAGGGCCATGAGGCGTGCATTCGGATCGACTGAGGAGGATGGAGGTCAGGGCGCCCGAATGCTTCCGTGGCAGCCCCGCCGGGCCCTGGGCAGTTGGGGGAGGCACCACCCTTTCCCCGGGTGGAGAGTCTGGATCGCCAGAGCAGCCCCGCTGCCTCTGTGGAGTCTGGCCTCCCCCCGCCATGTTCCAGTGGCCTCTCGTTGGATTCCTGAGCTGCTCCCAGGAGCTGGGCTGGGTGGGACGCTCTGGAGGGGAAGCGGTTCCCCCGCCCCACCGCAGCCGCAGCTGCCAAACCAAGCTGGCCCCGGAGCAGAACATTCCTGGGAACAAGCCTTCCTAGAATCCAGAGGAAGTGGACCAACGGAGGAGGCAGCCCCACCCGAGGGCTGAGGGCGGGGGGAGGGGGGGCGGACCTCCTCTGCAGATGTGTGGAGGCACCTAACGCCCCTCCAGTGTCGGCCTACAGCTTCTCCAGTGGTCTGGAGGGAAAGAGGAATGCTAAGCCTACCCCTCCACACTGGGAGGGAGGGGGAGGGAAGAGCCTGGCTGCTGGACAAAGCCCCCCTCCGGAAAGAAGCCCCCACCCGGAGCCTTTCTGTCCTCTGGACGCTTGGACACTCAGCTCAGGGGAGGGAGAGGCTGAACGTCAGGCATTTGGGGGCCAGAGCCGCCGCCGCCACCCCCCCCAGCCGCCGCGTGCCTGGGCCCAGCTCCCTGCTCCCTAATGCCTGGCAGGCCCACCCCACCGTTTCCCTCCTGTCCTGACTCACATCGACCCAGCCGGGCCGGGACTGGATGTGGTCAGGAAGCGGCCAAGAAGTCTGTTTCGGTGGCCAGGCTCTCCCTGGCGCAGCAGGAGCCTCTCCTCCCAGCCCTCCTGATTCACCAGCAGCCAGGCCCGTCCGAGGCCCGAGGCCCACCATGTGGGACTGCACCGTTGGTGGGGGAAGAGCCACCGCACCGCCGGCCTGAGGGAGACCACCTACTCAGCAAGCTCTGTGGCAGAGAAGGACAGCTTCAAAAGGCAGCTGGCCGCTCTACCTGGCGTCCGGAGGCTAGACCGCCGGCCAAGGTGGAGAGTCTGCTGGCCGGACCCCAGCAGGTGGTCTCTTGCCCGGAGGCTCCAGGCTCAGGACCGTATGGGGAAGAAGCCCCACTCTGTATCCAAAATCACAAGCTGCTAGTCCTCCTCAACTTTACCTAGAGGTAGATCTGGCTTTCTCTACTCTGTTCAGCCCTTAGGATAGATCTCAGGGGAGCAGAGTGTGTATCTTCTCCCAGCTATAACCACCCACGAGCTAGTCGATCAATGGATTACAGCCCATTAAGCCTTTTGAGTAAATATGCACGCCAGGGCGAATTTATTTTTATTTATTTGTGATGCTTCTATCTTGTTTTTCCACCAAAACAGAACTCAAGACGCTATAATAAAATACCCACAAAATCTATCTAGTTGCCTAACCTGTTCTTCCCCTACAACTTCCGTGAAACAGTTAGCATTTGTGATTAACAAAATCAATACGAAGCAACAGCACTCACTAAATTAAAAGCTACTTCAGCAAAGGACCCGAAGCCCATCTGAGAGGCAGGGCTGTTGGGGACAGCGGCGGAGGTGGAACTGCAGGGGCCCCTGGCTGGGAGTCTCCCCGAGGCCTGTCAAATGTGCCCCCGCCGAGGGAGGCAGAGAAGGATCTGTCCAGCTCACAACCGGCCCCAAGCCAGCTGTTCCACACAGGAGCCACTTCCTCCCAGTCACTCATCCCTTAGGGCTGTCCGAACCACTGCGCCCCACATTGCTGGGAGCTGACATAGCTGGAGCACTGGCCTTCTCTAGGCAAAGGCACTCCTGGCCACGATCCGGGCACCTAGCAGACTCCTCCCAATCTGCCAAGGGGACTATGACCCCACCCTCCCTCCTGCTCCTCAGCTGCAGAGGGCCAGGTGCACCCCACAGAGCTGGCTGAAGGTCTGCTCCCGGGGTGGAGAGGCCCTCTCCCTGGGCAGCAAGGCAGCCTCACGCCTCCCGGCCTGCTTGCTAGGGGCTCTGGGGCCCTCCTCTGGCTGCTATTCTGGGATCCTGGCTAGGGTGGGGGAGCAACTCATGGCGCTCCCTCCAGGCCTGCCCAGAGAAGCCCCTGCTCCCACTAATGGCTAAAGCTCTCACCCCCCCCAACTCGGCTGGAGTGGAAACGTCCCCAAAGATCGCCCTGCAGAACTCTCCCTTTCTAGAACACACGTGAGACACTGACGCCAAGTAGCAGAGACCTCCTCCCTGAGATGCCAAGGCAGCCTGAGACTCCCCCGCAGGGACCAAACCCCGCAGCGAGCACCAGGCGTGCTTTCAAAAGTGGGGAGGGGGTAAGGCTGTCAGATTCTGTTTGGCTGCTGGCAGATTCCCATTGCCTCGGCCACGGGGGGGGGGGGCGCCTAGGGAAAGCACCACACCTGGGGAAGCCGCAGGAAGGGACAACTCCCAGCTGGGACTTGAGACTAGACAGCTGTGGGGCAGCAGGGTTGGACTGCGTGGTCAAGCACCCCCAGAAAACAGCTAAGAACAGTGCCTGGGGCAGGGCTCTGTTCAGCTGGCAGTGCCCCCTCTCCTCGGTTAGCAGTTCACCTCCCACCCAGGGAGGGCAGCTCTTTCCCTGCCCACCCCACCGCCGACTATTCCGCAGCCCAATACGTCTGCCCTCACCCACGTTTGTCTGCCCGAGCACAGCGCTGCCTCTCTAGATGCAGGACATGCTGAGCAACCAGCTGGTGGTATCCTGAGTGACTGCTCCACCTGGGCAGCTGCCAGGTCCCAAGCGGTCTGCAGAGACACCGCTGCAACGCAAGGCCAGCCAGAAAGGGGGGGCAAGGGAGAGGGAAGAGGAAAGAATCAGCGAGCCCCAGGGCAAGGCACACATTCTGCCCAGGCTGCTGAGTGGAGGGGCAGCCCTGGGAGAGCTCTGCTGGAGGACAGGAGGGCCTGGAGGGGCTCCCAGGGGGTGCCAGTAGGGCCCTTGGCCGGGAGGAGCGCCCAGAAGACGCGGCACCAGTTCCTTCTAAGGGAAAGCAACCGGGAGCATCCCCAGAACAGGGCAGCACCTCTTTGCAGTTGCAAATCCCCATGATTCCCCAGATCTAAAACGAGATCCGCAGGATTAGACCAGATTCCACTGCATAGCAGGCTGCCAGGTGGCCCACTGCAAACAAGAGACACCCGCCTGCTGATCCCAATGCTCAAAGCAAAACATAGCCCTCTCCTCCGTGCCTCTGTCTAATGCCACGGTTGGTAGCCACTGGACCAAGAACGGAAGGGACCTTGGGGATCATGCAGTTCAACCTCCTTCCCAGAGCGGAACCCACTCCTACAGCATCCTGGCGGACGGCCATCCATCTGCGTCGGCTGGCAGGAGCGAATTCTATGGGGCACTCAGGAACCGCGGCCCGAGCAAGACCTCCAGCCTTTGCCACCCTGAAGCCGAAGCAGCGCCAAATCCAGCTGAAGGGAATTGTGCTGGGGTGGGGCGAGGTAGGCCTTGTGCCCTTGGAAGCTCCCAGTCCTGGCAGCCAGGAAAGGCAGGAGCTGCTGGCACTCTGGCGCTGCCCGGGGCGGCAGGAGCTGCCGGGAGAGCTTTTGCGCCTAGAAAGGGGGTGACCATCCAGCAGAACGGAGCCCCAAGACTGGCTTTTTGCTCTCTCCTTCCCCTTCTGGAAATTGGAGGCAGCCGGAGACACGGACCTGCGGCCTCTTCGGAACAGGCAGGCGAGAGAAGCGATCCTGAGCTGACCTATGGAACTCCCTGCCACAAAATGTGCTAATGGCGAGCTGCTTTGCACCGCAGATAGAGGTGTGCGGTCTTCAGCAGAGAGTCAGAATTTGGAGACCGCAAAGAGCCTCCAAGTTCAAAAGCAAGGGGCCTCTCAATGGTGGGACAAATATCAGGGGTGGGGGATATATTCAGCCCCGCAGGTCTTACTCTTTGAAGTCTCCAGTGTGGAAAGAGGTGGGGGGCTGTCGGGCCTTCGGGCTGCCCCGCCAGCTTCAGCAAGGGACCCCTGATGCGTCTCAGCCGGGCAGGCTTCTTGTGAACCCTCCCCTGAAGGGCTTCCCTGTTCCCCCCCTGCCCTGCAAGTTGCTGCTCCCTCTTGGCTGACTGGCTTGTCCAACCACAGGCAATGGGCAAGAGGTCAGCCCTGGCTGGGTGGGGAAGGTGCTCTACCGTGCCAAAGAAAGGGAGGGAGGCCAGGCTGACGGGCTGGTGAGCCACAGACAGGCAGAGCAGTTTCTGGGAAAGCCCCCCCCCCCCCAACAAGCACAGGTCTTGATGCTAATTATTTTCCCCAGGATAGCGGGCAGAAAATGCCAGTCCTGCAGGAGAAACCCTGTTCTGCCCCTCCTCCCGACCAGGCGAGGAAGGAGGAGGGCTCCTGGGCAGCCACCCTTGCAGCACCCTCCACCGCACAGGTGAAGTCGGGAAAGGACACTGACTGGAGGGGGAAGCGGGGGCAAGGTCAAGCCCATCTCGCACTCCGGAGAAGCCCCTGGCCTCGGAGCCAGAGCCAGAGCACCCCCTTGTGGCCTTCCCTGCCATCTTCCTTGCTGGGCTGCAACTCCCCAGCCATTCCCAAAGGTTGGGGGGGGGGCACATGGCCTTACCCAGCATTTCCTGCCCGTCTCCTGGGCCGCTGTGTTTGCTGCTATGCCATGCACGAGGGGCTGCCAGCAGGGAGGGGCAGCATGCCTTGCAAGGACATTCCTGATCTGCCTGGGTCCTCTGCTGGCTCCCCCCGCAAACCACGCATCGGTCTTGCTCAGGGCCTCGGCTCTGACAGGCCCCAGGGGGCTGCAGGCCTTGGTCTTTCCAGCCCGGCCAGGAGGTGCCATCCCGGGAGGTGCTCTGCCCTGGAAACGCCTTCCTGTCCTGGGACAGGGCAGGGAAGGCAGGACCCCTGCTTGTGGAAAGGGGATCCCCATTGCCTGGCCCCCCGGGCCCGCCGCAATCCAAACCCTCCCTGCGAAGAAGGGCTACCGCGGGCCTCCTGGGTTCCCGTGCGGGCAGAGATCCGGGCCCTGCAGTCGCTCCTCCCCTCTTCCCCCCGAGGCTGGCCTGGAAGGGGCGAGACGGAGGTCCGGGAAGGGGTCACTGCAAGGCAGGCAGGGGCTCTGCTCGGGGCGGAAGGTGCCGCAGCCCGCCGATCGTCGTCCGGGCGGCCTCCGTGGCTAGCGAAGGGCGCAAAGACCCCCACAGTTCCAACTGCGGAAAGAAAGGAAGCCGAGACAACGGGCGGCGGGGAGCGGCTGGAGGGACAATGGCTTCCAACGAGTGGCAGGCGTCGCTTCGGCCGTCATCATGGCCCCCTCCATCCCGGCCCGATCCATCGCCCCCGGCTCTCCCCCTGCGCCCGCCCGCCCGCGCCCGCGTCGTCTTACCTCGGCGCTGGCCGGGTTGAGGGAGGCGTCTCCGCGCGGCTTTGTGCGCGCCCCAGCAGCTAGGCGACGGGGCGGAGGGGGCGCGGGAGGGGCGCCGGCGCTTCCCCCTTCGCACGGCTCCTAGGCAGGATTTCACCTGTGGGAGCGACGTCCGGGTGCGCCTCGCCGCTCCGCCTCGGCCACCCCCACCGGCACCGATGGGGCGCACCGCCGCAGCGCCACATCTGCGCCTCGGCAGGGCGGGCGGGCGGAGGAGATGCCGCGCGAGCGAGGGCGGCGGCGGGGGAGGCGAAGGGGAGGGTCTCTTCGGCTCCCCTCCCCCGGCTCTTCGGCCGCGGGGGGCAGGTCCTCCTCGGATCAGAGGCGGTCGCCCGCTCGAGGGGAGGAGCGGGGGGAGGGGGCGGGGGGGAGAGGGCGTCCCTTCCCCTTGGCCTGATCTGCGACCTCCCGGCTGCGGATCTACGGAAGACTGATCAGCCTTCCGCGCCAAGCTGGGCGGAGCGGCGCCCCCGCGCCCCCCGAGGGGCGGGCAGGGGCAGCGCGCATGCCTGCCTCTTCCGCCGGCGAGGCAGCGCCGGCACAGGCGGGGAGCGGCGCGGGCGAGAGGCCCCCAGGCGGGGCAGCGATCGCGCTGGCGCTGGCGCTGGCGCCGTCTCCTAGCGGGACAGGCCCGGCCCGCTGCCTCTCTGGGCGCCCGAGGGGCGGGCGCTTCTGGGAGTCGTGGCCCTGCGCGGCCGGGCACCGGGTGCAGCGGCCACGGGTCGGAGGCCAGTAGGCGGCCCAGAGCTGGAACGGGGATTGGCGCGGCCGCCGCTCCGCAGGAGAACGGGTGCGCGGGCGCGCCTATTGCGCAGGCCGCGGAAGGGACAGGGCGCGGCCCCAGCCCTCGCGGCTGCCCCGGCCTCCCTGAGCCGCTCCGGTACTGGGCTCTCTTCACCCTTGGGCGCAGGCTTGCCCGCCCCGGAGTTCGCTGCGGCAGCCCTTCCGCCCTGCCTGCGGGTGGTCTTGCGCCTTCGGGGCGCCTCTCACGGGAGGCGGCGGCGGCGGCGGCGAACTCCCGAGCCACTCTCGGGTTCCGGCAGAGCCTCCGTGGAGATCAGCCCCGCTCTTCCCAGATGCCGCCTCCCGCTTGAACGCTGCGCCTGCTTTCGCTTGGCTGGAGGTCTGGACCGGCGGGGCGTCCACGAGGGCCCGCGAGAGGGACACTGAGGCCGGAGCCGAGGGCTGCCTGGAGCTGCAGGGGAGCGTTCGTCCTCCCTGCCCCGCCGCCTAACCGGGCGGCTGCCTCCGGGGTCCACGCGCCCGGCCAGGGGCTCCCTTGGCGCAGACGGCAGCGCGGGCAGCGGCGGCTCCTTCCGGAGGCGGGATGCCGCAGAGGAAGCGCGGGGCCGGCGCGGCAGGCGGAGCTTCTCGGTGCCTGCCCGAGCGGAGACGCCCTCGCCGGGCCCAGGGCGGGGGCTCCGCGCGGCGGCTTGTGCCGGGCAGCGGGCTACCTGGGGCGGCGGCAGAAAGGGGCCCCTGGGCTTCCTCCGAAGGGACTCCTTCTCCCCCGGGCGGGGCGCGGGAAATCGGCTGGCCTTGGGCTCGCCTGCTTCACGGCGGGCGGGGAGCGGCTGGCTTGGGTCCGGGCAGAGTATCCGATCGGCTGCGCTCCGGAAAAGGTGTCCAGGCGCAGCCCAGGAAAAGGCGCTTTCGCTCCCCGCTCCCGTGGCCCGCGGGAAGAGTGCCGAGCTCCGGTCCGGCCCGGGCGCGAGCGGCCTCCCGGGGCTCCCTGCTGGGACGGCGCCGCTCTTTCTGCCCTCTGGCCAAAGGAAGGGACGCGAGCCGGTTACCGGTCTTTGCTGGCCACCGCTGCCTCCTGGGGGAAAGCCTTCACTCGGGCACCGCGTGACCCACAGCAGCCATCAAAGCCCAGGGAAAACCCCCTGCCCTTCCTCTGCTTTGGGGTCTCCGGCAGGGAGAGGCCTGGCTTGTCAGCTTCTCAGAGGGGCGCCCCACAGCAGCCCTGATGACTAAGGCTGCCCCCTAGTCCTGCTGGAGCAAGTCCCCCAAATGCTGCTCTGAGCCCATTTCCCGTTGTGCATCTGACTCCCAGGGCCAGGCCCAGGGCCCCCCTTGAGGCTGTAGGGGCTGCCTCCATTGTGGCAGCCTTCCCTGGATACACACATTTTGGAGCATCTGCTCGGGGTCTTCGTTGGCAAGCCGTGTAGCCTCGCTGTCACCAGAAGCCTGCTAAGCCTGACCCCTAGCTCTGCAGGTGGGGTGCCTGCCTGCGACTTTCAGGAGTGGGACCGTCAGCCAGCTTCCTTTCCAGACTCTGGCACCTGCTCTTAGTAACCAAACGTGAGCAGCACGTGATGTACTTTTTAATCACATTTCTATTCGAATGCAGAGGCCTCTTGCCACAGGGATTCAAAATAAAGGATGCAAGATTCTTCTAGTTGGTCTTCACAACAACTTGGTGAAAAAGCCCAAAGGTAGAGAGCTTCCTGGCAGAGGGGGACTTAAATGTAATTGACGAGCATGCTAACGCTATCTTCGGGGTGCGATGGGTTGCTAGGTGTTGGATGAGAATTGTAGTCCACACAGCACAGAGGCCACTGCTTGGGAAAAGCATCCCTAAACGTGCCCCCACCTGGGGTAAATTATTATGTTCCCTAGCAGTTAACGCCATCACTTTTCAGGGTGTTCGAGGGAATCGCTGAAATTGATTCATCTGAAACCAGGTTGGAGCGTGTGGCCTCCAATTTAGATGATTTCAGTGCTTACGCAGGGGGGCTTCGTCCAGCAAACGCTGCTAGTCCCAAGCAAGAGAAACAGAGTTGTTGGGGGGGTAGCTGCTAACGATGCCTCGTGCTTCGCCATTGCTGCTGCCATTGGTCCAGGTCAGGTAGCTCCTTTGAAGGCATCAAGGCCAAAAGGTGGTAGCTGCTTTTAAAACCTGCTCCAGGCTCATGGGCAGCAGCCGAGCTACGCGGAGGAGGGAGGGGGGTGGCGGTGGGACTCCAGCCTTCCCAGAAGGGGGCTTTGTTCACTCAGGTACTTCAGGGACCGTATTTAACGTTTCTGCCCTCTGTGCTTTTCCTTTGGTTGCTGGCATTGTTCTTATGTGGTGGTGATGATTCTGCCAGGCTTCTTCAGTCCTGTTTTCCTGGCCTCTTGTATCTTAAGCTGGTGATTTGTCTGTCCTACAGAAAACGTTGGATCTGGGTCAATTTAAAATGGGAGAAAGCAAATAAACTCTCAAACTAGGTGGCTGTGCTGTATTCTCTTGGCCGCAAGGGGGAGCGCCTCTCCCTAGCTACTGTGCAGACCCTCCTCAGCGACAGCACTTGTGGGGGGGCACTGAACATTTCCCCTAAGCAATTTACTCATCCAACTATTTCTGGGACCTTCCGTCTCTAACAAAGACAGGCTTTATATTGTTCCCCACTGCATGGTTTGGAGCGTGGGGTAATGAAGACACTGATCCCCTGCCTGGGCCCCAGAGAAAAGTGTATGCCCCCAGATCCGTATCGGGTGGAACCCCTGGGAAGGCAGAACTGAGTTGGAGGCCAGGATGCCTTGAGCAGGACAGGGGGTCCTCCACATCCTGTCTCTTTCATAAAGGACTCTTCGCTTGTTTCAGAGGCAAGAAGGTTCTCCTCCAGCATCTTAGCCTCAGAGCGTGGCCCTCTGCATACCTGTCCTCCAGCAGAGGGTGCCTTGGCCACTGTGGTGGCTCCTGCCCTCTCTGAAGGGTAGTTGCAGCTCCGGGACAGTGATTCTACGCTGCCAGCCACCCCACCCAGCCCCTGCGCTTGGCGCCCTTTGCTGCAGACAGGTGTCGCTCTGCTTACGTTGGGCCCGGGGCATCTCTGGCCCGTTCTGTTGCTCTGGTTTGGACAGGAGGTGAAGCAAGGCCTGGCAAAGAGACCCAGAGAGGCTGGCTACAATGGAAAGCAATACACATATGTTTTGACAAATAAAATAAAAACTATGCCAACTTACGGTCACACTGTAGCCCTGAGGAGGATTGCAAGGAATTCTTTCTCAGGCAAGCGGGTTTCCCTGTTGTGAAAAGTCAGTAACTTCATCATGGATTAATGACTACATTTGCACTGTCAGGCCAGGGGGTGAGTGGGCGGTCAGCTCAGATACCAGCAAGCACCTTGGCAGGACTGGGGTAATAATGCTTGTTTTGCTCCGACATCCCTTTTTATGGTACAAAGAGGAACAGCAGATGCAGAGGCTTCATTCTTCGTGACATTACCTGGAAACAAAACACATCAGGATGCCAGGGCGGCGCTGCACTTTGTTCCAAGCCATGATTTTGTAAACCATCGTTTAATAAGTAAGTTGCATTTGCTTCGCTGTGAGGGAAGAAGCTGGAGTAATGCTTAGAGACCATCCCACTTCTGCCACCTCTCCATGATGGCTGCCCTTCAGTACCACCATCTTGGGAAATCAGTTGCTTCTCTGAAGGGGCACCAGCCCGCCTGCCTGCCCAGCTCTGGAAGTGCCCAGCTGGTTCTTGGGTTCTGTGCATTGAGTCAAAGGGTTGGCGTGTGCAATTTGCTTGGCTTCAGCTTGGATTGCATGAAGCTGCCCTTTCCAGCATGTTTGGAACTTCATGCACAGGGACCTGAGTTTGCCATAATTAATAGTAGCACCTGAAATCATTGGGAACTGACCTTAAATCTTGGGAATTGTAAACATATGCAAAATACAGATTGCAGTCAGGCGGGGTCACGTCAGTTAAAAGGACTAAAATAGTGAAAAATCCATCAAAAAGGAGGAGAAATGAACTGCTCTCTGACTTCTGACCCTCAAACCTCTCTTGCAGGTAGGGGCTGCTTCACAACATGCTAACCATGATGTGATTTCTTTGGCATTGGCGTGAACTGGGGCGATTTCTTCGACTACGCCTGAGAGTTCAGACTCTGCTGCAGAATGTCATTTGGGCACGTGTCACCACGCCCACATCCAACATTGCTGCTGCACACTGGCATTATCGCTGCAGACATGCTCCCGGACACGCAGGTTCAGAGCTGGATCCAAGAGTGCTCCAAACCGCAGGCCCGTCTTCCCCTCGGGGACCAGCAGCCTATCCTTTCCCTCCCTCCTTGCCGTGCCATCCCTGGAAAAGCACTTCCAGAAGAGTCACCAATGCTGGCAGGAGCCAGTCCCCCCCTCTGCTTTCCAGGCAACCAAGACCGTACCGCCGTCCAGATGGGCGGGCTGCCCTCTCCAGACCAACGCTGGGCCCTGCTCTGGGACGAGGCCATACGTGCCGCACCAGCCCCAGCTGGGATACTTTGGGTTTGCTCAGCATCGGCCAATTGGACGAGGCATGTTGTGTGCAACCAGCCGGCGTGGCATGGCGTGGCAGCGTGCTATGTCTACCCACAGCACTGGGTTAACTCGGTTCACCTTGGTTGGCAGGTTGTGTGAGCATAACGCACGTGGCTGGGTTCACGGAAACCTTAGCTCACCTTGGCTTAGTGTGTTGTGGGACCCCAGCCAGAAGGTGCCTCTGCCCCTGGCTAGTTCTTTGCGGGGGGGAGGGAGGGGCGATGGAAGGCTGAGCCGTGAACTCTCCATAGCAGTTGCAGCAATGTGGGCTGGCAGATGCCCCCAGAGGGACCCACTGCAGCCGGGTGCTGTGGCGAGAGCACCGCCTGAGCTGAGACCGCCAGGCTGAAGGAGCCCATGAAGAACGGGCACAGGGTAGGGAGCGATCCCCCAGCGATGGGGCAGCAGGAGGCTGGCCCCAGGGCCGACACACCCCGAGAAGGGCCGGCCACGCGGCCGCCAGCAGGCTGAGCAAAGCCAGGCTTCTCCAGCCCCCCCGGAGATTGGCTGGCCTCGGGCCATGCTCGGACACCACGGCGGCGTGGGCACTCCAGGGCCTGGTGTGCCCGGGACGATGCGGTTGGTGGGCCTGCGCTTGACCCACTCCTTGGACCCAGCAGCTCTGGTTGTTTGGGTAAAGTGCAGCGAGACCACGGCCTAGTGCCAGCCCCGGTCAAGGCTGGGGGAGCGAGGCTCCCTGGGGGCACCTGGCCTGGCTTTGTAGGCCCCTCTGGCCGCAGCTACCCAGGTGGGGGGCGTCCCCTGCGAGGCAGCTGGGACCAGGCAGCCCCCAAGCAGCCAGCCAGGAGCCCCCAGGCCTCCGCGGCACTTCCTGCCCCTCCGCCCGGGAGATGCCCCGCTCAAGCAGCTGCTTTGGGGAGCTGGGCAGCCCGCGGGCCCCTCCCCGGAGAGGGCCCGGCTCCTCCGCCTCGCCTCCGGTGGCCGCTGGCCCTCGGCGGGGCGGGGCGGGGCGGGGGACGCAGCCCATCTTCCCCCCGGGCTTGAGCGCCGTTCCCCCGCCCTCGAGCCCTTCCAGGCGGCCGAGAGCCCCGGGCGCGCCATCCGGGGCGCCCCACGCTAGGCCCGCCGCCGCTGCCGGGGGTCCGGCGGCGCCCGGGTGGGAGGAGGCGCCGGCCCCCGGCCGGCCGCACGCGCGGCGCGAGGCGCTGCCGGAGCGCTCTTCCCAGCGCCGCCGGCCAGCACGTGCGCCCGGGCCGGGCCGGGCCGGGCCGGGGCGTCCGTCCGCCCGTCCATCGGCGCGCCGCGCTGCGCCGCGCTGCGCCGCGCTGCGCTCCGCTCGGCTCGGCACGGCCCCGCTCGGCTCGCCGGCCGTCAGCCGCCGGCGCATCCCTCCGCGGCGGGCGGGCGGGCGGGCGGCGGCGGCGGCGGGCGGGGGCCGCGGCAAGTAGTCCTTTGTTTACATGGGCCGGTGGCTGGCGGAGGCGGCGCCGGCGGAGGGAGGGAGCGCTGCGCTCGCCCAGCTGTTTCCCGCCTTGAGCAGACACGCGCAGGGCCAGAGCCGGAGACGCACCGCGGGGCCGGCGGACGCGCGCCCGCCCCTCGCGCTCGCCCCCGCCGCCGCCGCCGCCGCTCCAGCGCCGGCCCCGATCCCGGCCGGGCATGGAGTACTTCGTGGTGCCCGCGCAGAAGGTGCCCTCGCTGCAGCACTTCAGGAAATCCGAGAAGGAGGTCATCGGCGGGCTCTGCAGGTGGGCGCGGGCGGCCGGGCGGCCGGGCGGCGGCGGCGGCGGCGGCGGGGGCCGGGCGGGCCGGGGCGGAGGGCGCGCGGGCGGCGCGGCGGGGATGGCGGCGGCCGAGCACGTGGGTCTGTTTGCGGCGGCGCGGCGGCGGCCCCGGCTGGCCCCGGAGGGACCGGGGCGCGGGCGGGGAGCGCGCGGCGGCGCCCCGCCGCCCTCGCCCCCCCAGTCCGCGCGCCCGGCGGGCCTCTCCCCGCCCGCCCGCCGCGTGTTTACTGGCAGCGCGGCGGCCGGGCCTGGCCGTGACTGTGCAGCCTCCGAAGGGGCGGGCCTTGCCGCCGCGGGCTGCCGGGACATGTAGTGCCGGGCTCGGCCGGCCACGCCGCGCACAAAGGCTGCCGCCGCCGCCCCGCTCCTTTGTGCGCCGGGGCCGGGCCGCGGGGCGCGGAGGGCCGCTGCGGCGGGCAGGGCGGCCTCCGGCGAGCGCGGCCCTCCTCGCGTGCCCGCCCGCCGGCGGCCGGGCTGGGAAGCGCCGGGCGGCCGGGCGCCCGCCCCACGTGGGGCGCCCACGGCCGCGGCCCCGCGCCCGGGCGCCTTCTCGGACCCGGCCGCTCCCCCGCTTCTGCCCTCGGACGCGCCGCGGCCCGGCCCCCATCGCCCCCAGCCGGCGCGCGCGGTCCCCGTGGTGCCCCCTGGCTTTGGCGGCCAGCTCCGGGGCTGCGGATGGGACGGGCGAAGGGAGGCCGCGCCGCAGGGAACAGTTTACCGGCGCCCGGCTGGTGTTCGGGCACGTTCAGCACGTGCCCGCGGGGGCTGCGTTTGTGGGAGATGCGAGGCGTGCTCGTTCCTTGCGCGGGAGGGCACCGATGGTCGCGCGAACCCGGAGCCCATCTTCTTGCCCTTGCGGTCGTGAATAAAGTTTGCGGAGAATCCTGCCCCCTCTGGCCTTCCTCGGGGAAAGAGCACAGTCGCGTGCAAATGCAATTTATTTTTGCTGCTACTGATGTACGACGCAACCGTCCTCTGCGGGCAGAGGGGTCCCGGTTCAATAGTGGGGTCGAGTACCTCATGGGAACGGAGCCAGCGACTTGAGACGGGCCGGAGCGGCGGGTCCTTGGGTTCTTTTAAAGCGATACGGTGCCGACAGACCGACGGGGCACGCACCGTTCTCTCAAAGGGCGCCGTTGGGCTGAGCCGCTGGGTTATTCTGCGGCCGGATTTGCCCTTTTGCCCATAGCCCCGGGTGGTAAACAGGATCAAGTGAAGCCGCCTCGAAGCCGGGTCTGCTCTGTCTGCCCCCCCAAGCAACAGACCGCAGGGCATCTCTGAAACCCAGGCCACCTTGGGAGCCCCACCCCAGGTGGAGTCTCCCTTGGCATCACGGGGCAGCGTGCCAGGGAAGGGAGGCTTCTGGGCTATGGGAGATCCCCTTGGGAAGGGAGGCGGTCAGGTGGCACCAAGAGAGGCTGTGGGGCAAACGTGGGGACAGAGCGGGACTCAGAAGGCAGCGGGACCAGTCGCCGGCCGGGGAGCCTTGGAGGGCCCCATTTCTAACCTGGGCTTGTCTGCTCCAGCCTGGCCAACATCCCGCTGACTCCAGAAACGCAGAGGGACCAGGAGCGACGGATACGCAGGGAGATCGCTAACAGCAATGAGCGGCGGCGCATGCAGAGCATCAATGCGGGCTTTCAGTCACTGAAGACGCTCATCCCTCACACCGACGGGGAGAAGCTCAGCAAGGTGAGAGGCCTCGGAGGACGCCCAGCAGCTCTAACCCTCCCCGTCGACTTGGGTTTGCTGGCGAAGCTGCAGTCGCCGCACCCGCGTGGGGCAGGAGTGTCTCTGCCGGGCCAAGCGGAGACGGGTAGGGATCTGCTCACGAGGGACTTTGGCGGCTCCGCGTCCTAGATTCTGTGGCAGGCGGCCTCGGGGGCTTTGTCTTGCGGGGAAAAGGATGGAGGAGACAGGACCCAAGAGCCTCCACGGGTTGAATGCTGCAGCCGAAAGGGGAGCCGGGGCAGGAGAAAGGAAGGGAAAAGCCATGGCTTCCCGGGGGACGATAAGGTGCCGGTCAGCAGCTACAAGCCGTCGCAACGCGTACGGACTCTGGGACCAGAATGAAAGAAGGGGCTTGCTCCCGGGAAGCTAGTTGACCAGGGAAGAAGCGAGACCGACCGAGGAGCTGGGCGGGCAGGAGCAGCCTTGCCTTCCTCGGGGGGTGCCAGTCCCGCGGGCGCACACCGCACCCCGGCAGACTGCCTTGGCCCGGCCCTCTCTGGAGCTCTCCACCCCTCTTTCCTCCTCGGCCAGGCAGCGATCCTTCAGCAGACGGCGGAGTACATTTTTTCTCTGGAGCAGGAGAAGACGCGGCTGCTGCAGCAGAACGCTCAGCTCAAGCGGTTCATCCAGGTAGGTGCCGGGGGTGGCCCAGGGTTGGGAGGCCCGGGCCCTTTCCCTGCATCGGCTTGGTCCATGGCCGCTTGCCACCCCCGGCTTCCCTGTGCTTGCCCACCCTCAATCTGAAGCTCCTTGGCAGGAGTTCAGCGGCTCCTCCCCAAAGCGGCGGAGAGCGGAGGACAAGGACGAAGGCATCGGGTCCCCGGACATCTGGGAGGACGAGAAGGCCGAGGACCTGCGCCGGGAGATGATCGAGCTCCGGCAGCAACTGGACAAGGAGCGGTCGGTCCGGATGATGCTGGAAGAGCAGGTGTGCCCTTCTTCCGCGGGGTCCAGTGGAGGGTCTGGGGGCCGCTTTCTGGATGTCCTCTCCATCAGCTGACGAATGAAAGCCCCAAGGGGTCAGAGGGCCCAGGAGGCGGGGGGAGCAGCCACAGGCCCCTTGTGCACACGCAGCATCTCTTGCCCATCTCAGAGGGTGGGCTGAGCCCCCGTGATCAGGTCTTTCTCTGGCTGGCTGGTAGGTGCGCTCTTTGGAGGCCCACTTGTACCCGGAGAAGCTGAAGGTGATTGCCCAACAGGTGCAGCTCCAGCAGCAGGAACAGGTGAGGCCACAGCACCCAGAGGCATCTGAGCAGCCGAGCTTTGGCGGGGTGAACGTGCAGCCTTGGTTGGTCCCCCCCCAGCCCCTCGCGAAGAGGGTTGTGCTCACTCCGGGCCGTGGGCGACGTGGAGGCACAGCACCAGCCCCAAAGTGCCTAGTGGACGCGTGGGGCAAGAGGCGCTTGGCAGGGAGGCACATCTTTGCTGAGGAAAACAGTTGGGGAGCCCAGCTGAGAGCCAGGGTGGCTGTGCCCAAAAAGCAGGCCTCGCCAAAGAGCTGGAGGTGGGCGCTGCACCCACCTTGTTGCTTCAGAAACATCCAGAACGTGGGCCCTGGAGGTCTGTGACCTCATCCACCTCTCCGCTCGCTCACTCGCGCTTCCAGGGCTTCTGTGGCCCCGGACGTGGGGGCGGCCTTCATTCTCGGCTCTCCGGGTTTGGCTCAGGGGTCCTGGGGTCAGGTGTTGAGGAGAGCAGCCGGAAAGGGGGATCCGAGGTCCACCTGGGCGTCGCAGGGCCTCGGCTGTCCAAGCAGCCTTCCAGGCACTCTGGCTCAGCCCGGGGTGCCTTCCCCCGCAGTTGGCGAGGCGCTAGAGCCCTGCCGTCCCACGCTCCTGGGGAGGTGTGACAGGCACCCTTCTCTCTTGCTCACCAGCTCCTGCCTGCGCACGGCCCCCCGGCACCCACCCAGCACCCGACTGTGATTGTGCCTGCACCACCTCCACCTTCCCACCACGTCACTGTGGTAACCATGGGCCCATCCTCTGTGATCAACACTATCTCGACGTCCAGGCAGAACCTGGACACGATTGTCCAGGTGAGAGCAGAGCGCAGCGGGAGCCTCCTCCGACTCCCGAGTCGGGCTCTTGCCCTGGGGAAAGGAAGGGAGGGGCCAGCTGGGAAGTGGGCCCTCTCCCTGGGAACGTATGGCCACTGGCCCCGGCAGATGTCCCCTGAGAATAGCGGCCAGCCAGGTGGCTCCAGGAATAAAAAGTGACCCAGGAAGCCCAGAGACACCGGTGTGGCCAGCCTCCCGTGAGGGTGCATCATTGCACGGACCGAGCCCTTGGGTTTCACTCTCTGTGCCGGTCTGGCTGCAGAAGGGCACTTGAAGCCCTTTGGTGAGAGAAGGTCTGCCCGGGAAGAAATTCCACTTGAAACTGGTCTCCGTCCTCTGCGGCAGCCCAGTGCCAGGGCCTCACCCGTCGCATTCAGAATCTGCAACCGGGGAATGATGGGTGTGGGCGAATAGCGCGCCAAGTGTTTTGTCCTGTGAGGGGTGGGAAGAAAGGCTCAGCTGTGCCCAGTGGCTGTCCGTCCTCTCAGCGTAGCAGCCTTTACGGGGCTCGGACCCGTCCACCGAGAAGGTCCTTGGTTGCACCCCAGGCGGCGGGCAGCCGATCCTGGAGCAGGAAGTGCCTGGCAGGAGGCCTCAGTCCTTCCTGGGCAGAAAGCCAGCGGGCTCTCACTTTGCTCTCTCCCTGCAGGCGATCCAGCACATCGAGGGGACTCAGGAAAAGCAGCTGCTCGAGGAGGAAGAGCAGCGCCGGCGCGCAGTCATTGTGACCCCTGCCCGGGCCAGCCTGGATCCGTCCAACTCGGACACGGCCTCTGACCTGGAGGCGGAGGACGACGATTCCGTGGAGCACAGCAAGGCCAAGAAGCCCTGACCCCTGCCTGGCAGCGGGAGGGCAAGCAGGGTGGGGGCAAGGGGACTTCAGGAAATACGCTGAAATTTTTACAAAATACCACAACGTTTGGGTCTCTTTTGTGACCTTTCAATACTGTAAGTGGGAGCGATAGGGTGGGGACAAGCTGGAAGTCGGGCTCTTCAGTGCAAAGCAGCTGGGGGGTTGGCAGGGCGCGAGCAGCCGGGCTCTCCAGGGCTCGCCCCGCATGGGGCGTGGCAGGGGCCAGTGCTGGCTCCCCGGCTCAAAGGATGGATTTTCTCTGGCGCCTCTGGCTGCGGGTCGTTCAGGGCGGCCTCGCCCTCCTCTAGTGGCGGGCTGGCCCAGCCTTGCCTCCCGGCCCCTTGAGGTGTGAGGGACCCAGCCGGGGCCCTCCAAGCGCTCCGGGTGATGGTGGGTCTCTGGGCCGTCTCTGCCTCACCAGCCCTCCTCACAAGCCCCTCGGAGAGGGAGGCCCCGGGTTCCCTCTGTCCTCTGGGGTTGGTTCAGGTTGGGGCTTTCTTTACAGCCCAGGAGGGGGGCCTGCTCAGCATTGACCCCGGGGCCTCTCCTCGGTGGCGGTTTTATTCTTTGAAGCACTTAAATCCGTTCCGTGGGTTGGCCGGGCCTGCGAAGAGACGATGGCTGTTGTCGCGTCCTGCGCCTCCCCATCCCCCGCCAGTTTGGACAGAGGTCTTGGCCAGGGTTGTTTCGGCCGGTTGGTTTTGGTAGGTTCCCCCCCGCCACAGCTGTTCCTTTGTTCTTTCATAATTTTTATATGGTTTTTTTTTTGTCCTTTTTTTTTACGAGTTTTGGGTCTTTGTGTTCATTGAGATGCTATTATATTTTGTTAAGAAAGTGGGAAAAATGAGGCTCGTGCCTTTGTAAAGAAACAAAATAAAGTTTGTACTTTGTTTTTTATATGCCCTGTTTGGGTTGTTAGTCTTTTGCCACTGATGGGGAAGGAGGCCAGAAATTTGGGGGGTGGGATTGGAGGGACCAGGAGAGGAATAAGGTCGATTAGAAGCACTGCGGACTGTCAGCATAGACTGCTGTCCCCACACCAGGAAACGCAGGGGCGGGGGCAGCACAGCCTCCACTAAGCCTGTCTCCAGATGTTCTGGAATTCAGCTCATGGGCGCCTTCCTGCTTCCTTTGTGTGCAGCTTCCGTGGTGCCCAGCAGGGGGAGCCTCTGTAACATGTTTCCCCTCCCCCCGTGGACCAAACGGGGCTGGGGGTGGCGGGACCGGTTTTGCACCCCTGGCCTCACACGTCGTTGCGTCACATGGCCCAGGGCAGGGGGGCCCTCTTGGAGCTGCATGCCTGGAGAGAGCAGCACCCCCTCCATGTCCCTCACGGGCAGCTGCTTTGGGGAACTCGGGCTTTGCAGCAGAAAGCAAGGTCTAAGTTAATCCCTTCCCACTTTTCTGCGTGTGCGAGCTGATTACAGAGGTGGGGCACACCACCAGCGAAAGGCAGAAGCGTGGAAGCTGCGAGGTTCACAGGCGGCTTTTCGGTCTTTGTGGCAGGCAGAGGATGCAGCTGCGTCTCCCACCCAGCCTGAGAGTCCTGCCTTTCCTTCTCTGGGACCTGAGCCTGTTGGCAGGTTTTTGGCATGGGAGTCGCTAGAGCCCAGTTGCAGCTGGGTGGCATTATTCTGACACCTGCAGGCACCCATCGCCATGTTCTCTTTTGTGGCAAACCCATGCCCTTTGTCTGCCTTCTACGCTCCTTGCCCCAAAGGCTACCAGCTTTGATGCCATGTACATTTTGCAGGCTGGGGGGGCTTCCCAGCTCCTGCTGCCATGAATGCTGTGCCAAGTGCCAAGTTAGGAGGGGTAGTTGTTTGACTGCTGTTGCTGAGGCGCTGGGCGATAAGAGCTGGTCCCTGCCCTCCCCCCCCACCTGCCCGTCCTCTGGGACCTTGGCTCTGGGCTCAGCCCTGGGCAGCTGCCGTATTGCCCCTCCTCCTCCCCCCCACTTGGCAGCTGCCTCTTGGTGGGGGGGACTGACTGGCTGACGTTGGGCTGAAGTGGCCAGGCGGGGAGGGGCCTCCGGCAGTCCAGCACCAGCACCATCCCTTGCATGGGCCCTGCGGCCAAGCGGCCACCTGCTTGCTCCAGAGCCGTCCCGGTATAAATAGCGCAGAGGAAGGGGAGCGGGCTCCTGGCAGCCACCATGACCGGACTGAGGCTCTTCTGCTTCTGCGTGGCGCCACTCCTGCTCCTTGGGACGGCAGGTAGGGTCCCCTGGCCGGAGGGCCCTGAGCTCACGGGGAGGGCTCTCTCCCAACCTGCCCGGGCCCATGGGGGGGTCTGCTGTGAGGCCCGCGTGGAGGGCTGCTGCGGGCTGTGGGGAGATGAAGAGCAGCTGGGCCAGGAGGTCCGTTGGTGTCCTGCTGGGGAGGGCCCTGCGCCTCTCTCTTCTGCAGCTCAGGGACCTGCTTCTGCAGGTGCCGCCTGTGTCTGAAGGGGGCAGCGGCCGCCCCTCCCTGCCTCAGGGCCCATCGGCAGTGCGATGCGGTGTCTGCTGGCCTTCCCCTTGGGTGCCCTTGAGTTAATTTGGTTCTGCTGGCTGGGCGCTGCCTCCCAGCTGCCTCCCAGAGCTAAGTATGGAAACAGGCATGTAACTGGACCCCCGAAGCCTCTCAGAGTCACTCCCGCCTTCCACGTTGCCCCCCAGCTCAGCTGCTGCCTTCTCGCACTGTCACAGGCGTGCTGGACTGACCGCATCCTTTTAAGGCTATCTTTTATCATTCCCCAGAACAAAAGGGAGGTGGACAGGCGAGGCCTGGGGCCCACCTCCTCTTCCCTCCCTTCCTTTCCTGCAACAGGGCTTGTGTGGATGCAGGACCCCACTGGGGGGCCTGGCCCCCTTTTCCCAGTTCCATCATGGTCCACCCAGAAGGGCAAAGACAGATGGAGCCTTTCCCACCACTGGATGTGGGGCACATGGGGGCCAAGGGCAGGTTGCCCCCTCCCGCTCCCCAGAATGGTATCTGGCGCTTCCACACATTACCTTTCCCATATGAGCAGTGCGGGACTGGCGCTGGTGCGGGGGGGGGCATTCTGTGACCTGGAAAATTATTTCTTGGATGTATTGAGTGGCTGGAGTTCAGCAGCGTCCTTCTCGTCCGAGTACTGAAAGCAGGGTCTGGTTTATGCTGTGGCTGGGCACATCTCTGAGCTAGCTGCTAGTGGCGGGGAGCTGAAAGTTTGCCGGACTCAGCCAGTTATTCATGGAGAACTCGCTGTCCGTCTCGCCTTTCGTTCGGGAGCTAGAGGCGGTGTACAGTGCACTCTTGTTCTCTGTGCTTCGCTGACCTACTTTCGGTGGCACTTTCTTTTCTTGGCAATGCTCGCCAGCTGTGTGCTTCCTCTGGTTGGCATCTGCTGGGGGGACAAGGGAGCCCGTGGGTGCTCAGTCAGGTTCCCTTTGGAGGTAGGGCAGACCTCTGGCTGCCTGCAAAGCAGGAAGTGCCCACTGGAGCTCTGTGCCAGACTGGCTCCCGGGGGAGCTCGTGATAGAAGCTGTCTCCTCTCCTCCTTTGCCAGGGCTCAGCTGGCAGGAACACTGGGATAGGGCCTCCCCTTCACAGCAGGGTTCCCAGAAAGGTTTTGAAAGCCACCGCGCAGCCGGGTGTGTGCCCTGCGGCAGGGTGGAGATGAGCTTGCCTCTGCTGGCCAAGCGCTTCACACCTCCCTCCGGAGTGAACCTGCCCCTTCCTATTGCCCGTCTGCCCCTTGGTGTGCGAGACCAAGCATGGGGGAGTGGGAGGGGAAGCTGGGCCTCTTTGTCTTCTCAGGCAAAGGCCAGAAAAGCAGGAGCCTCTCCCCTTTTCTCCAGAGCGCCAACAGAAAATTGGAACTCCACTCCTCTGCCCTTTGCCACAGCCACTAAGCTGTTCTGAATCTGGCCACCAGAGGGCACAGCTTAGACTTGCTCGGGGCCGACAGTGTGGGTGAGTCTCAAATCTGGGTGCCTTTGGCACGCCTCCACCAACCCAGACTGGTAGACATGGTGGCCGGGGCGCCCCTTTGGGGCCCCTGGCATGTTGGGGCCCAAGCAAGATCCCGGTGGCCTGAGGGCCCCAGGCCAGATGCAGACACAAGCTCCCCACGGGGAACATGTGTGCAGGCGTGCTGCAAGGGCTCAGCTGCAGGGCGGTCCCTTGGGGACAATGGCTCTACTCAGGAAAACGTCAAAAGGACCACCCTTGGCGTAAGACCCATCCTCTGCAGCTGCTGCTCTCCTTGGAACCCTCGGGGTCGGGTTGCTTGCCCACAGCCTGCTGTGTCCGCCGAGTTCTTCACCTCCTGCTCGAGTGCTGCTCGGTGTTTCTTTGTTCTGAATTAGGTCCTGTGACCTGCTCATTTAAGGCTGACCAAATGTGCGGGCAGCTGCGGGCCCCCAGCCCTCATCTTGAGTGGGCGTGGAGCTCCTCGGACTGGCGAGGCCGGCACAGGTCCCAACCTTGCCCTCCAGCAGCTCTAAGCCAGTGGCTTCGTTGGCATTCCCAGGGCAGCGGGCAGACCTTTTGCTGTAGGCCAAGGGGGACATGCAGCTCCATGTTTGTCCCCAAGCTTGTCTGGAAGCACCCCAAGCCTTTCCGGCAGCAAAGTGTGCCCGAGGCCAAGCAAGGGAGGTGGCCTGGATCACTGCCTTGGGACGGGCGAAGCGTCCTCTGGCGCCCTTTGCTTTGTATTTGGGGGCTGTTGTCCTCCCACCGCTGCGCCTTCCCGAGGCCAAGCTCGGCCTGTTGAATTGGCGAGGCACAAAGGCCCCAGCAGAGGACCAGGGACCTGAAGAGCTTCTCGCCAGCTGGGAGGAAGGCGTGTCAGAGCAGCAGGGCAGGGGAGCCAGGGGACAGGCGCTGCAGCTCCTGCGCTCTTCGTGGCACACACACTCCTGAGCCCCTCTCTGCCTGTGGGAACGCTCCTCTGCTCCTTTCACAGGCCTGGTCCTGGGTGGTGGGAAGCCACATCCCCATAGGAAGGTGCTGCCAGAGAGCAGAGCTGGCCAGGGGTGCTCTGGGTACAGCCACCCCCTTGTGCTAAGAGACCTGGCAGGAGGCTGAGAAGAGCAGGAGACGGTGCCCAGGCAGTGCCCAAGAGCTGGGTCACGGGGAGGCTTGCATGCAAGGGACCAGCTGGGATGGGCTGCTAGGCCAGTCTGCACCCCCCTCCGTCCCGCCTCTCTGGGGACTCCTGGGGCAGAAGTATCCCCCCTCCCCGCTGCAACACCCAGGGAGTGACTCCCCACTTATTCCGGGACAGGAGCCCTGTCCAGCTCACGGCAGGGAGACCTCCGCCTCTCCCGGCAAACCTGAGGCCCCCTATGCCAGGAGAGACCGGGTAGGCCAGGTTGCAGCTGGCTCACAGGCTCTGAGTCCCTCGCCTGCCCTGCCTGCAAACTCGCGTTCGTGGGGCAGGGGGGTGAGGAACAAGGAAAGGGAGTTTCTTGGCTCTGGGTTCTCCCAATTGCAACTTTCCCCCTCCCCCGCCCACGGGCAGTGATATTTTTAGCGGGTGAGGAAGGCTGCTGGTGCTAAGCTCAACACCTTCGGCCCCGCTTGCTGCAAAGCCAGTGTCCTTTGCCATCTGCAGATCAGCACAATTTGGTGCTTGATATAGCCAGAGGCCTCCAGCTTGGCGGAGGCAAGGGAGGGGTTGCTTGCCCCCCTTGCCCTTCTGATCCCCTCCTAGAGTGCTTTGGGCTTCACGCTGGTGACCCAGAGGCCTGAGTTTTGGCACAAGGGGAGTAGAACCAAGTCAGGGCTGGGTCCTGCTCAGGAGAAATCTCCTGCAGAGTTTGCGATCGAGTGGGCTGATCCGTAGAGAGAAATACTCAGAAGGTCTCGCTGGGAGAAGGCAATCAAAAGCCCCAATTGCCCCCACCCTCTTCAGCCTCTGGCATCCGCTCGGGTGGTCTTGAGGAGATGTGACAAAGCCCCCAGCCAGCAGGAGGAAGAGAGGCAATTTGAGAGGGCCTTTGTCAATCCAGGCGTTTCTCTTCAAGGGAGCGAAGCTATTTGAGGCCACCCCCACGCAGACATCCCCCTTCCTCCCAGGAGCAGAGGCAGCATCCCCAGACCGGGACCTTTTCCTCCCACGAGCACGGGGAAAGGGTGCCCCCTGGCTTTGCCCTGCTGGGTGCCAGTTTGACCCCTCTGGACTTTTAATGACACAGCCACGTCGCATGGCTAGGGTGCCCTTCCTCCCTGGGTTCTCATGCACTAAAAGTGGCTGGTGATGGGCTTCCTTACAGGTAGGACCTTTGGAAGAGAACCTCTGTAGCTCGGGGCTGAACTGCAGAGTCCTTGGGGTTCTCTGAGCTTGGTGGTTTTCTTGCAGACGTTTCATTACCCAGCTGGTAACATCTTGAGCACTGAAGACATTACTAGCCGGGGAACGAAATGTCTGCAAGAAAACCACCAAGCTCAGAGAACCTTAGGACTCCACAAGGTAGGACTTGCTCTCTGTGTGAGTGTCAGGTTTGCCGGGGGGGGGGGGGGGGAGACATTATGCCTCTGAGCCACAGCTGCCTCTGCTAGAACCACCGTGGGGCCCCAGTATGGTTTAATTCAGCATCTGGAGGCAGAGGAGGATGGGACAGTTGGAAGCCCATGGAGAGCACAGGTGAGCCTCCCTTGTGGGCAGCTGGCCAAGTCCCCTTGCAGCTGGCAGACCTGACTCAAAGCCCATAAAGCAGCAGCAGCAGCAGCACCAACATCTGGGCTACCCCTCAGCCGGTTGGCATCCCCTTTTCCAGGAGAGGCGGAGGAGAGTCCTCTTGGGACTTGCTGCTGGTAGGTCCGGCCACGTCTGCCTTCCTGGTTAGGAAACAGCCCTTTGCTTCCCCAGAGAAGGTTTTTAGGACAAATTCCTGGGGTCGCTTCTGCAGTGTTGGTGAAGGATGAGTCAGGAGGGAAGTTTTCCAGAAGGCACTGGCTCTTCCAGCCCGAGGAGAAACACCACCACCCCACCCCCTGGCGAGGCCCCTGAGGGAGGGGGAAATAATTCCATCTTCAGAGCTGCCTTCTCTGTTCGCATGGCACCTTGGAAGAGAATGTGCTTTGCCAAGATGGTTGCAGTTTTAGCCTGTGCCAGCCCTGCTAGTCTGTTCAGATGGTTTGGACTTCTTAGCCGCAGTTCTGCATGCTCCCGGTCTGGATAAGCAAAGCTCTCCTTAATATCCTGGCGGTTCCCCCCTTTATTCTTCTCTGCTGTTCAGCAGAAGACAAAGCAGGAAGGCTGTTAGGTGGGGAAAAGCCAGTTGCGTATTTCCTGGCCAGGCCTCCGTGGAATCTCGAATATGCTAAAACCTCCAAAAAGACTCCCTCCGTCTGTATTTCTTGGTAGACTGGAAAGGGCAGTAGCTGTGGTGGCTGGGAGGCTTCTTAAGAGCAACCTGTGTTCCAGGATGGACTCCCACTCTCCCCAACCCACCCCTGGCAAAATGGTTTGCACCCGGCTTATGGTAGGACCAGGCCAAGCAAGCTAGAGTCTAAGCCTGCTGGTCAGGTTAGGACTGAAAATGGATTTAGAAGAGCCTCAAAATGCGCCTTTTCAGCATCCTTTGAATGGGAGAGTCCAGTTCCGTTTTTCATGCAGAAGCACATTTGCAATTTGAGGCACAGATGAAACTGACTGATCATGTTCTAACTATCTAGAGCTGCAAGTTTCTGCCCTGGAGGGCGCAGAAGACTCTGCCAACTTTGCTGAGAGTGGCTTGTTGCCTGGAGACCCAAGTCTCGTGAAGAAGCAGAGGCTGCTCTATGGAGACGTTGCTGGGACAGGAATCCCTCTCCAGTTCTTGGGCAATCAGGAGAAGGCTTCCCCAGATCTGGGGGGAAAGCCTCAGGATGATGGCTCCACCAATACAGGTCCTGAGGTGAACAGCGCAGAAAGGGGCAACCTGGACGAAAAAGGAGCATACGTGACTGAGTCAGGGGAGGTTCTTGGCCAAAGTCAAGGGATGGATGGTCAAGAAGAAGGTGGGCGTAGCTTGGGACAGCTGGAGCAGTCTCCTGCAGCTAGTGTGGAGGGATCACAGGCTGAAGAAAATGTTCCACAGAAGAAAAGGGTCCCTTCTGAGGAAGATGTCCAAGGTGTTCTCCCAGGAGGAAACCAAGATGTTCCTCAGGATCTTCTCCACTTTTTTGAGGCCCAGCAGGATGATAACCTCACAGACTCCCCTGAGTTGGATAAAAAATTGGAAGACAGCCCTGAGGAAGGACACTTGAGCAATGCTTCAGCAAAAGAGAAACCCTGGGGGAAACCCGATGCTGTTCTGCAGGACGTGTATGAATCAGGAGAGCCAGAGGAAGCAGAAAGTGCCCTTACAAGACAGAAAGGAGCGACGAGGGAAGTGGCAGGGGATCCAGAAGACTCTAATGGGAAAGGAAGAGCTGTAGTGGCCAAAGTGGGAACTGCCACCCACCTTTCTGTGGAAGGAGTGGGGTTTGGTGAAGGGGAACCAGGTGGCAATGGGGTAGGAGAAGCAGAAGAAGTTGCAAAAACGGCTGAAGAGGAGGCTCCTCAAGCAGAGAGAAAGGAACCTAAAGGTGGTATCTGCCCAGAAGAGGAGGCACAGGCGGGGCAGGAGGGCAAGGTAGAGGGTGCTGGCCAAGGGGAAGTGGGAAGTAAGGTGGAGTCCAAAGAAGATGACTTTCTGGGGTCTGTTTCTGAAGTGGGCAGCCCCAGAAGGTGGCCTGCATGAAGCACAAGCTGAAAGGGCCCTCTGTCAGGGAGGACACCCTCAGACCAGTGCTAGTCATGCAGAGAGGAACTGAAGCTGCCACCCAGCCAGGCACAGCCACCCCCAGCAGAGGGAGCTGGGGGTCAGCCCACCTTGAGACCAAGCTCGGTCAGGAAAGTAGTTCTCTTGGTTGTCCCCATTACCTAAGCCAGTTGCTTTCCTCCTTCACATCCTGACACAAAAGGTGGGGGATCAGGCTATTGCGAGGGGCAGTTCAGGTAGAAACACAGTTGGCAGGTTTGGTGGAAATTCAGACTAAATCATGGTTTCTGTTGGGAGAGGGAGTTCCATAGGTCAGCGCAGGATCGCTTCTCTCGCCTGCCTGCTCTGAAGAGGCCGCAGGTCCGTGTCTCCGGCTGCCTCCAATTTCCAGAAGGGGAAGGAGAGAGCAAAAAGCCAGTCTTGGGGCTCCGTTCTGCTGGATGGTCACCCCCTTTCTAGGCACAAAAGCTCTCCCGGCAGCTCCTGCCGCCCCGGGCAGCACCAGAGTGCCAGCAGCTCCTGCCTTTCCTGGCTGCCAGGGCTGGGAGCTTCCAAGGGCACAAGGCCTACCTCGCCCCACCCCAGCACAGTTCCCTTCAGCTGGATTTGGCGCTGCTTCGGCTTCAGGGTGGCAAAGGCTGGAGGTCTTGTTCGGGCCACGGTTCCTAAGTGCCCCGTGGAATTCGCTCCTGCCAGCCAACGTGGCCTCGGGTCTGGGCAGATGGCCATCTGCCAGGATGCCATAGGAGTGGGTTCCACTCTGGGAAGGAGGTTGGCCTGCACAACCCCCGAGGTCCCTTCCGTTCTATGATTCTACGGTTCTGTTTTCTCACATCTGCTACATCCAAGGTCCATAATGTCTTTGCCCATCTTGGCTCTACCTAACCAATTCCTTTAGATCCTAAACTAGAGATGACCAACTTAGTCTTTCTGAGCAACGGCATGCCAGTCCTGGGCTTGCGAGGCCAGACAGAGGAGCTGCGCTTAGGCAAGAGTTCCACCACGTGTTGCTCTTTCTTAACCATCATAAAACGTGGCAAGCGGCAGAAAGCTCTGTGTGCGTGCAGTTGCAAAGAACTGACTGTGCTCCCAGTTTAGAGTCTAAAAAGGATTTAATGTAGAGCCACGTTGTCTAAAGGAGGCTTGTACGGCCCTCCTTGGCCCCAGAGACAGACCAGCCACCTGAGTTCATTCCTTGGCGCTCTGACCTATGAAATTCCCCACAGTGGGTTCTGTTGGGGCCACACAGACCCAGGTGGCCCAGAGGAGGCAGCCACTGATTTTGTCCACCTGGTGGGTTTGGCCAAACTAGGATGCGAGGCAGCCTGTCCCTAGCACGGGGCTGTCAGGAGGGGTTCCTTGGAATGAAGTAGCCAGCGCTGGGTGAATGTCATGCCAGCGATTATCGATGGGGAAGTGGGGGGAGGCGAGAAGGAGCATTTGCTCTTCATGTGCCGCCTGCGTGTGCAGCTGGTGCCAGAATGTCACCAGACTGTGTCCAGGGGCTATTTAAGCGCTGGGAAAAGCCTGTCTATGGAGGAGCTGCCTTGGGAGATGTGCCCAGTTTTCACAGACAGCATTCCCAGGCAGGGCTCAGTGGCTCGCAAAGGCAAGCGTGGCCATTAGCCAAAGAGGTCTTTCAGGAGGGGCAGCCAGTATACGTGGACTGACTCACAAAGACGGGCCAACAGTGCCCACCAGCCCCCATGCCAGCTGGGAGGCACAGGACAGCCAGTCCTGCCGTTAGGCAATGTAAAGGGGGCGCTGCATTCTGCCTGCGTTTCCCATTCTACCTGGAAAAGCCACAGAAACCCTTCCTGTTATTCTTGTGAGAGTGAGCATGGTGCCATTCCTTGCCCTTGCCCGTCATCAGATGTCAAAGGCTGGAGTTTGAGCTTTGCTCCCCGCTGGGCCTGAAGCCCCAGCCCATTTGGCACCAGTATTCCCCAAATTCTGGGAAATGAAGGTATTTTTTGCACACAAGAAAAATCTCTGTGTACCCCACTTGTGAACAATCTTGAAAGTATCTCTATTTCCTCTGCAAACGGGGCCTGACTCTGGCTCTCCCTCTGGTTGCCTTGGGCTGAGATACCCTCTTTGCTCTTTCAGCAGACGAGGTGGAGAACGCCCAGAGGGATCGCTCCCACATTGAGAGCACCCTGAAGTTGAAGGAGGAGAAACCTGCCGACGACTACTCAGGTAGCAGTGGGACTGCACAGCTGGCAGGCAAAAGCCCCCCAGAGGCTCTGGCAAAAGCCTTTGGCTAAGACACGCACATCTGAGTCAGCTGCAACTGTCTGTTCCAAGGATGTTATATGACTGTTTATGTTACCTTCGGCTTGCTATCCACCAGCCTGAGATCCAACAGGATAAGCGAGGGTGCCACATCAACTTTTAAAATGCACACACATACGCAGCCCCCATTTCTCTAGCCTGCCTGCCCTTGCCATCTTTGCCTACGAATCATTTCCCTTGCAAGGAAAGCAAAAGTTTTGCCCCAGGGGACAGCTCCTCTCCTGGTACCTCACGGGGCAGCCTTGCTGTCCACGCCACGGAATAGGCCCCACTAGCCCCCTAACAGCTAGACAACGCTGGACTCTACCAAAGCTGCTGTAGAGGCCTTGGCTGCAGAAGGGGTTGGGTGCAAGTGTGGCCCTGGCCATCTGACTGGCACGTCCAACGATGCTACTGAGCTGGGCTGAATGTTTCCTTCTTCTCCCTGGCCCCCCTCTCTTGCAGCCATCCTGCAGCGACTGAGAAAAATTTACCACTCTTCAATCAAGCCCTTGGAGCAGTCTTACAAATACAATGAGCTTCGGCAGCATGAAATCACGGGTAAGGCAGATGGGCCGCCAGGTCTGGCTGTGGTTGCGTTGCCTGCGAGGGTTGGAGGTGGATGAGGGAGCAGATTCAGCATAAGGAGGATCTGTCCCAGGCAGCCGGGTGCCTGCACAGCTGCTGCAGCAAGGAGAGGTTTTAGGGGAAATGGGATGCTCCTGAGGTCGGAATTAGAAACATACGAGTGGGGGGGAGGTTGGTACAGAATATTCCTCCCCGGGGACCTTCTTCGTTTCCCCTATAAGGCGCTGGGCCTTTCCACCTCCCTCCTTTGGCTAATTCCCACTCTGAGGCCATTGAAGGCCCCATTGAATTGGTGGGGAGGAGCCCACCCTTTGGGGTTTTCCCCTTCAGAATTTCTGCCAACCTTGAGGTTCTCCTTAACTTGTGGATGCCTTCCCGTGACCGGGAGGTGCCCATGTCAGCCAAGTTGGACACAGAGGGCTCCTGCTACGTCAGGGTCAGGGTCACCTTCCGAAAGGGGATGCCCTCCGGCGTGTGGGAATGGCACCACTTGGCCTGGTCTGTCAGCACTTCTTGGGGCGACAGTCTTGTGGCCAGCGCAACGTAAAGCGGTGCGGCTTTTCCAGGGCACGACAGCCTTTGGGTTCCCCACTGCCCCATTTCAGGTGCTGCAGCTTGAGGGAGGCGCTTGGAATGGTTGTGCCGCCTCCAGGAGAAGCTTCCGGGCTCATCCCCGCTTAGGGATGGTGCCTCCTTTCGCTGCATGAGCGCTTAGTACTAACGAATGGATGCTCCGTGACTCCAGTCTCCTTTTCTGGGGAGGAACTGGGTCCCCACCTGGAAGAGCCATACTCTGCTTCCAGTTCTTTTCTGCCCTGAACTAATGCTCCCCCCGCCGGCCCTTTCCTACTCACGTTCCTTTTTCTCTTCTCCGACCCTCCTCTCCTGCCCAACAGCTTACCCTGGACGCACCCTGGGCTCTTCAGCCACAGGTGGGTATGGCTGCCCGTCACGCGCAAGTCGGTGCAAGTCCTTCCAGGGAGTTCTTCCCTGGATCCAGGAAATGGCAGCCCCACTCCCGCTTCCAGCGCTGGTTTTGGTGGAAGGGAAAGGGGCTCCATCCTTGGGTCTCCTTGGCCGCCCAGGCCGCCTGGCCCCACTGCCCTCGGGGGAAGGGAAAGGAAGGGAAGGACAGGGAGCCCCCTCCGTCTTTCTTCTTGCTGCAGCCGGATGGCGGTGCAGCAGCTTGAGGACCGTGTAGCTGCCAAGGCCTCCTGCAGGGACACTAGCCTCCCTGTGGCCAGCCGAGGGCTGCTCCAGTCTCGAGCCCCCTTCCTGGGCCAGCGGGAAACGGTCCTCTTCCCTGGCACGTGAGGAGGATTCTGGAGCGTGGTCTGGAAGCACCCAACAGGCATTTGTTATAATGCAGAAAATGAGCACTAGGTGGGCCAGAGTTCCCTTTCTGAAATGCGGCAGTGTGAATGCAGAACAAGAGGGCTTTTCCTTGGGAGGGAAATAATGTCCCTCAGTTGTTTTGAACAACTCTTTGGAAGCCATAGCTGCACCGGTCTCATGATTAAAATGAGCATGTGCGCACAGGATCTGATTGTGGCAGTGTATGCAAATGAATTTACGGCTCCCTTGGTAAATATTTGCCAAGGCAATCTGCTGGTTGGGGACCTAAGGGGGAATGCTCCCCCCTCATACCTCTGGCCAGCCTCCCTCTTCTGGAGGGTCGGGGCTGGCGGCTCTTGAGGGCCACAGGTCCAGCCCAGCTGGAAGAAGGAGCTGGGGGGGAGGAGAGCGGGCGGCTGTCGCTACTGAAGCTTCCCTACGGCTAACATCTGGCAGACGGGGCCCTACCAGGACGCTGCCTGGAGAGCTGAAAGATGGCAGCTGGGTCTCCACCCATCTTGTAAGCCGCAGACCACCATACTCTATCTTCCTCACCTTCCCTCCGGGTCGGTCACCCCTGGCCTGGAATAATTGCCCCAAGGAAGGAAAGCGTGGCTGGCTGGGTGCCCAGCTAGTGGAAGACCCAGGTCAGTACGGCTGACTTTCAGGGCAGGCCTGGGAGGGCTGTGCCTGCTTTGTGCTCCATCACCCACACGGCTCTTCCCTTCCTTCTGCAGATGGAGAGATTACTTCCAAGCCAATGGTGCTCTTCCTAGGACCCTGGAGTGTTGGCAAATCCACCATGATTAACTACCTTCTAGGGCTGGACGACACTCCCTATCAGCTCTACACAGGTAGCCTGATGCCCTGCCGAACTCCTGGGTAGGACAGAAGACGCCCCGAGGCCTCCAGCCAGAGAGTGCCCGCATCTGGAGCCAATCCAGGAAGGAAGGGCATGCTAGGTTAGGGTTAGGGTTGGCCACAGTGGGGAGCACTTTCTCCTCCCTCTGCCAGGAGCTCGGCCCCAGCTCTCCCCCTGCTGCTCTGGCCAAGCTCCCTCTCACTTCTGCGTGTACCTTGGGCAAAAAGGCCTTTGCCTCGCAGCCTGGGGGTGTGGTGAGCTAAGCCCTGCCAGCCTCTGGTTCCCCCCCACCCCCGCAGAGGGTTGCCTGGACCCACAAAGGATTCAGATTTTCTGGCTTCCCCGCATGGACCCAATTAATTGCAGCAGGGGTGGCCTGTCTACCCACCCCCCAGTCCAGGATTTCTCATCCCTCTGATCCCAATTCTCAGCCCAGCAGGGTTTTCTGCAGTTAGGTCCCTCCCCTTCACAGACTGAACGAAGAGCCAGGATGCTTGGTTTCCGCACAACTTGGTTGGAGGGTGGCCAATTCAGGCCAGCCTTGGAAATTGGCAGAGGGACCAAAGCAGACCTGCACAACACCTCTCTCCCCCAGCCCTCCACCCCGTTAGGCCACCACCAGCCCCACAAGTCATGCTGGGTTCACGCGGAGCCAGCAGCAAATGAGGCACGTTATGCGGGTTTGCTTTTAAGCCGTGAGAATGGTCTGGAAAGCAAAAATGCAACGGGCCTGACATGCTAGGAGAGTTCTAGAAGGTCAGCTGAGGGATTTTGAGTTGTAAACCTGGCGTGTTTTAAAAGAAGGGGGGCTTTTTTAGACTGTATGTTTGCAAGGCAACTGCCTCAAAAGGACCCTGGGGTCTCAGCTCACCTGCTTCTTGCTTTACTTTCTCCACGGACAGGGGCCGAGCCCACCACCTCAGAGTTCACTGTCATCATGCACGGCCCTAAACTCAAGACCATCGAAGGCATTGTAATGGCAGCAGACAGTGCCCGCTCGTTCTCTCCCCTCGAGAAGTTTGGGCAGAACTTTCTGGAGAAGCTGATAGGAATAGAGGTCCCTCATAAGCTTTTGGAGAGGGTTACCTTTGTGGACACCCCCGGGATCATTGAAAACCGGAAACAGCAGGAGCGAGGTTGAGTTCCATTTCTTCAGTCTCCAGAAGATCTTGGGAAAAGTGATTTATTCTGACTTGCATTTCAGCTACCCAACTTAAAAAGTCATCAATATGTTATCTTTTCCATCTCAATCCATCTTTGAACAAATGATTAAAAGCTCACTCAGGGTAAGACTGAAGCAGTTTTGTTATGCAAATTGGTTATGTCCCAGTCATTCCAAGATGCTGCCTCGGTCATCTGTGTACATATTTGGCATTACTTAAAACAAACAGAATGAAGAAAAGCTCAAGAAGAGGACGCAAATCTCTAACAGAAAAAACACAAAGCAAAACAGTCCGAGATTTTGGAACAGTTGCTTTATTTACCGAGAGAGACAGAGCGTGTAATGGGGGCAGGCAGGAGATACTGATGCATGCACAGAGTCCTACAATTTGGAGGAGGGGGAACAGGTTTGGGATGTCTGGAAATGGAAGCGAGGGGTTAGCAATTTATTGGCCTTGTAGGTTTACTGCCAGGATTGGGGTGGGAGGCTTGGGGCCAAAATAATTTAGAAGGCAGGAAACAGAAGTAACATAAAACTCCAGTATGATGCTCTTAGTGACTCTTGGCCCCAAACAACTGCCAGTGTCGTATCCCAGAGCATCCTGGCGTTCAAAGCTTTTGTATGGATTGGCCACCATAAAATAAGATTCAAACATTTAAGAATTTTAGCCATTGCCTGTAATACACGAACCTGTGAGACTTCAGTTTGGCTGATCCGCCTGCTGTATTTTTCTCTCTTAAATGCTCCTTCTTACATAATTGCTAATAGACAGTGCCCTTCCTTGGTCTGTTCCCATGATATGGAGCTATGGCTGAGTGTCTCTCACCATGCTTCAGATAGCAGAGCCCCTAGCTTCAGAGATCCTCATGTTCTCTCCCGTTTTTCTCTCGTAGGCTACCCATTCAATGACGTCTGCCAATGGTTCATTGATCGAGCTGATCTCATCTTTGTGGTGTTTGACCCAACCAAACTGGATGTTGGGCTGGAGCTGGAGATGCTTTTCCGCCAGCTGAAGGGGCGGGAATCCCAGATAAGGATCATTCTGAACAAGGCTGACAGCCTGGCTACCCAAGAGCTCATGAGAGTATACGGTGCCTTGTTCTGGAGCCTGGCCCCACTAATCAATGTTACTGAGCCCCCCCGGGTCTATGTCAGCTCCTTTTGGCCACTGGAGTACCAAGCTGACACCCACCAGGATCTCTTCTCAAAGGAGGAGATCTCCCTTCTGGAAGACCTTAACCAGGTGATTGAGAACAGGCTGGAAAACAAGATTGCCTTCATCCGCCAACATGCCATCCGGGTTCGGATCCATGCTCTCTTAGTTGATCGCTACTTGCAAACCTACAAGGATAAAATGACTTTCTTCAGTGATGGAGAGTTAGTATTCAAAGATATTGTGGAGGATCCAGACAAGTTCTATATCTTTAAATCAATCCTGGCTAAGACCAATGTCAGCAAGTTTGACCTCCCCAATCGCGAGGCCTACAAGGACTTCTTTGGGGTGAACCCAATTAACAGCTTCAAGCTGCTTGCGCAGCAGTGTTCCTACATGGGAGGCTGCTTTCTGGAGAAGATCGAGAGGGCCATCACTCACGAGCTGCCTGACCTCTTAGGGAGCATTGGCTTAGGGAAGAAGCCCAGTGTGCTCTCCTGTGACAAAACTGGCTGTGGCGAAACTCCAAAGAACCGTTATAGGAAACATTAACAGGCTCTGCCAGCATGACCCTCTTGTGTCCTGGTTGATGAATGAGCTTATGTCTTATCTGTCCAAGAAGCCAAGGTCTGTTAGCCCTTCTGAGTGCCACACTGACAACAGCTAATATATAGAGTGAGCAGTTGGAGTCATAAATGGCAGGGAAGTTGGGTGGGCCTAGGAAAGAGAATAAAACACTGTGAATATCTGTCACGATTTAATCTTTGTTATTTAAAAAATAGGCCACGCATCAAGGAGAGGACAAATTTGCAGAGGCCTTTGCATATGCGAAGCAAGAAGGAAGGAACAGAGTGTTGAGAGAAGGCCAAAAAGACCTCTTGACCACCGGGGGAAACCAAACATGGCCCCCCCCTCACAAGCTATGCCCCATTCTTGTAACATCTGACTGCTTTACGTGGAATGGAGGACCACAGGATTTTTGCATGCATCCAGCATGTGGGGGTTAGTTTGACTCGCAGGAGCTATGACCTAACTAAACACACAAAGCGATGGAACAGCTGGCCAAGGATGTATTAGAAGAATTTGCAAAGGGAAACACTCAGTTTGCCCCAGGTTGCCAACTTCTCCTCCTCCTTTCTTCCACTGCATGTTAGCTCCCTCCCTTCTCTTCTCGGCAGTTGTTTCCCATCTTGCTGTGCTTTTTCTAGATTATTTGGAGAACTCTCCAAACAAATGCTCTCTTCTTGGCAATGTTTCTGCAGGAAGAAGTGCTTTTACTATGATTCCCCAAAGTGAACAGGGCATGTTCTCTGAGGAAGCTCATTGCCTACCTTATATCCTTGATTTTTATATTTCCCTTAGCCGTCTGTTCTCAGGCTTGCTTGATTCCCCTCATCTCCCTTTCTGCCTTTCCTCTTACACATCCATGTTTGGAAAGTCAAATGGAATATCTCCAGAAAGGTTTCTGCAACATGTACTCTTAGTGATTTGCCCAGTTTGGAGCATGCATTGAACTCATTGGCTGTATTGTGGAAAACTTACAGGTCCATGTGTCTCGTTGGGTGCTATGAGCCTGAGTGCTAAGAAGTAGGGAGACTCTGCAAGGAGGCAGCATACGTTGCACTGTCCTTGGCAATGCAGAAGGGAGGAAACGGAAACATGTGGTTTGCTGGGCAGAAGAGCTTTGGCTCAGAAGATGTATGCCGGGGGACAGCCGCCTTGGTTCGGTCTCCTCCCAGTTGAGAGGAGAACCCTGCAAGATTCACTGAATCCCAGGAATCTAGGCCCTGGCCTTGCCACTGGTGTTCCTTAAAAGCTGACTTGCGCCCATGCCGTGTTATTAACATAGCCTGTGGTTGCTCAGCAACCGCACGGACCTTCCCAACAATGGAAACACCAATATCTCAGAAGGTAGCTGATACTGGATCTGGAGGCGTCTGCCCTCTCCCATTTGTACATGACCACGAAGGCCACCTCAGTGGACAGCCTGAGAACAGCTGGCTAATCTAATGTGAGCAGCCTCTCCCTTTCTGCCTTGGGAATATATGCTCTTCTGGTCCGCGGATGTTCAGAGGAGGAAGCCTGTGTGTCCTCTCCCTTTGGTTGAATTACCAGACCCAAACCATCCATCCATGGTTGTGTGCTTCTTTTGAACAGAATTTTGGACAGATGTATTTAAAGGAATTACATAGCTGTGTAATGCATTTCCACTTAGTGGTTCGCAGTAATAGTTTATCTTTGGAGACACTATATACTTCAGTCCTTCTAATAAATTCTGGTATTTTTCAGTCACATTTCTTGGTGTGTTGCCTCTCTTTCTGAGTGGAAATGAGGAAACTGGGAAGCGAGGGAATCTGAGACCCAGCCAACGGAAGAAGAGGCCAATGGGCGCTTTCCCACAGCTGATCCACCCTTGCTGGGGCTTTTGTTAAAACCCTCCGGTTAACAGCAGCGGTTCTGAAAATAAATACCCTCAGTTTCACAAAGGAGTGCACAATCTTCTCCTGTCCTTTTCCATTTATCTTGAAACAAGGCACTTTCACAATAAATGGGGCAGAATGGGGACTCTCCCTCCAAAAGGAATGGCTACCTCCCCCCCCCATGCCTGGATTCACGCAATGACTTTATCATTGGTGCAGAAGCTTTTGTGTTGAAAGAAGCACTGGTGGGTCACACAGGGGAGTTGGGGAAATACATACAAGCGGGGGGAGAGAAGGGGGAAAGGGGCTGGGGTCAGAGCAAGCATCTCTAGAGTAAAAGCCATTCTTCTCACATTGGTTTTCTATTTTTTCATGTCCATTCCCTCTTCCCCACCCCACCCGCAGCTTCCTCCGTCTTCCCAATCTCAAAACCACTTTTTTTACCCAACCAAAATTGGTGACAGTGGATGAAGTTCCCCCCAGGATGCAAGTTGGTTACCTGAACACCAACTGTTCTGCCCCTTATTTTTTTTCCAGTTGGAATTACTGATCTCCATAATCAAGAAGCTTCTGATCGTGGGAGATTAGCACGAATGCTATTCCTCAGCACAGCCATCTAGGATCCAGCATCTTTGCCGAGCCATCGTGGGGTAGGAACCCATGGTTCTGTTGTCCAAGGATGCTCAGATGAACCTCAAAGGCCCTGAAAGTTGTCAGTGGGGATCCAATTTTGGCACGTCACTATCACTGGATGACAATTGTGGTTTGTGTGTTGCTGGGATTAATTAAGCCATTCCCCCCTACAGTGGAGAAGAAGGGAGGAAGTAATTCGGTTGAGTGTTCAAGCTGCTTTCAGGAAGTGGCTAGACCACAATAAGGCTCTGCAGAGGTGCTCTCCTTCCACTGATGTCCTCTTGCTACTAATGGCTTGGAAGTCCAAACAGCTGTGAAATTAGCTTCCGAATTTCACTGCAGACCTGGCTCTGTACGCAATAGGGTAGGGAGTCTGCAAAAGTACCAGATGAGGCAGTTCCTTCTCTTTCCACCACGCTCATCTTCTCAGTGATACTTTAGAATTCCTCGTGGGCTTCGACTGGTGCTGGGCTATATAAGATGTTTCTGTCATTCCCCCAGGAGCCAATGAATGCCCTCAAGTCTTGTGATCTGTATAACAAACAACATCTTCTAAGTCACTAGAGGGAACACATTCAGAAAGTAAGTATTGTTGTTATGTATCTGGCCAATTTTGTAAGAACAGCTTTTTAAAAGCTACGGTGGTTGATAATACAACAGAGCATATTTGGACCTATTTCTGGCTGCTGTTGGGTACTTTCCATTCTTTCATCCTGAGGAGTCAAAAAGCAGAGTGGGAGAAGTTCCCCATCTCGGGACTGTGTAGCCTGTTCATGGCTGTTACTACAATTTCTCCCTCCCTTCCCTTGCCGGAAGCTATTACAAGGTGGATGCGCACAGCCCTGGGTTCAGAGGATGCTGTCAGAAGCTCAAACCCCAACCTGAGTGCAGTGGGCCGGAAAAGGCTAACTCTGAGGGGGTCCTTCTGAACAGGGGACCACCTGACCCAGGTTTTTGGACAGTGCTCTAGCAGAAACAGCCCTTCCTTGAAAGATGGGCTGTGTCAATGGGGGTGCTTTTCCATCTAGAGTTTCCTGGAGGAAGACATCCTGGTCATCAAGGTCCGTGCCTCGGTAGCTTCTCTTTCATGCTGCTCTTACAGTACGTCAGAGGGAGGCTGCGAAAAATGCTCAGAAACCAGAGCTATGGCAAATCTGGGGAGCTTGATCGGGAAACAACTCCTGAAGTTACAGTGATCTCGGAACTACGCCAGCGGCCTCCCTAACCCAGTCCGCTCGGGCGGCTTTGACCCACGAATCCCCCAGCAGTTTCAGGTCAAGCTTTCTGAACGGCCTTTTCTTCCTCGGGAGCCCCTTGCTGCGCAGTCTGTTACCGTCAGAGGCCCGCGGTTCTGCGCTCTGCTCCTCCCAAACGCTAGCTGTATTCGCAGAACGTATTGTACGGTGGGTGGTTGACCCTCCTTGAGCACTCAGTAAGCAATGCGAGTAATTTATCGACGTGGCAACGGGTGAACAGCAGATTTCCCAGGGGTGGCGTGCGTAAAAAGGGTCGCTGGAAAAGCAGCGACAGCTCCCGGTCACTTCCCACCAGGCCGCCGCCGCCGCGCACTGTACGGCCGAACACGTCGATCGGGCAGCGGGCGAGGCCCAGACACAACACGCGGCTGGCGGGCAGGCTATTTTAGGGCCTTCTTTTATTCCTGAGCCTCGGCAGGAGCGGCAGCAGGTGCGGGCCGGGGCTCTTCCGCCGCAGCGCAGGGCCCGGGGCGAGATTAACTCACTCCCGGAGGCCAGCGGAGTGGCGGCCCTGGACCCTCCAGGACCCCGCGCCCGACCAAGGCCGACCCGGCCGGCGCTCGCCCACCCCCTTCACGCGGCCAGGGAGGAGCCGGGGACCTCGGCAGCAGCACAGGCCCTTCGGGAAGGCGGCCTCCGGCCCACTGCCTGGGCCCCGGCTGCCACGATCGCCCGCCAGCGTCCGCGCGGCCAGCCCGCCGGAGTCGGGGAATCGAGCGCAGGGGGCCGGGGCGCAGTTCACGCCCCGGGAGAGGAGAAGCGGACGGTCTGCGGCAGACGCGAGCGCTGCCTTCGCGGGCAGATCGCCAGGGAGGGCGGGCGGCCGCTGCACCAGTCCCGGGCGGGCGGGGCCGAGGCGTCCAGGCGCTCCGGGCAGGGGCCGCGCGGGGGGGCGCGGCTGCGCAGTGGGTCCGGGCGGCGCGTGCGCAGACCGCGCGCCCGGGCCCGACTCCGCACCGCGCGCAGGCGCCCCTGGTCCCGCGCGCGCAGTGACAGCAGCGGCGGCGCCCCGCCGCCCCTCCCCCTCCCCCTCCTCCGACGCGGCCCGCGAGGCGTTTCCAGGCAGGCGGCGGCGGCGGCGGCGGCGGCCGGGCGGGGGCTCCGGCGCGGCGCCATGAGGCGGAGCCTGGCGCGGCCCGGCGGGAGCAGCGGGGGCCCGAGCCCGGGGGGCGGCAGGGGCGGCGGGCTGGGCTGAGCGGCGCCCGCAGAGGCGGGGGCGCGGCGAGCGGGGCGAGGCGAGGCGGCCGCGGCTGCGGCCACGGCCACGGCCACGGCCACGGCCATGGCGGCCGCCGGCTCCCCGCCGCCCTCGCCGCGTGGCACCGAGGTGAGCCTGGCCGCGGGCGGCGCGGGCGCGGGCGGGAGTGTGGCGGTGCGGCTGCAGGCCCGGCCGGGGCCCGGCGGCGGCGCGGGGCGGCCGCGGCGCGCGGGCGGCGGGGCGGCGCTGGGCCCGGGGCTGGGGCTGGGGCTGGGGGCCGGGCGGGCGCCGCAGCTGTTCGAGCGCGCCTCGCCGCGCTGGTGGGACCCGCAGTTCGACTCGAGCAACCTGGAGCAGGCCTGCCGCGAGCGCCGCTTCCCGCAGACGCGGCGCCGGCTGCGCTACGCGCTCTCCTACCTGGGCGCGGCCGCGCTGCTGTGGGGCGCCCACCTGGGCTGGCGGCGGGGCGCGGGCGCGGCGGGGGCGGCGGGGCGCGCGCCCGTGGTGGCGCCGGCGCTGGCCTTCCTGGGCGCCTGCCTGGCCGCCTTCCTCTTCACCTTCACGCGCGCCTACGGCCGGCACCCGGCCGGCACCTCGCTGGCCCTGGCGCTGCTGGTCTTCGCCCTGCCGCTGGCCGCGCAGCTGCCGGCGCCCGGGCCCGCCGCGGGGGGCAACGGCAGCGCGCGCGCGGCGCCCCCGCCCTGCCTGTCGCCCGTGGGCAGCTTCTCGCTGTGCGTGGAGGCGCTGCTGCTGCTCTACGCCGTGCTGCACCTGCCGCTCTACCTGAGCGTGCTGCTGGGGCTGGGCTGCTCGGTGCTCTTCGAGGCGCTGGGCTACCGCTTCCGCGACGAGCGCTGCTTCGCGCCCCCGGGCGACCGGCTGGCGCACTGGGAGCTGCTGGGCAAGGCCCTGCTGCACCTCTGCATCCACGCCACGGGCGTGCACCTCTTCATCATGTCCGAGGTCCGCTCCAGGAGCACCTTCCTCAAGGTGGGGCAGTCCATCATGCACGGGAAGGACCTGGAGGTGGAGAAGGCCCTGAAGGAGCGCATGATCCACTCCGTCATGCCCAGGATTATCGCCGACGACCTGATGAAGCAGGGGGACGACGAGAGCGAGAACTCGGTCAAGCGCCACTCCACCTCCAGCCCCAAAAGCCGGAAGAAGAAGCCTTCCATACAGAAGACCCCCATCGTATTCCGCCCCTTCAAAATGCAGCAGATAGAACAAGTCAGTATTTTGTTTGCCGATATCGTCGGCTTTACCAAAATGAGTGCCAACAAATCTGCACATGCCCTGGTGGGCCTCTTAAATGACCTCTTTGGCCGCTTCGACCGCCTCTGCGAGGACACAAAATGTGAGAAGATAAGCACTTTGGGGGATTGTTACTACTGTGTGGCAGGGTGTCCCGAGCCCCGAGCGGATCACGCTTATTGCTGCATTGAGATGGGCTTGGGCATGATCAAAGCCATTGAACAGTTTTGCCAAGAGAAGAAAGAGATGGTGAACATGAGGGTTGGCGTGCACACTGGGACTGTCCTTTGTGGCATTCTGGGAATGAGGAGGTTTAAGTTTGATGTCTGGTCCAACGATGTCAATTTGGCCAACTTAATGGAACAACTGGGCGTCGCTGGGAAGGTCCATATTTCAGAGGCTACTGCAAAGTACTTGGATGATCGCTATGAAATGGAGGATGGAAAGGTGACGGAGCGCGTGGGCCAGAGTGTGGTGGCAGACCAGCTGAAAGGTATTTTTCTCTGTTTCTGCCTGTGAATGTATTGATTTGCTTTGGACCTTAGCCTTTTCCTTCTGCTGTGCTAATATGGGCAAATTGGGACCAACTTTATGTTTTTCTTTAATAACCTGAAACCCGCAATGTAAACTTAGGACCTCTGTCCTTCATGATTCTTTGAAGAGACGCTAAGGATGAGGGAGGCGTGCCTGGCAGTTGGATTGCCTTCTGGTTTCCAGGTGGAATTTTAATTAACTGATAATTATTTTATAGCTTGTGACATCATGTAACTTACTCTACGGTGTATACTTTCATAATGGGTTAATATGCAGGTAAATCACATGATTTTTTGTAAAAGAGATGACCACTTTGTAAGAAAAAGGAAGCAGGGAAATGCTTGATGCCAGCTTCTTTGGGGCAGGTGAATTGTTCTTAGGATTCTATGGATGGACATGTTGTAAACTGCCAGAAGTTGGTATGAAGTCAGCAGAATAAAAGTATAATAAATAAATTATGAAAAATTGCATTCTAGATGGAGGAACAACTTTTAATATTGGTATCTTTACCACATGAATGAGAGAGTCAGGCAGTTGTGCTTGCTGGTTCTTTTTCATACCAATCAGGAGAAAAATACTGTGATATTACATGTTTGATAGTAAATTGTAGTAGTTGTTTTATAGAGCAAGTATTTCCTGCTTTTTTTTTTAACATTCAAGCATTTTAAATTCTATAACCATTGTACATTCTTTCGTGATCTTGTAGTAGGGAAGAAGGCCTGATGTTTTTCTGTTCAGTATGCATTTTAACTGGGTGTTTGTATAGAAGTTCAAAAAATAATTCAGAGAAAGTAAATAATCAGAGCATTATGCTTTAGTTTCTCTTAATCATGTTTAGGAGTTGGGAAACAAAACAAAACTGAATGTGAACCAGAATAAAACATTTGAAGTTGTCTACATTAATAATTTTATAAATAAGACCACAGAGTATTGAGATAAATATGACTAATGGGTGAGGCTGGAGTAAAAGATGCCATAAAGTACACAAAAATCCATCTTTCTTCAGCAGTTACTCCATCTTTCCTCTGGTGAGTTTTCTCCATCTGGTGCAGAGAGCTAGAAAAGAAGAAGTCAGTAGTTAAGGAACAGATTTTGTTTGTTTGTTGCCACGTGGGTTTCAAATAGTGACCCATGTTGTGTTTGACAGTATCATCAAATGCCCCAACTTGCGAACGCTTGTCCTCATTTTGATGCAATTGTGGATGCTGCTGAGTTTCCCTTTTTAAAATGTAGCAATTCAAGCACTTCTGGTTCCATAGAAGACAGAGGCCATGTGTGTTTTCAGCTTTCTACTGTATATGTGTTGTTTCCTACTGCAGATTGGTATTTGTGCTAAACTATATCAGATGCTATTGCTATAAGGACAACTTTTTTTAAGGAAAGCCCAAACTTTGATTATAGTTTATTATACTTCATTATACTCAGTAACTGCCTGGAAATGTTCACATTTCCCAGGCATTTCTGTGTTTTTCTTGTAGTATTTTTATCTTGTGCTCTCAATACATGTAGTCCTCACTTACCGACTGCAATTGGGATCGGCAACTCCGTTGCTAAGCAATGTGGTCATAAAGTGAAACATTACGTGATCGTGCCTGACATAACGTCAGTTCATCAGTTCCAACTGCAGTCGTTAAGTGAATCACCCGTGGACATTAAGCGTGATATCACAAGATTGCGACTTGCAACTTCCTGCTGGCTTCCCCATTGACTTTGCTTGCTGGAAGCTGGCTGTGAAGGTTGCAAATGGCGATTGCAGGATGCTGCAACCATTATAAATGCACACTGGTTGCCAAGTGCCCAAATCACGATCATGTGACCATGGGGATGCTGCGATGGCAAGTTCGAGGACCGGTCATAAATCTTTTTCAGTGCTGTTGTAACTTTGAATGGTCACTGAACGAGCGAGGACTACCTGTATTCCCATGGCAGCAAGAACAAACATGATACAAAGAATTTATAGTACAATCAGGAAAAATCCTAACCATACCCATATGTTCCTATATATTATTCCATATATTGTTGTTGTTAAGTCGTGTCCGACTCTATATATTATTAGATGATAAAAAGTAACCTTTGGGGAAATGACTGGAAGGTGAATATGAGCAATTATGCAGGCCATGTCAGCTAGCTTGGCAGTAAGTGTGTTTAGCAGAAATAATAAAAAATGTTTTATCTGTACAATATCATGAAAATCTACAATTTTTCGTCATTAATATCAGTTTGGCATTAGCAGATTGTTAACTCAGATAATCTAGTTAAAATAAATGCCCTCATTTCATTGAAAATTGTAAATAGATTTAACATCAGATGGTATCACAGCAATGAAAAACTGGCTGAAACGCAGTTCTGCCCCCTTATAACCTTTATCTCTCCTACCTAGAGTAATGAAACAAGTCCTCAAATGTGTTAAATTGTGTGTGGATGCTGTCAGTATATTGAATATTTTACACAGCCCAGTCCAGAGAATGTTTTTTCCGTGGTATATCTTGCCTAATTTTTTAACCTTCAAGTTGCCATGAGATTCATTTCCTTGACTAACCAACAACTACTAACAAACACAACTAGAGCTTCTCTGGACATGGCATTAGATGGAATGTTTCCATGTAAAATGTGCATGGGGTTTTAGATTTAAAAAATACACGGTCAACATAAGCATCTGATGTGCAGATCCATACTGCTAATACAGCTATACAAAAATATATTTGTAGTGTAGTAAGATGCACATTCTCACTCTGCTCTTGTGGAAAACTATGGAAGTTGCCTGGGAGAGAAAAGTCTTGCAACCATTCGATTGATTGATTGATTGATTGCTTGATTGAGTGCCATCAAGTCATTGTCAACTCATAGCGACCACATAGATTTTCTCCATGACAATCTGTCTCTAACCTAGTGTTTCAAGTCTGTTCATTTGATACAGAGTGCCTTTTGGAAGTTGATATTCACAGTGTCAATGAAATAGAGTGCTCTCAAATAAAACCAAAGTATGTATGGTATTTAAAAATTCTAAAATACTGCTGGGCTATATTGCACAATCCTATTTTTTTGGAGCTGGCCAAGCAATTTATAAAATGCAGATTTGTTGCTAAAAAGTGGATTTGGCTGTTTCCAAAGGAGAAATGAGTCATATGAACAGCTGGCTCTGCAGGCAGTGTCGGCAAGGGATGTGGGGTGGCCAGCTGTAGTAAACAGCTCTTTGGAGAAAGGAGCTCTACAGGTAAGTTGGGGGAAGTGCATAGTGGAAGAGTAACAGCAGATATGTTAACTGTAGTTTTCCTGTAGGTTTAAAGACATACTTGATCTCTGGCTTGAAAAAGAAGGAGACCCACTGCAGCTGCTCACAGACGCTCCTTCCAGGTCTAGAAGCAGGAGACAGAAGCAAGCCCCAGGGGGCTTCATCGTCAGAGAATGTTGACGGTTCAGCAAAAGCACTCAAGCACTTAGAGAAAAACAAGGTTTGCCAAATGCAAATTTTGTATATTTCTGTGGGTTTATTTTATTAGAAATGAGTTTTAGAAGCCTACATGGGCTTGGAAAGTCTTGGAATTATATACTTGTATCTATGGTTACTAATTCTCTAAGAAGACAGATCATGCTTTATTTTTTTTCTCTGGAAATCATAAAATGAGAGGATCTAGATTATGATTTGTCTGTGAGAAACTTGGTTTAAATCTCACTCAGCTTAGGAGCTCTTGTGTTAACTATGGAAGGTACCTACTACAGAGTTGGAAAATGCTGTTCTAAGCATTCTGAGAAAGAGCAAGCAAGCAGATGAAATGAAGGGGCAAGGATCAGGGCTGTGAGCCTTGCACGAATACATATATTGGATTGAGTGAGTGACGTGAAGTCATTAAATGCAGGGGAGAAAAAATGCTTCCTAGCTGTTCAGATTGGCCTGTTTTTGCAAAGTGCGTATAAGAGCATTTCTTCCAAAAACCAGGTATTCGCTTTTCCGGTATTTATAGAAAAATTATAATTGGTTTAATCTGTTGGTGTATACAGAGGGGAAAGGACAGAGAGAGCTGCTGAGTGCTAACTGTGCCTCCTCACGTGTACCATAACTTCCTTCCATCCCTGAGTGCACTTAATATTGTTCTGAAACATTTAAGCAAAGAAAAGTGTCATGTGTAGACACTGGATATCACCCCAGGAGTTACAAAATATATACATTTGAAGAACGTACACACATCTGCAGCAGAAGCAGGCCAGTTGTGAAAAGAGGAATTAGTCTTACAGTATGTTTCTTTGTGGTTTCAGATCTGCCATTCATGCAGTGCTACTTTTTCCCCTGGCTGTGCTGTGAGTGTGGAGGAAGGAGCTATTCAAAACGGATGCCAGGATGATCATAAGACCAGCACAAAGGTAATTTATTGTCAAGTTACGTTCTTCTCTAACACTTCTCTTCGTTCATCCATGGTGCAGAAACCGATGTGGGTCGGTCCTGGGGTGAGACAGACTTCAAAGGCAGCTAGCGTAGAGTTGCAGGACCGGAAGCTTTTGCAGCACAGGGTACAAGTAACCCTTTAACCTGAGATGGCCTTCTAGCCCTTGCTTAGATATCACGAGTGCACGGAGGTTATCACTTACTGAGACATTCCAGGGTCAAACACTTTCCTTCTCAGGACCGGTATGTATGAAATTTGTTCTTGGATGATCTAAAGAGCACTATGACATATAGGCGGCTACTTTTCTGTACATGGGCCCTTTGCTATCTTGTAAGTTGTGCTGTTTATAGTGCACTTTCTTTTGCCTTCCCATTAATTGGTGTTTGTGTAACTTCTTTTGTTTCATTTTTCAGTGCTGTACAGGCAAGTTAACAGTTCTTTTTCTAAAGAGTTGGAACTTCAGCCTCTGGAAGTATGGCTCTTTTTAGGTTCCTAACTTTTTTATACCTGAAAAGATAAATTGTACTTTATTTAGTTTTTGTTTAAAATGCCTTTTCTGTAGCTTTTAAACAAACATTAGCATTTCCCTTTTCTAAACATTTGTTGGCCAGGGCACTCAAGATTTTGTGAGCATAAAGGGCTAGAGAGATCTGAATTCAAACTCCTGTTTGCTCAAGAGTGTCAAATACCAGCCTTAGGTAAACCATTCTCGGCTGCCTCAGAGAAAGTTCTGAAGGTGAAATCAAGTGTGTGCCAACTAAGCTACTTTAAAAAAAAGTGTATCTCATTTGAACCCACCTTTGGAACCCCACATGGTGGTTATAAAATGATTCATGACATCGTTCAAAATTTTATACTTTTGTTAATTTGATCTGGTTTGTTTAAAAGCAACATCTTTAGTAATTTATTGGCTGTACGTTTCTTTTTTCGTTAAATCTTGCAAGTGCTGTTTTTTACACTCAAAAGTATAACAAAATCTTTGAACTGAGATAATTTTTCTGCTAAAATATACTCGCAGGAACAGACAAATATGATCTGAATTCTCTGTGACTTAATCATAAACCACTTTTATCTTTATCTTTTTAACTCAATCAGAGTCCTGGGGGAGGCAGCCCAAAGTCTCGGAATGGACTTTTAAGTCCCCCTCAGGAGGAAAAACTGAGCAACAGTCAAACATCCCTTTATGAAATGTTGCAAGAGAAAGGAAGATGGGTTGGTGCGAGCTTGGATCATTCAGCTCTTCTGCCACTGCGGTTCAAAAATATCAGAGAAAAAACAGATGCTCACTTTGTTGATGTTATTAAAGAAGACAGGTAAGGCAAAGAATTTTCATGACTTGGACATTTGCTCTGCACAATGGCGTGATGGCCACCCATGATGTAGGCAGGTTCCACAAAGATTCAGGCATATTTGGGGGGAGATGAGGCCAACTTTCCCTGAGTACCATATGCTGAGGGATCCCCCTTGCCCTCTTGACTTGCTTATTACTTCCTATGGGGTAGAAAATGGTGTAATGAAGGTATAATAAAAATCTAAGCACCAAATGATTTGGAGACTGTATCATGGTTCCCCATGAGCTCAGTCGAAAAGCTGTAATCATGGCAGGACTTAGGGAGTTCTTGCCATCCCTAACAAAACTTCAGGCGTTTAACCTCTGTGTGGCAACTGGTGTAATGCATCAGGCCTTTGGCTGGGGTGACCCTGCAGGCTTTCTTGGGATTTGGGAACCCTTACGTCAGTGGCAGTGCTGTCTCTGTGTTGCTGGCTCAACTGATGGGATTGTTTTGAGCACTTTCATTCTCTTCTCTGCTCATTTCCTTTCCCCATCTGAAGACTTCTATGGAAAATGCAGGGATTCAGACAACATGACTGACCAAGCCATCTGGTCCCAGGGCAGTTAACTCACCTCTGTGCCCCAGCATACATGGTCACCGCCAAAGATTGGGTCAGTTGTACAGTGGACGTTTTCTAGGAATTCCTAGCAATTACAGGATGGTTGTGAACCTGCTACTGGGAAAAATGTTTTAAACACCATGGCAGCACAGTTGGGGTTGTTGCCACTGCAGTCAGCTTGGGGGCTTACCTACCTCACCATTTTCTGCTTCTTTTCTACTCTTCTAGCGGGCCAGTTGGGGGGAGAGGATAAAGAAGAGAAAGAGGGAGTTCCTAGAGAAACCTGGTTTTGCAGAGCCACTCTAGGACTTCATCTCTGTTATTTAAGAGACAGTTAACCCTTGGGTAATCTGTTCACAGTGCAATTGACTGGGGCAGTTAGCTTAGCCCTAAGCAGTAATTCTTTTTTATTTGGCGGGTTAATACAGCACTATTCTTTCCCCAGACCCAATTAAGGATGGGCCAATTTCAATGATTTCTCAAATGAGGCTGGGGAATCATTGTTTCTTTGCTGGAGAATAACTTTCCTAAAATGGATCTTTTCCCTAGCTTGATGAAAGACTATTTTTTTAAACCACCTATTAACAAGCTGAGCCTGAACTTCCTTGATCAGGATTTGGAGATGGCCTACAGGAGCAGCTATCAAGAAGAGGTAGGGTGTGTGTGTGTGTGTGTGTGTGTGTGTGTGTGTGTGTCTATGTGCATGCAGGCACACACATTCTAATAGTGTCTGAGGAACAGCCTGCACATTAACAAAATGCCAAGCATTGTTATTTTTAATTAAACATAATTTTAACTTTTCCTATTGGCTGGGGAGAGATGGATAATTGTTAAGCTGTCCATCTTCTACACTAATATTGCCTCTTAAAGAAAAGAAGCTGGGTTTGGGAGTCTGGCAATCACTTTTAATCCAGACTTTCTTTGAAGTAATTTTAACTGAGTGTCTTTTGTCTCTGTTTTTGCCATTAGTGGGGGGATGCCTTTGAAGGAGAAATTGAAATTGCGATGTCCAGAATGGCTCATGTCTAGAATGTCCAAGCAGGAACATGTAACACCTATTTTAATAAGCTGCATTGGCTTCAAGTTGCCTTCCATGCCAAATTAAGGAGCTTGCTATGATATATAAACATTCAGGCCCTTCCTACTTGAAGCATATAAATTAACGAAGTAAATAAACAAAACCTTTTTGTCCTGCTCTAGCATTTCAGTGCTTCGTATGAAACTCTGTCTGATAAAGTCCTGCTTTTTATTCCAGTATTACCCCAAGGTTAAAGAATCATCCACTTCTGCAGGAGACTCCTTACCCTTCAGGCCACTAAAAACTGTATTGTTGTCACTGACTCCAGCTCCCTTGTGTGCAAATGGAAGGATGGCTTCACATGTAAATTTGGGCTCAGATTTGCAAACTCCCCCAAGTATGTTTTTCATTAAGATAATACTTTATTTTACAGATTGTCACCCTGGAAACAGCCCCTGTTGTGATCGTTTCAAACTGTAGTCCTGTGTCACTTCTTTGCACTTCTGTATGCACCAAGGAGACATAAGTCAGCTTTTTCCCCAATCATTCCATATATAGTGGGCAAATCTGCACTTCTGTTTGCATACAAGAGGTCTGAAGATAGTCAAAAATATAGTTAGGGTTTATATATTGGAAGGTCTGGGTATAAACAGAAAGTAGTACAGTGGCCTATCCCTCAGCTATTCTAAGTAACCATCCATGACTTTTATAATAGCCTCGTATTATGGAGAGGTTATGGGGTTAGAGGTTTCTCCTAAAGTGGTTTTGGGTATAGTTTCCTCTAAGAGCCTAGGCTTGGTTTGTTGTACTCACTTGTTCCTCTCTTACTGATTGTTTTCTTTCTGGTGGCTTTTTAGAGATCTGATCTGAGAACTGCTGCTGTATTTCAGTAACATTTCTTTTTCTAAAGTAGAGTGCAAATACCTTTATAAAGAGTAGAGGCTGTATCTGGATCAGATTCTGAAAATCTAACCGAAAAACAGTGTTGGTTTGGGTGACTTCTGATTTTCTGTGTTTGATGTTGGGTTGCTAGCGCCTGCACTTCGTAGAAATCCATGCGTGGCCAGTCAACATCAACCTCGCTCTCCACAGGTCATAAGAAGGGTCCCTGTGAAGACCTTTGCCAGCGCCACCTTTAGTTCACTTCTAGATGTGTCCCTGTCCGCCACTGTCTTCCTTATCCTCTCGGTCACTTGCTTCCTGAAACACGGGGCAGTGGCATCTCCTCCTCCTCCTGCAGCCGTGGCTGTGGTGGTGGTTGCCGTCCTGCTCGAGGTGGTCTCTCTTACGGTCTCCATTAGGTGAGGCAAACGCTGTATTTGTCATTCCTCTGTCACCGCCGGGGATCCCTTGCCGGGTATGGATGAAAGTGAATAACCCCCGGGTGTGTTAGAGAGGAGTCAACAAAATCTGTAAAAATATCCCAGCAGGTCTTTGCCCATTCTAAAGAAGCTGACGCTGGCTGCAGATTGTCTCAGCTCCAGCCTAGGGGCCCTTGAGGCCCTTGGAATCCCTTCCAGTGTAACTGCTTTGGCCACTCCTCATCTGCACATGAGCATGGGAAAAGAAAGGGGGGGAAAGGTGGCTGGGCTGCTGACCTGATTTGGAAGGAGGGGGAAGAAGGCTCAGTCAGTCTGCTTCCTCTGACTGCAGTCGTGCATAAGCGTTTGCGGAGAAGTATTCTCAAGTCTGTAACACATAACGCTAATTACAGAGGAAAAGCTTAGCTGTTGTGTCTGCTGTTCCAGAATGGCGTTCTTTTTGGAGGACATGATGGTCTGCACCAAGCGGCTGTTGGAACTGATTGCTGGGTGGTTGCCCCGACACTTCATTGGTGCCATTTTGATATCTCTACCTGCTCTTGCTGTCTTCTCACACTTCACCTCTGAGTTTGAAACCAACATCTATGTAAGTTGGCCTCACCGTAGGCTCTTGGTAGGCAAGCAGACATTCAGAGTGAAGAATCACGGGGGTGATCTTTTAACCCAACTTCAAGTCATTGGAAGCTTTGTGCCTAAATGCCAAATCACACGCAGAACACTTATTTTCCAGGAGGAGTGGAAACACGGGTTGGGGAAGGAAAAAGCCTGAAAGGGTAGTGACACCTCATGGCCCATTCCAGTCAACAAGATTAGCCTTGAGGGGCTTTACTTTTCAGTATGAGAAACTTTGCTCCCAGTGCTGTGAGCCTAGAGGAGGGGTTGGCCTGCTGGCATTTTCATGTATATTTCTGTGTCTAAAAAGTCAGTGGATTCCAATTCTGAATGTGCCTTTCATAAAATACAGAACTGAACTTTTACATGGATTAGGTGATACTTCAGGCTGTGGTCTGACCACACTTGGAATCATGTATCTTCTGGAACAAGTCTACCTCTGACTTGTGTGTAAAAGGAAGCCCCTTCCCACCCAGCTCATAGTGAAACTGTGCATCTTCCACCAGGTACAGAGAGTAACAGACCTTGAAAATGACTTTAGGCAAATCCGTGGAGGATTAAACGTTCCGTGACTACTGTAACCTTGTCACGTATTTTAACCCCGGAATTTTCTGAGAAAAAGTAATTTCTTAGCTAAATTTGCTCAGTTGTTCAAGAGGCTGACTGATGATGTTTCCTTTGTTGCAGTCCACCATGTTTATGTGTTCTGCAGTTCTCATCGCGATAGTCCAGTACTGTAACTTCTGCCAGCTCAGCTCCTGGATGAGATCCTCTTTGGCTACTCTTGTTGGAGGGGTCCTGCTCCTTCTACTGTATGTGTCCTTGTGTCCTGCCAGGTGAGCCATGGCAAATCCACTGCATTCTAAAGGGTGCTAGAAGATCAGGCTGCCTTATCCAGGAAAGGTCCCTGGCTGCTGGAATGAAGCAGGAGTGCTGCTGGGCCACCCCTGGCCCTCTGCCGCTTGCTTCAGTAGAAGTGCCACGTTTTTTGGCAGTAGAATGCGCTTTCAGTTTTGTCTGTGAGGAAAAAGCATCAGGGCTGGAGTGTGTCTATGCGTTGGAGCAAATACATAACAGGGACTTGAAAAGTCATAGAGAAGATGTCATATTTTGTGCCTGTGTGCGATGTAGTTGCCCTTGTTTTGGTCCAGACTGTTGGCTTCTTGGTAATGTGAGTCTCTTACATTTCTATTTCAGCTTCTTGGAGGAATCAAACCTTGTTTCACCAAGGAACGCAAGGTATGTATCCAACAGCTATTGGGCTTCATTGCATCTCAGCCACCAGTCTTTGACTTGTGTTCTCTAAGGATCTGAGGTCCTCTGCTCTGACAGCTGAGAGTCAAAATAGAAGTGATCAAAATGAAAAAGATTTTGAAGAGTCTGAAATTTGGACTGTGGACCAATTGTTTCCTTTCTATGAATCTCAGGGTACGGTTGAGTTCCGAAGCAGTGAGATGGATTATTTCAAGCATGATATTTTTATAGAGAAATAACATTATAAAGCCAGATGCTGTTAAAGTGTCATGCCTATATATTCAGGAGTCTCTCATTCACAGCGCTGTGTGGTCAAATGTGTCCACATTCTGTTAAATGATAAGAGGGAGAAGGTGTAATGATCTGTGCTGCCATGCAGTTTCTATATGTGTCGAGATATGTATCAAAATCTGGTGTTCTTGCAATGTGTACGTCACTCTCTTGATTTAAGTAAATTCTCTTTGGAGTTTGACTCCTGGTGACCTGGGAAAAAAGCTCCAGGGATGTGTCCTTGAAGTTGGCATAATGCCACAGGTCCTCAGCCTACATGCCTGATGCCACTTGCTCACGGCAAATTCCACCTTCACAAGTACAGTGGTACCTCACGTTATGAATTTAATCCGTTCCGTGACTCTGATCGCAACTCGATTTGGTCGCACCATGAGGCAAATTTCCCCATAAGGTTCAATGTAAATACGGCTAATCTGCCCTCCGAATTTGGTCGCGCCGCGAGGCAAATTTCCCCATAAGGTTCAATGTAAATACATACGGCTCTGCATCTTCTTTGGAGCCATGCTGACAAGCACACCAAAAACCTTCCAAACGCCACAAAACGCACCACAAGCCTCACCGGACGTCTCCTTGCTACCGCGATCTCGCCCACGGGAAGCCGCGACCGCGTGGCAGCGGGGCAAATGGCCGCGGATCCGGTTCGTAGCGCGGGGCGGAGGTCGCACGGCGAGGTAGATTTTTGGGGCCGGAGCCGATCGTATCGCGAAAAATTCGTAAGGGGGGGCGTTCGTAACCCGAGGTACCACTGTAGTACTTTCGGCGCTAAAGCTGTGTTCCTTTAAAATGCTAATATATATTCCTCTGAAAACTAGATGACTTTAAGTGATCGACAGCACCTGTCTGGGATCCAAAACAGGATTATCTGAAGTTACATTTAAAATATGTTTTCTCTTTTTTGTTTTGTTCCTCTCTCCCGCCCCCACAAGCTTCATACAGAACGGCTGCAACAGATCGGCGTTGGATGAGTTCAGGAGGCCGGCAGATCTGATCGGCCAGGAAGTGATTTTGGGTTTCTTCCTTCTCCTTCTCTTAGTTTGGTTCTTAAATCGGGAGTTTGAGGTGAGTTACCGTCTCCACTATCATGGAGATGTGGAAGCTGACCTCCACCGCACCAAGATTCAGAGCATGAGGGACCAGGCTGACTGGCTCTTGCGGAACATCATTCCATATCATGTGGCAGAGCAGCTGAAAGTGTCCCAAAGCTATTCCAAAAACCATGATAGTGGAGGTGTGATCTTTGCCAGCATTGTGAACTTCAGTGAGTTCTATGAGGAGAATTATGAAGGAGGCAAAGAGTGTTATCGAGTCCTGAATGAACTCATTGGGGACTTTGACGAGCTGCTGAGCAAGCCAGACTACAGTAGCATTGAGAAAATCAAAACCATTGGGGCCACCTACATGGCTGCCTCTGGGCTAAATGCTTCCCAGTGCCAGGACAGTAGTAATCCCCATGCCCACCTGCAGACTCTCTTTGAATTTGCCAAAGAAATGATGCGAGTGGTCGATGACTTTAACAACAACATGCTGTGGTTCAATTTTAAGCTGAGGATTGGCTTTAACCATGGCCCCCTGACAGCTGGGGTCATTGGCACCACCAAGCTTTTGTATGACATCTGGGGGGACACTGTGAACATAGCGAGCAGAATGGACACCACGGGAGTAGAGTGCCGAATCCAGGTGAGCGAGGAGAGTTACCGCATTCTTCACAAAATGGGCTATGACTTTGATTACCGGGGAACGGTCAACGTGAAGGGCAAAGGTCAGATGAAAACTTTCCTTTATCCCAAATGCATGGACAGCGGGGTAGTCCCCCATCATCAGTTGTCGATCTCTCCGGACATTCGGGTTCAAGTGGATGGCAGCATCGGGCGGTCTCCAACTGATGAGGTCACCAACCTGGTGCCTTCCGTACAGAACTTGGACAAGATCCCCACCGATGCAGAGCTCAAAGATCTGCTGCCCTGCTTCAAGAAGTTCCCAAAAGAGTTGGTTAAATTAGACAATCGCCCTCAGTTTGGTATAGCTGGTGAGAAGAGTGACTGTGAGGAGGCAGGGCCTGATGAGGCCAACGAACTGACCAAACTGAACAGCTCTAGGAGTGTATGATGCCCATTGATTCCTCTCCACAAGAAATCCGAGACCTCTCCAACTGGCCTTGTTCTCCTGCACGGAGGGGGCGGTCTGGCTCAGTTGTTACCCATTTTTATTTGGGCACCTGAATTGGAGAGGATTGTAGCCATGCAGGGCTCTGGCCCCTCTTTTTCACTCCCCTTGAAATCTTTTTTTTTTTTTTTTTGCTGAGAGGAGACATCAAGTGCCTTCAGATAGACTCTGCTGGACTCCTATATACTGAGGAGTATACGTATAGATTGGGGATCTGAACACATTCAAAGGATAAGCTGTGGTTATTTCATTTTTGTTTCTCATCAACAACTCTTCCTTTTGCACCTCCAAGAGGAATGAATAAGTAGGTGTGTGAGTGTGCACAGCACTCGCCTTTTATATTTAAACACAGACAATTGCATGTTTGCCTACCTTCTGTGATTGACACTAAGAGCTGGTAAGAGGAAATAATGTGGGGCAGGAAGGAATGGTAATTTTGGAAACTTGGAACAGGGAGGGACAAGAAGATTTCATTTGAAGTTACCTAAAGAAGCAGCTGAGCTGCTCTGTTTGCCAAAATCAGATTAAAGTGCCATTGTGCTTTCTGGAACATTGGGTTTGCCATTTCCCAGCAGATCAGTAGGGTGAGGGCAGGGTACAACCCATCTTTGCCCAGCCTGACACCAGCCCTGTTGGATGTGCTGGTGCAGCCAATTTTGGCCCTGGTTGTTCCACATTTTACCTTTGCCAGTATAGGGGGCAGGGATTAATACATGATTTGGGACTGCCCCTCTTCCTTTTGTCATTTGGGGGCCCTGCTGATGCCAGTCAAAACATCAGTTTATCTGTCTGCATACAGAAACCAGCCCCTCTCAGCAAAATTGGCATCAAAGGTGATAACTGCTGCAAAGGTATCTGGTATAAATCGTGCAGTATTTGAGTCATGGCTCTCACTCTCACTGTGTGTGTCGCAAAATATCAGAACGACAAGTGGGAATAAGATAAGCCCTTGACCATGTAGCCTTTTGCTGAGGAAGTGATACACTCCTTTATTTGGCACATCTTCCAAACAGTTTTGATTCCAGTATAGTGAAATACTGGCCCAGAGAAATCCAGTTATAAATCTGTAACATTAATATGCAGAATTGAATAGGGACTTGTCTACCTTTTTTTCAAGCTCAGAAAACCCAAAAAGGATCAAAGTGCTTTTAGGATTAGGCCAACCTGGGCTACTTTAAAAGTACAAAGTTTTGGTGTTTGGCAGAACTCTCCTTTGGTGCTTTATCACAGCTTTAATTGATGACACCTAAAGGTGACACTGTTCCCTCTTTGGTGGGTTAGGTGACTTTTTGTTAAAATTTAAAAAAAGGTATCCATGACCCCAGATGTCAAATTCGTGGTCCTAAAGGAGCTTTTCTGTGCCCCATCCTTTCTGTGGATGTACTGTAACAGCTGTGCCAAACAGCATTACAATATGCGAACCTCCTCCTGGCATAAGATGAGGGCTTTTCCCGCGTGGGCAGAAGGCGCAGCAACTCAGGCTGACCTCCACGCTTTTCATTTAGGAAAATAATGCTGCATGCTTCTCAAAGAGTAATTGCAAAGGCCTCCTTTTTTTTTCCCTCTGAAGTACTGTACTAGCCTTCACTGTGGTTGCATTCCTTAGCACAAGAGTTAGGAGTTACCGCTGGCATAACTGATAGGCTGGCTTCTGAATAAAATGTACGTAGGAGTAGGCTGTGCTCCTTTTTATGCATCTTCTCCCCTCTCCTCCAGTTGAGCTTCCAGAAAGATTGGTGTCTATTTATATTCCCCATAAATGAATAATCTGAAGTCGCCCTTTGAATTCTGGTTTCTGTTTGAACTGCTGTTTTACCTATACTGAATGGATGGTGCTTAATGCCAAGCACCTGCAGCAGGAGAGCTGCTAGAAAGACCTTTTGGGGAGAGGGTGTCTTCCTTAAGGACCTGTAATAGCCAGCAATGCTAAGCCAGCTACTTTGATTTCATCCTGGGTTTTGCCCTCAGTATGGTGTAGATAGATAGTTGATTGTCCTCAGGTTTCTTGCAACAAAGGGTCTGCAGAGTTAAATCAAACATTTCAAGAGAAGAGCAGTAGCACTGTCTGAACTTGGCCATTGCTGCTGAGAGTAGCTCTTTCCTGTGTCAAAGGTGCAGAAAGTTCTGAGTCTTTTTATTTACTTTAGTTCCAGACACCTATGATCTTGGAGAGGGGAACAGCTTGTCCATTTTATGGTGCTGAGGTTTGTAGTGTTCAATCAGCAAAGTGCATCTGAAAAGTAAATTCAGCATGAAGTTGTGTACCTCCTCTTGAAGAGTGCAGCACATTATCTTGGAGCCTTGAGGGAGTGGGGGTCTATCTGTGGGCTCCCCAAGGCAAACATAGTAGCCCGCTGTCTTAAAGCATCTTGAATCCCATAAAGTGTTTCTTGCTGCAGCTGAATAAATGCTTCAACCAAGGTTAGTGGGGCTTCCCAGTCCCTTCCCTGTCAAACTGGTCCAGAAGGCTGGTCAAGTTAAACATAGGCTTCCACAGACAGTTTTCATTCTAGAAGATGTTCATGTTGCCACTGTCCATAAATAACTACATAGAAAAGAAAGGCTCCATTGGGAAATGGAACAAATGTTGAACATTTGAAACATGGCAAAAAAAAAAAAATCGAAGACAGGTTGTGGTGGTGGGTTCATCAAGGTAGCTCAGAAGTTTTATGTACGTGCTTTATTAAATACATATGTAAATAGTACTGTTCCAATACTGTGCACAGTGTTCTCTGTTTTGGTTTGGAACATTCTGGGATGAGAGAACTTGAAAGTAGGTGGAAATCGCAGGCTAATAGAAGTACCCTGGTGTGCTAACAAAAGCAGCAAATTCCTGAAGAGCAGAGATGAACTTGGGATGGGGTGGCATAAGGTGAAGTGAGGTGAGCAGAATCAAGCCTGGTGTGATACTGAACTCTGGTGCCTTTTTGTAACAAAAGATAGAACTGATCAGCTGGAGCTATAAACAGGCTGAATGAGTGGTTAGGGCCAGATGTGGAAGAGGTACGGAGGAGACTTTGGTACAGAAGAGGACCAGGAAGGAGCTGAGGCTTCCTGGAAGGCTCCAACAAAGTCATTGTTCTGCCTTGCTTTTCTGAAAGTGGAGTTCTACTAAAATTCTTGGCACTTGCTGAAACTAGATTCAGTCTGATAGAAATCAAGGAAGTAAGTACCTGTTAAGGAGTAGATCAAGATAGTCATCCTCTTCTGCTGGCTATAATTTAATTTTGATCAAAATCTTTGCTTTTGACTTCCAGGCAGATGATTTCCTCCTTGCCTTTTTGGTTTGCTCCCTAGTAAATCTTGCAAAGAATTTCTCCAAAACTTGCATTTCCTACGGAGTACATGCTAGTTTTGTAGCTGTGTGTGAATCACAATGGTGCCAGTGGGGCACTGTGAAACAATACCTCTAGAAGAGGCTGTGGGACTGCTGACTTCTGTGGTAGGCTCCTAAGCATTGGGGGATTTGAGGGCTGCCCAAATGCATGTTGGTTCTTCGCTGCTGCTGCCTCTTCGTGTGGCAGCAAGGTCCGAGTGTCCACGATCTTAGATCTCGGTAGCAAGATGCAAGATCATCTTACATTTTAGGTCGGTATCTGCTTCGGGAGTTTCTGGGGCCATTCTCATCTTAGCAATAGGCCCTGGCAGATGCATTTTGTCCCGGAAACAGGTGATGCCCCTCCTCTGCCTTCGTCTAAGTCTGGGCTATGCAACACCCTTGTTCTGTGCTCACTGTGCGCAGGGATGGATCTTCTGATGCTGTTGCCTGATGTGCTGAAATATTTAGGGGAAGAGCAAGAGATAAGCAATGAAACTTGAACCCCTTCTTCATTGGGTTGAAATGTGGCTGTGCTCAAACCATGTGCCTACATATAGTGAATTGGACTGTGGTGTACTCAGGCCAATTTCTTGGGTAAACACAACATGATAAATTAACTAATCCTCAGCTGGGTTGCAGGGTACGTGGGGCTAAAATGCACGGGGTCAGTTGTGCCATATGAAGATACCCTGGATTTCCTTTCGGGGCTTGTGGGCTGTTGGGCTTCCCTTGAACCAGGCTCTCCTAGGGAAGGGCCTCTGAGTAGGCCTTGGCTCAGCCCTGCTGGGCACGTCCTGAGCAATTGGGTTGATTTTTAAAATACGTTTTTGTGCGAGTCATCTTTGGCATGGCCTTGTCTTCTCTCAAGCCACTCCTGTGCTTGGGTGCTCCAGAAGTGCCAGGGGTTAGCTCTCCCCAACTGCTGGAATGGGGAGAGCGGTGACCAGGCCTGGGGGCTGTAAGTATGCTGCTGGGAGTAGGCCTGGCTGAGACCCGACAGCAGAAGGTGAAATGCTGCAAGATGAATGGCGAAGGTCAATAGATAGCTTTCCTTGTTACTTTGGCAATGTAATCAATTCTCTATTAAACTCTTTTCTGTATTGGATATGCTTTTGTGCAGTCTTAAATGTGAAAACCGGACCACTTGCAGGCCTGGCTTGAGCACATGCAAGACCAGGTGCATACTGTGGGGGCGTGGCAGGCGCTAATCCCGCTGGGGCTGGGTGAGGGGCTCCAGGGCTGAGAGGTTCTCGCTCAGCATCACCCGGGCTCTCTAGGAGAAGGAGCCGAGCCGAGCCTGGGGTGCTGCGGGCTGGGCACAGAGCAAGGGCGCGGGGGAGGCGCCTTGGCCACAACCCGCTCCGGAGTCCTGGGCTCGGCGGGAGGGGCGACTTTGTAGGTCATTTAAGGGGTGCCGGAGAGCCGCCCGGGAGTAAAAGTCCCGTCTGAGCCCTTCTCCACAATCTTCTACGGAGGGGCGTTTCGTTCGTGGGTCCCGATAACCCTCCTGCAGGGCGGGCCAGCATTCCTCCCAATTCGCGATCGCTCTGGGACGCCCTTATTTCGGGCGGTTCTGTGCAAGGGCCCCGCTAGTCCCGGGCGGCGGCGGCGGCGGCGGCTCCCGTGTCGGGCGCGGTCCACGGCAGCGGGCTGGAGCGGAGAGGGAGGCGAGCTCTCCAGCCCGAGCAGGATACAGGGGCCGGGCCGTCCGTCCAGGGTCACGCGAGCGGCCGTCCGAGGCTCTGCGCCGGCTGTACTCTCGGCCCTCTGCTCAGGGACTCGAGGCGGCCCCGCCGCACTTGCGCCGGGGCCCTTCCTCGGAAAGGCGGCCCCGCCGGGCTCGGCACCTGCGCGCCTCCCAGCGGCGATCCGCCCTCCCTGGCCCGGCGGGGCCCGAGGACTGTCCGTTCGCGCCGGCCTCCGCACGGCTGCTGCTGGTGACCCCGGTGAAGTTCTTCGCTAAAAAGGCCGCCGCCCGGCCGACTCGCCGCAAGACAGTGGCCGGCTTTTCCGAGCAACCCTGCGGCCGCCCGGCGTCGCCTTCGGAGGGAGGGGGTATCCCCGCGCCGTTCGGAAGGAGAGCGGCCGCTTCTCTCCCTCGCGTCGGGCTTTCCTCCGAAGGAGAGCCGTCGGTGCAACGAAGTTCGTTTCCAGCGTAGCGACTTCCGCGTAGCTCCAACTTCTGGGGGAGATCCGCTGCTTTCCCCCGCGGGTCGCTCCCCGCCGCCTGCTGCCGAAGACGTTTGGAGCGTGACCTCTCGTCCCACGAAGGGGAGCCAAGACGCGGCAGGTAGCCTGGATCACATGCCAAATTTAAGGCAAAGGTGGTTTTATGTCTTGGTTTCTGAGCTGTGTAAAAACGCTCGTCGGCTTTTTTCGGGGTGGAAAAGCAACGGTAGCCTTCCAGGTGCCGACCGCACCCTTTGGCCAAGAGCGTCGGCGTGGGTCTTCCAGCGTGCGAGCGGCCGATTTTTCAGCGGAGGCTTTGCGGTGCGACGTCCTTCCCGACAACCCTGAGGCAGCCCCAAAATAGCTGCGGTGCCCCCGCTCCCCTCCTCCGGCAGCCTATTTCCCTTGCTTGGCAAGGGGGCCGGCGGCCCTCAGGGCTCCAGGTGAGGAGAGCGTGCTGGAGGGACGGCCTGCCGCGCGCGGTCGGCCTAATTCGCGTACAGAGACCCTTTCCCCTCGCTCCCGTGGCTCGGGAGGAGCAGCGTCCCTTTCTTCGGGAAGGGTGGAGGGGAGCCAGTCCTCTCCAGTCTGTGTCCTCGCAATCCTACAGGAAGCCCCCCAGTCCTTCTTTTAGAGATAAGCTACTAAAAATGTATTTCCCCATTCCGTTTCCAGGCTATGTGGGGCTTGGCACCCCACGTGCCCCCAGATCCAGAACAGGAGCAGACCCACTTCAGCTTCTTCATACCCTGGATCCTGAGATCACCCACCCAGAGTCTGATGCTTACTTTGGGTAAGTGCAGTAGAAATCATGAAAAGTCAGGGTAAATAGTATTTCAAAGCCAGGAATTTATTCTTAGCACTGAGCAATCAATCTTGTCACAAAACTGGATCTCTCCACTTTTTTCTCAACCATGATTCTTTGTTTCAGCTGAGAGGTTTTAGTGTTCTTATTGTTGAAAATGTGGGAAAAAATAATCCTTGCTAGGCTACTAAAATTACGTTAAGTCCTGTTATTAAAACCCACTGACCATCCCGCTTCCCATTCCCACTCCACCAACCGCATTTAGGAGCCAAGAATAATCTCATGTGATGCTGGGATAATGCCTGTCAACAAAAGTTGAGGTTTAACTTCTCCATCATCTGTAACCTCATTCTGAGCCTGACCTGAAACCACAGGGTTGCTTCTAATGTAATGAGAAAAGGCCAACCAAAATACATATTGTGTGCAAGACAACATCTCTGTTACAAGCAGACCCAGGTTCCCTGCCAAAGAAAGATGTATCTGGGCAAGATGAACCTGTGGCCCTTCAAAACAGGTCCAGACTTTGGGGGTGGGCATAAAGTCCTGCCCTCGTGCCTCTCTCTGGGCATTGGAGGCAATGCCTTTGAAGGTTGAGCGAAGGCTTTGCCAAGGCCAAGTTCCAAAAGTTACCACAGTAAGGGAGCAGGAATGGGGCTGGGGAAACGTCCTTTTGCTCAGGTGAAGAGATCAAGGTGTGGATCCTGGTTCTTTGTAGGAGCGGCTTTTGGACCCTGTGCTCAAGCCACAGGTGGCAGAAATGGGTTATGGTGGTGTGCCAGCAAGCAAGAAGGGCAGCTTCACAGCTTCTGTAGCTAATGGACTGCCAAGCTTGCATCTCCCTGCCAAAGTCAGATGGCAGCCTCCCTGGGCACCCTTTGCACTAGCCAAGGGGGAACAAGTCAGAGAGCCAAGAGGCTATTAAGACAAAAAAGAACTACGTTGGGTCTGTGTGTACTATGTGACAAACACCAGAGTAGCACCAACAGTTGTAAGGACCTGGTACTTGCCAGCAATCAATACGCTGCAATTGGACACGTTTTGATAAGGCACTTGCTGTTCAAGGAGGCAGTTGGCACTTTCTGCCTTTCAGCTCAGTTTTTGGAGATGCCTCCAAAGATGGAAGGCAAGCCTATGAGAACTGCAAAGAAAGGTACCAAGCCTCTCTGCTCACCCCAAGTTAGAAACAGGGGGCTGCCCTAGGCGGTTGAGCACCTGGGCACAGATTCGCAGCTGCCCTTTCTCCTAGACACGCTTGGCTGTGACTCTAGCCCTTGCCCACTTTCAGCCTTAGTTGGTGTTGCAGCAGGAGATCCTCTGGGCTGGCTGGGGAAGGTGGCACCCCTTCAGACTTTTACACTTTTAATTTCCACAGTGGCTGAGATATTTCCTCTGCACCACTGGGAACCACAGCAATTGCAGAGAAATACAGGATGGGCCTGTGTCAGTGACTCACGAGGGGGATGGGGAGCTGTGTCCTAACTGCACCCATGTCGGGCATTCTCATCTCCCCACCCTCTCTCCCACCAGTCAGCAAAGGCGTCCTAATGCTTCCTGTGAAAGTGAAGGAACAGTGCCCTCCTCCTCCTCCAGCTTTTGAACCAGCCTGAGATGTTGCGCATCCTCTTTCCGTAACACAAACCTGCTAGAGTTCAGCCAAAGCCTCTCGTGAGAAGGCAGAAGCAAAGAGAGCTGTAATCAACCTGCAGGTGATACAAGCAGATGAGTTCTGATGATCTTAGCAGCACCACCAACACCATCATTCCCACCCAGGGTCCCCCCATGATTCGGGTTGAGAACTGGGTGCCAGTGGAACAGGCTGCCCCCTCTTCGTGGACAACGCAAAATGGCTCAAGCAGAAGGCTGTGGGACGCTAGCCACGCTCTTCTTTCCTCAGGGTCTCGTTCTCCGCAGTGGTCCTTTATCCTGAATGCAGGTTTTGGGACGAAGAGCTGGTGGGAAGAGAAGAGAAGAGGTGTGTGATGTCTCTGCCCATATAAAGAGACCTCCACCCACCTGTGTTCCTGGGCCTGCCGCTGCAGGAAAGAGACCTGGGTTGGCACCCTACACCATCCTTGCTAACCCACCTGGATCAGCAGTTCCCTTCTGCTTCTTTCTGGAAGAGGACATGAGCTGGCTCTCATTCGTCAGCCGCACATCCTGGTCCTCTATCTGGTTGCTGTTGAGCCAAAAGGACCAAAAGGTCAGTGGGCTTCCTGAACATCCAAGAAAGGCCATTTTTGGAGTGGAACTATTTGCAAACCATACCTCTCCCCACCTATTCTGCTCTCAAACAATGGCTCTGCACTCCCTTCCCACTATTCTGATCTGATGGGGGGCTGTGTACATGGCTTCTCTCCCCGGGGGCATCTGCACCTCTACAGCCAGGTCCTCAGACTGAATGAGGTAGATGAACGTGGAGCTGAAACAGCAGATGAGTTCAGCACTCTGTGATCCACAGGAACATTCTTGTACCAAAGGATTATCTAGCATGGAAAGGCTCTTAGAGAAGCTCACATCAGAACAAGCTTGTCAAACTAGATAATTACTTATTGTTTGCTTTCATCTAACTTTGTATATCAGGTAGAATTATTTTTAAGTTATCGGTTTTTATTGTGACTCAGAGATTGAAAGCAAGCTGAAGAGGATCAGAGGAGAAACACTGCCTGTTCATTAGAGAGAGTTACAAATGCACACACACCGAATCATGCTGCTCCTCTCCTGTCGGCAGATCTTCTCGTCCTCCGTAAAGAGAAAGGTGTGGTGTGGAATGACAGGGTCACAAGTGGGAAGAATGCCAGGCACCAGGTGGCTCACCATGTCAAGAATGCCATTGTACACCAGCAAATCATCAACAAGGAGCTGGATCCAGAAAAGAGTAGATGAAAAGTTGGAGGGTCTCATCATCACACAGAAATGAATTTGCACCTTCTGCAAAAGACCAGAAGGTGCACTGAGTCCCCAAACTGAGGCAGCTGGCTTGTACCCCAAAGAGAGAAAAAGATGGGCACATAGCTGCCATTCTGGCCCCAACTTTAAACCCTGCTGCTTCATGAGCCTTCTTTCTCTCTCTCTGCAATGGCAATTTCCAGTGTAGGAGAAGAGATCAATATTGGGTGAGGATTTTGCTAAGGAGGGCAGCACCTAATGTTTACTGGTTCAAACACCAGCCTGTCCAGGGAAACCAGCCTCTGGGGTGGTAGGTGATGCCAGGGACCCTACAGAGATGCTGTCAGTCAGAACAGACCAGTTGGGCTGAAGCGACTCACAAAATCCTAGTTATGACACAATAAATGCTGAATTAGAGGTTAAAGATGATGTAGTTTCTAAACAGGCACTTACTCCAAATTCTTTGACTCCTCGCTGGGGAGTTTTTGCATAATTCCATAGCCTGATCATGGAAATGGTAGTTGGCAAGTCAAAGATAATGTAAACGCGATTCACCTGCCACCAGAAATGAAGCAGAGAAGAAATTCCTTAACCATGAGAAATAATCTCGGTGAAGACTATTTTGACTCCAGCCAGAATATTTTTGTACACATTTGAAACAAAATCCAATTAACAGCTTAAAGTCACTCTGGATTGTGAAACTCGATGTGGATCAAGGCTGTTCCTCCTCCCTGGTAATAATGTTTATTTTCTGTGAAAGTTTGATGAAAATAATCCTTGAGGAAGGATTCCTCATGAACTTTGCATGAAATGTGCAGGGCTTCCTATTCTTCATTTCCTGCATTCCTCTAAGGAGTTCAAGGCAAGGGACACAGACTCACCCTCCATGTGATCTTCACAACAGCCCTGTGAGGCAGGTGGGGCTGAGAGAGAGCGAGTGGCCCAAAGCCACCCAGTGAATTCCATTGGCAACTGGGAGCTCAAGCCCGAGTGTCACTGGTCCCACTCCAACCAGGAATTTCACCCTCTTTGCTTATGTCTCCAAGGCAACTTCCTCACCTTTCCGGACCCTTTTCTGGGCTTTGAGCCTGCAATGGCTCCTTTAAAGACCCCCCGAACAGAAAAGGATTCAGCGAACAGCAATAAAGTAATTTCTCCAAACCCCAGGTGCTTCCTCCACAAGACACAGAGGAAACACCCACATAAGGCATTCAGAGGCTCATCCACTAGAGGGGCAGCTGTTTGCCTGGCCTAAGAGGGTGTCAGCTGGGGTCAATACACAAAGCACATGGCAGAGTGCAAGAGGGAAACATACCAGGCCGGGCAGAATTGGTGCAAGCCACATGTGCCTTCCATCGCTGCTATGATTCACGCCATCAATAAGCTTGTCTGTTGTTCGAATGTCTCCACAAACTCCTTCCAGTATGTTGACACTGTCTGGAAAAGCTGCAATGTCTGAAAAAGGGCATCCATCAAGGAGAGCATCTGGCCTCGACAGTCTCCCAGCCCCATTACGATGCGAGGTTCCCACGACCACTGAGGCTTCCGGAGAAGCAAACAAGGCTGGAGGTATGAAGAATTCTGTGTCTGCCTCTGGGTCCTGCCTGGCTCTCCTTCAACCTGAAGAGAAGCTTTTGTCTGAAGCCTTGGGGCAGAGGAGGAAAAAATCCAGCTGCACCGCAGAAGTGAAACAGCAGGAGCAGCTGGCAGCAGGCAGGAAGACCATGCTTACCTGTGCCTGCGGGAGGCCCTGGTCTGGCCAGCTTCTCTGGCTTGGCTGTGAGCTACAGGGGAAGGGAGATACCCTCAGAAATGGTTCTGTCTACGCAGCAGAAAGGATACTGTTCTGATTTAAAAAAATCTTCTCCCCACATTCGTTATACAGCTCCAGCCCGTTCAGACCAATGTAATATGGATCACCCCAACTTGTGAGCAGCTGGAACTGGAAGATGACTGACGAAGGTTATTGAGAAAATACTTCTTTGTTAAAATACTTCCACCCCAACTTTTATTCCTTGGATATCCACAGCAGATGACCAAAACAAAACATCTAAAAACAAACGCAAGCCTCGTGGAAAACAAGGCCTACGATGCCTGCAGAGAGGAGCCTGGGAAGAAGCAGCCGCTGGGCACTCACAGGTACCCAGGGAAGCTGGGAATGAAATGGGCATGGTGTGGTCCATAGGGCAGCAGTTCCAGGGCCACCAGGAAGCCCCTAAGCTCCCAGCTTCATTCAGGCCCAGAAGCACAACCCACAAAGGCTAAAAGCAGGATCCACAGAGAAGGATACAACCACAGGGCATTAATGGTGCTTCATAATCCATACTGGTTTGCTCCATCTTCTTCACTTCACTCCTGTCCAATGAGGATACATGCCGTCATAGCACTGTGAGATGCAATCATTACTACCCACAAAATATATTAGGAAATGACAGTTATCACCCATGGGATCAATTCATTCCCTAGACTCTCACCGCTCATGTGCCGGAGCAACTGTGGGGCCCACAAGGTAGTCAATGAAGAGGATTTCTTGAGCAAAGTCAAAATGACAGTTGCCTGGTCCTTTGCGAACAAGGAAGCCCCCTGGAGGGGAGATGCAGCAGCCATCCAACCACACGTGGACCACCTTTGCCTGGGGAAAAACAGAAAACTGGGAAATGGCACCCACTGAGAAACTGGAGCCACCTGCTATAAATATCAAGGCTGTTGAATGCAAGCTCCCTCACCTGCTATCTGACCTCCATTTCCCAGTATGCTACCAAAAGCTTGAGAAAAGGACATTTCTCATGGAAGAGGAAGGAAGAGCATAGAAGACCAGAGAACCTTCTGCCAGGGGAGCCGGTTCCTGTCTTTTACTTCCTGAAATTTCCGCATCTGTGCCTTACCCCTCGGTAGGTGTCCTCAGGAGATTTGTTATAGTTCCAGATACGAAGCCCCACAATATTTTCTACTTGTGTGAAATGGATGGTCACCAGGTGATCTTCTCCAGGGCAAAAGGGAATGAGCCACATGTGGTTATCTTCCATGGTTATGTTTTTTCCATCAATCAATCTAGGAGGAAGCACAGAAACTGGCTGGGGAGGGAATTTGGTCATGTATTTATTGCAGAGGCTTATATGCCACTCCACTTGCTTTGACTTCCCCAGTACAATAATAATCAGATTAAAAACAAGACAAATATAAATTAAAAAACAAAACAATGTCCCATTGCCATGATGCATCCCTCCCACCAATCCTCCCTCCAAGACCCTCCAGAACAGGTTTTAATGGACTTCCAGTACATAAATTAGAGAGAGGCCAACCCTATCTCTGGGAGCGAGCTAGACTAGAGAACATTGACTGCCACTGAGGTGGCTCAACCTGGGGGTCCCTGAAGATGACACTTCCTAAGAGTCAGGACGTGCATCAACCCCTCTTCCCAATCTCACCAGATGGGTAGATTCCACTCAGAGTACATGGTCTTCCAGATACCCAGATCTTAAAGGCTTTAAAGGCAATGACCTAACTCTTTCAATTGCACCTGGAAGCTTAGAGTTAACCATAGTAGAAATGTAACGTGGGCAAACTGAATAGAACTCATCACTAGTCAGGCTGCTACATTCTGAAGCAGCTGCAGCTTTTGAATGCTCTTTAACAGCAGCCCCATGTAGAGCACATTACAATATTCCAATGCAAAGTGACAATAGCATAAGTGACCATCAGCAACACCTCTCAGTTCAGGAATGACTGCAACTGTCATGCAAGTTGGAGTGGTACAGAGGCCCTCCTGGCTACAGCTTTGTCCTGCTCTTCCAGTAGAAGCTGTGAATCCAGGAGGACCTCCAAATTGCAGATCTCATCTGTATGGCTAATGCATCCCATTCCTGGCCACAGATGGAATTCCACTGGAACCTATGGGTTTCCGAATCAACAGCCACTCCACCTTGCTGGGATTGAGTCCCCCCAACCCAGACCCTGGGATTGAAGGCTGCCGAGAGGTCAAGCAGAAACAGGAGAGTTGCGTGCCCCCAATACCAGTCCTGCTATGGGTCATGAATAAGAGTGACTGCTGCAGTCTCAGTTGCACACCCAGGCTAACCCAGATTGAAAAGAAGGAAGTGATAGCTAAGAAGAGCCCAGAGGAAAATGCAGTGCTTTCAATAAATGCTAGAGACCTGTCACTTTATAAGGGGTGAGAAGAAGATACCTAAATTAAGAAGGCCAATGAAAAATTAGCATTCTGAAATGAACAAAGGCTTTCTAATCAGACCCCAAATGGCTTCCTATTTGGCCAGTCCCACTCACACCTGTTTTTCCTTTTGCATTCTACACCTGCAGTTAATAGTGTTTCAAACTGCCTCTCTTCCGTTGTGATTAATTTCTGTCTGACTGCAAAACCCTAGGAGTTAGACTGCTTTTCTTGCCTGTAGGTGGGTGTTCCACCCTTCCTGTGCCACGGTCAGGCAGCCTCTGGCTGGCATTCCACTAGCTTTCAATATCAAGATTCCTGGGGGCTGGAGATTTCCTGGGGACCCATAAAGAACAGCATCTTGCTGAAATACTGTCAGTGGGAGCCCATGTCTGCCTTAGGCACGAGCTTGGGGCCTTAGCTCTCTTCTTGCTCCCAGTCTCTTGAATGATACTCACTTATCTAAGGTCCTTGAATCGTCCACATACTCCACAAGATCATTGAGATCCTGAGGAGAAGCAGAGAGCTGATCCACAGAGAACGGGATTGCTTGGCCATCCTTTCCAACCACTTCAAGGCCTGTCAGTCCAAGGTAATGCACATCTCCCCAAGAAGCTGTGAAATTCAGTAGCAGACCTGAAAGGAGAGAGAGGTAGAGCAGGATCAGCTTCTGAGTAGACATTAAACTTACTGCAAGGATGAACCGTAGCAAGAAAAGGGACTAGACACTTATGCCATCTCCTCTCCAATGAAATGAGTCTTAGTTATAGAGATATGGCTGCCTGTGGGGTTGTATGTTTTTAACTATTTTTACTGTCTTGTATTTGTAAGCTACCTAGAGTCTATGGGAGTGGGCAGCTATAATAAATTAATAATAATAATCAGGAGGACTCCAGTGCCACAGAAAAGTAGGGCTGAGCTACCAGAGGCATATATTTGTGTGCTATGTTTTATTACTAAAAATCTCAGAACAGTTTACAATTAGCAAAAAAATTCAAAATAGAAAAGTATAAACATTTTCAGTAATGCAGCATTCAGAGGAGGCCTGGAGAGGAGGGTCTCTAACAGATTGTGCTAAAAGCGTCACAGATTTCAGGGGGAAGAGCATTCCAGGATGCTGAGGTCACCCCAGGCCCTGGTGGTGTGTAACTTGAGGCTCTACAGTTCTTGGCACATAACAACAGGACCTCCACATTGTCCCTGTCCTTACAAGGTAGGACTGGATTCTCAGGCCTGGCTCAGTCGTGAATGGACAACAGGGTACTTCACTCAGCAACAAAATATAGATGTTCATATTTTTTGTCTGCTGTTTATTCATTGCCTGTAATTGTTTTCATTGTTTTACTATTTTTGTGGGCTAAGCTACAATTTAAAGGGACTGAAGCAGGATAAAAGTGACATAATAAATATCATAAAACATCTTAGAAGTTTTCCATATTTTAAGTAGCTTCATGATTCGAGCTGTGCATCAGTTGTGCCCATTTCTGGATCGGGAGGCTCTGCTCATGGTCACGCACGCCCTGGTCACCTGCCGGGTGGACTACTGTAATGCTTATTTTAATTTTAATATTTTAATATTAATATAATTTTAATATGTTTTTTAACTATTTATAGATTTTAGCCATCTTTGGAGAGAACCGTGTTTTTTCTTTTTATTGTGAGCCGCCCAGAGTCACCCGTTGGGGGAGATGGGCGGCATACAAGCTGAATAAATAAATAAATAAATGCGCTCCTCATAGGGCTGTCCTTGAAGAGTATCCAGAAGCTTCAGCTGGTGCAAAATGCAGCAGCACAGGCAGTTATATGTGCCCCTAGAACATGTTAAGTCTCTGCTTTGTGAGCTGCATTGGCTGCCAGTTTGCTTCCAGGTCCAATTCAAGGTGCTGGTCTTGACCTTTAAAGCCCTTCAGGGCATGGGACTGGATTACCTGAGGGACCGCCTCTCCCTGCTTACTTCCGCCTGTCCCATCAGGTCCAGCAGAGAAGGCCTGCTCTGGGTCCTGTCTGCTGAGGAACATTTGGTGGGATCCAGGAGATGAGCCTGTTCTGCCATGGTGCCCGCCCTGTGGAACATCATCCCCCTTGAGGTGAGACTGGCCCCCTCTGACGTCCTTCCGGAAGTCCCTTAAAACCTGGTTAGGTCAACAGGCTTGAGGTACTGCAGAAACTGGGATTTAGTGAGGTGGCTACATTGTGTGTGACATCTATGCTCTTCCTATCCTTTTTAGTGTTTTTATAATAATATTTATGTTTTAATTTTAGACTATTTTTGTAATTATTGTTTTTATGGTTTTATTGTACGTTGCCCAGAGTTATGTTTCTGTGAGATGGGTGGCATATAAATATAATCAATCAATCAATCAATCATCCAGTGAACTTCAGTTACTGAGTAGATGAAGAATCTAATAAACAAGTACACATATACAAATCCAAATGCAAAACTAAGAGTGTGACCAATAGGCAAATGAAGAAAATAGTTATCTGCTCCTTAGGTGATATTGAAATTATTCAACAGCAACAAATGTGGAGTAAGAGATTTCAACACACAAACTTTGGAGATAATACACTGTGTAAGCTAATACAGCTGTGGCAGATGAGGGCAGCTGTTCTACCCGGGCTTTGCACATGTTCTTTTTCCACTTTGATCCTGGACTTCAAGGAGTTCACTTATCACCCTGCCCTAAGAGGTGCTCTCTAGCTGAGGCTTGAAGAGGCAGCCAAGCTCTCTCGCAAATGCAAGGAATTCCTTCCTGTAGCCAAGCAAAATGCCACTGTGAGAACAGCTGGATGGCTACTTGAGGAAGCTCACAAGAAGAAGGGGAAAGAAATAGTGTGGGTCTCTCTTCAGTATAGTGGCTCTGAGCTTGTATAGGTAGCTATAACAGCTATTGATCAATGACTCTCCTTCCGTTAAAGTATTGAATTTTTCCTTAAAAGGGTCCCTAAGCTAATGGCAATTGCTTCTTGTGGAAAGTCATCCTAGAAATCAGCTGCACATTGAGTGAAGAACCCATTGCCTGAAATCTCTTCCACACAAGCCCACTGCCAGCAGTGCGCACTCCTTCAGAAGACAACGCAGATGGGAAAAGAGAGACGTACATTTTCCAGAGTAGACTCCAGGTTCTTTGCTTGTCATGATCTCGGAGATGGAATCTGACACAGCAATTTGCTTCTGGCTCTAAAAAAGTTTGGACAATCAAGGGGCAAGTCAGAACAAAAATAAACTTCTTTCTCCTACAGCATTCTGAGAAATAAAAATGCCTTAAAAATAGGCACCTGTGCATAAAGGATGCCCTACCTGGTCCACCCTTTTAAGAGCCCAGCATGCCATAAAATAGTTGTAACATTCTCCCACCATCACTCTTACTGCCTGTCCCTTCTCCTGGTAGGCTGAAGTATAGTCAAATTTTTTTTCATCAGTATCAAAGTCCTTTAAAATTTAAGCAGGTTGAATAATACAAACACCTCAAGCAGTCAATTCCAGAAAAGTGTTTCAACTAAACACCAGAGAAGGATGTTTTCAAAGCCCTCTTAAAGCAGCTGCAGATTTGCCCTTATTTTAATTCCCAGCTCTGTATAGAGGAGAGGGGTTTGGAGAGACAGAGAAAACCCATTTTCACAGCTGGCACTCTAACCTGCTTGTCTTCTGTCCTGGAACCAGCTTGAGTGAAAGGTCTCTCATCCCCTTCTCCATCAGCAGTTCTTGGCCTCTTTAGCTCTTCCTCATACCTCAGGTTGCACCTGCTTTCGATTTCCCCCTCACAGGACTCATCATAACAGTAAATGACCTCCAGAATGTCCTCATCAGTTGTGAACAGGATGGTGTCTCCAAATTGCTCTGGAGCTGAAACATTGTCAACTTTTATTGACAAGACTAACACATCCTCCTTCCCCCTCCCCCTTCTTGGAAGTAAATATGAAAACCCTTGCAAGGAAGGATTCCTGTAGTCACTACTGAGACTGAGAGTTTGAGGCCTTGAAATGTCCCCTCTTCCTTTCCACCCTTATTTAGCAATGATGACGATGACGATGATGGTTGGTTGCATAGTCAGCCAGACGTTTAGACTGGATTTGGCATTTTTATTCACCTACTGAGTCCTTCCCAAAGACCTGGGATAGGCAGGTGTTGTTTGATGGTAATAATAATAATAATAAACACAAGACCAAGCCTTAAGAACAAATGCATATAAAGCCAAAATTGAAAAGACAGCAACAGATAGCAAATGCCGCCTCTGCAAAGAAGCTGAAGAAACAGTGGACCACCTAGTTAGCTGCTGCAAGAAGATCGCACAGACTGACAACAAACAACGACATGACGAAGTAGCAACAATGGTCCATTGGAATATCTGCAAGAAATACCACTTGTCTGCAAGCACAAAACAGACAAAGTAATAGAAAATGAAGGAGCTAAAGTGCTCTGGGACTTTAGAATTCAAACAGACAAGCACCTGCCACACAACACCCCGGACTTAACAGCTGCTGATAAGAAAGACAAAAAAGTCTGGATAGTGGACACTGCAATACTGGGAGACAGCAGAATAGAAGAGAGAGAACTGGAGAAAATCACAGAATATAAAGACCTGCAAATAGAAGTAGAACGACTGTGGCAAAAGAATGCAAAGACAGTCCCAATAGTAACAGGTGCTTTAGGTGCAATCCCAAAACATCTGGAGTACCATTTGAACACCATCGGCATTGACAAAATCACCATCAATCAATTGCAAAAGGCAGCTTTACTTGGAACAGCTTATATCCTGCAACGATACCTTTGACACCATCAAACAACACCTGCCTACCCCAGGTCCTTGGGAAGGACTTGATAAGTGGATAAAAATACCAAATCCAGTCTAAACATCTGGCTGACTGTGCAACCAACCATAATAATAATATTATTACTGAAACTTGTATGCCGCCTGACTCTCACCAACTCTGGGTGGCTCACAACAATAGTGTAAGATTGCCACTATGGTGGCAAGATACAAGTCCAAGACATGATCAAGTCTCTGTGAGGTCATGCCTGTGAGAGATGCCACCAGGGAGGCTAAGGAAGGGACAAGAAGAGAACCATTAAAAACAAAACAGCCACAAAGGAAAACAATTTTAAATCTGTACTAAGGCATTGCCTTGATCCAGCTAACTGACGTTGGAAGCCTTTGTGTCTCTAATAAAGAAAGGGGCATAAGGGAAAAAATTAGGATGTCTATCTAGGTTAGAGTCCTAGATAGCCTTCTGCAGAGAAACAAGGTCCTACCAGGCCCAGGACTGGTGTATGCTTTGGCTGGATTCTACCAGCTTGTCACAGCTTCATTTGCTTTGACTGGACTTCCCCTCTTATATCTGGCCCTGTCAGATGGCACTGGCTTCCTGTATGAGTTATCTCACCACAGAGCATCCAAGATTCTTACACCAGGTTACCTTGAATACAAAAGCTGGAATAGCAGACAATACCAGAATGGTCCAGTAAGGCTGTTCTCCCAGCTTACTATTGGCTTTAATGAAAAGTCTACTTACCTTCTACAATGAACAGAGAAGAGAATGAGGGCTGGCCAGCTGGATGACCAGGGCCAGGATTTACCAGCCATTGAAAAGGCAAGATTAAAAACAGAGAAGATCTGCCCCCCTACCTCCAGCAAGTGTCCCTGAAGCCTTGGCAATTTCTCCTTGGAAAATGCAGCATTCATCCAGGAGAATGGAGATGTCTTTCACTCCCCGAAAGGAATGGATGCGAGACTTGTTGTAATTCCAGATGCGAATCATGGCTACCTCACATGGCTTTGCAAAGTGCAGGCAAACACAGTGGGACTTTCCTGGAGTGAAGGGAGCTAGCCAGAGGTGCATGTCATCCTGTGTCCGGTTCACTCCATCCAGCAGATTAGTTACAATCCGGGGATCTCTGCCATATGCAGGCAAGATGTTGATATCGGGTGGGTTGGCTGTGATTTTTACGATCTGGATGGGTTCACCTTTCGAGCTAAAGAGTTCAAGTCCATTCAGACCAACATAGTGTCTGTCTCCCCAGGTTGACCTGATATCAATTTTTAAGTACTGACCATAAGGCAAGACAGGGATTTTAAAATCGCTCTCATCCCCCAAGTCTAGGCAGTTGTTGCCCTTCTTCTGTGTTGGCAGCCCCTGTGTACTGTCCTTTATCCTGAGCTTCTGAGCTTCTTGCCGGCTAATTTTCTGTTGGAGAAACTCATCAAAAATGTCACCCTGGAAATCCATATTGGAGATTCGACCACGATGTGAACGATTGAATTTCAACAACGAATTCCACGATTCCTGCAGCATGTACTCCTGAGAAGTGCCCCACTTGGCCCTTGAGGGCCTTGTACTACCCTTGGCAGGGAGAGGCTCCTCTGAAATGGAGAAATTAGTATCAGAGGATGAAGAGAGAAAGGAGGCATCTTTTTAAAGAAAATGTGTAAGTAAAATGAGAGCAGCAAGTAACCAGTAACACTTTCTGAATTCTTCAGCATAATACAATATTAAAAGAACCCCGGAAGAACAGGGGAAGGTCTGATTCTAAGGATTCAGGAAAACTGGCCAAGACCTCACTCTTGCGTTATATTCAGGTGAGACAGGTTGAGGGAACAGCACAGTGGCTCCATGTTCTACTATAGTCAACCCTCTATAGAAAAGCCTTTCCAAAGCTTTTGAAAACCAACTCTGTCCAAGTTTGGGATCTGGAGTAAACAAACTACAGTGGCAAAATTCAAGAAAATCAGCAACTACATTTTTAACAACCAAGGAGTTAAAAGTTAGTATATGACTCTGCCCAGGCAAAACCTCACCTGCCACACTACACGTTTGACCAACTGCTTCACTGGGAAACACAAGTTTTAAAAAAGACAGAAAATCCAGTCATAACAGTTTTACATGCCTCACTGGCTGAAGAAGGATAGGTATCCTCCATGCATTATAACAAGACTTGCTAGAAAAATATCTCCTGGCAAGCTCCCCATTTCCATCACTGAGAAGATTTTCTCCACGAACGGAGATCAGTAGATCTTTATGTCCCCAGCAGACACATGGAAGGCTTTCCATAGTAGGAGCCACCAGTGTGGAGAATTTATAACAGCAGTCATACTGTCTGTGAGCCTGAGAGCCACGCTATGTGTTAGGCAGATACTGAGGATATCACTCCAAAAGTGGGTGAGCCCAAGCTCCCTTTTAGGAGGGAGATTTAGGAATTCTAAGGAATGAAATGGATTTCTTAAGAATTTGCAAGCCTTGAAGCACCTATGTTGTCTTTTAACCTCCCCCAAACCCTCAACATGCAAAAAATATGTAGGTAGAAAATTCTGCAGGTCACAAAAGTGATGCTTTTTGCATCCCTGCTCTAAAGAGTGGCTGGTGTGTTATAGGAACTGTCTGAATTGTCCTTCATTGCATGATCCAACAGTAAGCGAACTGTGAAGGAAGAGGGAGAGAAGCAGAATGTCGTTTTTCACTTGTGGGAAACAGTTAAATGCTCACTGTCTAAAACTTAGCACTTTTGATGTGGCAAGCTTAGCCTCTCCTCCCCCGCCCCCACCATGCTTGCTGCTGACGAAACCAATGCTAATCTTCTTGCAAGGCCCAGCGATCACAGAACATTTCTGGTGCCTTCTCAGCCATATGAGCTGCAGAGAGATGAGTGATGAGTGATGTTTTCATTTTCCCAGTGATTTAAGCCAAGACTGATGGAACAGGGAGGGAAGCATAGAGCTACATATATAAACAATCATATGCTCTTGTGTTCTAAAACCCTATACTACAGGTAGCCACTAAGGATTAAAAAATAGTCCAGTCCTGGTCTAAGGGGACAGAAAACCTATTCTGCTCAAAGTGTAGGTGACTGGACAATTCCTGGAAGATCTGAGAGGTCATCAGCTCTTACCTTTGTCAAGCATGGCTTCCTCTCTACATAAGGTGTGGCTGAATTCTTCCTTCTCTTTCTCTCTAAGATCTTGAACAGGGGGAAGCAGCTCGGATGTACTACTGTTTTTGTAAAGCAGTGGTTTCAAAAAGTCCAAATCAGGGATGGGCTCCTGAGTCTCCTCTGAGGGTCTCTCATCTGCATCTGGGGCCTCATTGTTGGATTGCTTTTGCTCAGTTGGACAGAGATGGGGACTCCCATCAGTTGTTCTTAGGCAGCCCCTCTTAATGCTCTCTGAAGGCAGCTGGACCTGTAGCCCCAAAGGGGGCAGTTTTTGCTTTCCAGAGCTAACTTGTATCTCCCCTTTTGCCTCAGGAGAGGACAGAATACCAGGGGAAGTGAAGCTGGGTGACTGAGAATGTTCTTCCATTTTCTCACTCAGCGAACTGTCCTCCTCAGGGGAGATACACTTTGTGGTCTCCAGTGAGACAAGGCTGCTGATGTTCGCCCTGGCATTTAGGTTTGATTGGAGACAATTTTCCCATTTGTCAGGATCACTGGTTCTCTCCGTTTCTTCAAGGCAGTTTTCTTTCATGGAAAGCTTCCAGTTGTCAAGCTCCTCACTCAAATCTGCAGGAGCCCAACCTTTTTCTGCCCTTCCCTTTGGAGGAAGGGGAATGTTTGTTCGGAGATCAATGGAGATGCAGCCGCTGCCATCAGAATCATGAGCTAAGCAGCCCTTCTGCAGCTCCCCAGCAAATATTAAACACCCATCAACATATACAATGATACTTCTTGCTCCGATGTTCAGATCCTGATGAGACACAGAAGGATGTTTTGATGGCCAAGCAAAAGCAAACCTTCCTGAAACCTCCCAAATTGTAATGCACAGAGAAGCATACTAACTTGGTAGAAAACTGTAGAGGCCCCTGCTGATATCTGAGGAATCAAATGTACAATATGCTGAGGAACTGGGTTGAAAAATGGGCAGGCAAGTGCTCACCTGGCTCTGAGTTTGGTGCTGCATACTGGAAGACTTAGCAGCGTGGGTGCGTGCCATTTACAACCTTTCCCTAGTGTGGTAGCCTTACCAAAAGCTGCTCCTCCAAGTTCCTTGCTCAGAAGAGGATGCCAGAAAGTAAAATGGTGACCCCACCGACTTTTGGCTCTGCTCCTGGCTAACACTGGCACGTAATGAGGCCCCCCAACAGATTACTCTGAGCAGGAATAAGATGATTTATTTTGGGTTTGCATTGTAAGAATAAGCCTCCACCTGGCTAGCACAGCCTCCTCTCCTAATGTGACCTAATGGGGAATCCATTTTGGGTTCATGGCATCCTAAACTCTGCTTAGTCTTAGCTTCATATATTGTGGAGGAGAGCTGGATTTTTTCAACAAACCATTTCATTCTGGGCTGAAGAACTGACCACCCTCCCTTACTTTTCTGTGTTCCATTGCCATTCCCTTGAGTCTTCCACTCACTGCCCGAGACAAGATCTGTCTGAAGTTAGGCTCTCTCCTCATGTGAAGAGGTCACTCATCAGCCCCAAAGATGCAAGACTGTGCTCCAGAAGTCAAACAGAGTGCTTCTAATTACAGTAAAACGAAATGCCATTTGCAAACATGACAACTCCATGGGTTTCACATTTGGTGCAATAGCCTTCTCTGCTGGAGCCCCCGCCCTTTGGAATATCTTGCCCCTGGAGGTGAGATCGGCCCCTTCACTCTTGGCCTTCCAGAGTGATCTAAAGACCTGGCTCTGCCACTTGGCCTGGGGTGGGGAGGGAAGTCACCAACTGTGGGGATGGCTAGCCCCTTAGAGGCCTGTCGTCTGCAGCTCTGGTAACCATCAGCCTCTTGGACTTTTTCTTGTTTGGCAATGTTTTGTATAGTTTTTATGTTTTATATATTTATTGTTTTAATGGATTTTGTGAGCCACCCAGAGTCCCCCATTAGGGGGAGATGGGTGGAGATAAATCTAACAAACAAACAAACATGAACATCTCTTTCTAGGAGTGCATTTGAGAACAAGTCAAAAAGGATCAGGATTTGCTTCTCCCTAATCCAGCTTGGAAAATCCTCTTTCCCTCAATACCTTGTACAGTAAACAAAGCAGGCTCTCTGCACAGACAATGTCAGAATCAGGGAAGCAGTACAATCTTTGGGGGGATTTGGCTTTTGTTCATAAAATATGGGCCAGCCCAGCTCCACACACAAGCTCAGCATCTTATCAATGTCAGGCAAGCAGCGCATGGGCCAGCTGGAATTCCAAAACTGGAGGGGAAGCCCTCCAAAAGCGAACTCATTGGCCACAGGATGCAGACTGGCATGAGGCTTCCTAAAGGATGGCTGCACTTGAACAGACCACCCCATACAAAAACATGTCATTCCCATTTAACAGTAGCAGCAGCAGCAGCAGCAGCAGCAGCAGCAGCAGCAGCAGCAACATAACGTTTCAACCTTTGATCTTGTTTCCAAAATAGAATCAGAATCACTTCAACCTACTGTTAGAATTAATCCAAATAAAAGAAAGCAGTTCCCTCAGTCATGGCTGCTTTGCCCCCTCCATTCTCCTTCCCCTATTTTAGACACTGGAACACCAGTTAGCTCCTACTAAGCATGGAAAGGCAAAGCTCAGATGCTCAAGATCAGAGCAGTCACTTACACCATTAACAGTAGAGTTGTAATTCCAGATCCTTATTCTGGATAGGCCAAAGTCTCCTGACAGGCTGGCATTTCGGACAATGAAGTACAGCTGCACCGGAGGCTGGAAGAGGCATGACCAGGGGAGAAGGTCTTTGGGGACCTACAACACAAGGAAGCTGATGGTTGGTCTGTCACCCTGGAGACAAAGAGCAACATTGACTCTGGGGGCACTGAAAAACGGCTGAGAGAGGAAAGGCAACACACTCCTTCTACACCTGAGGACATGCAGATTTGCGTTGTCTCTGAGCAAGCAGAGAATCTGACTGAAAGTGTGATGGCTGTTCCACAGCTGACCTGCTCAGCCTAAGCTGCTTTTGTGCTTGTAAAAATGCCAGCAGGATACCAGTGCCAGGATTAGCGGGGAGGGGGGCATTTCTGATCACCTCCTTTCTCCTATGAAGGAGTCAGTTGGCCTACAAAAAGTTCCTAAGTTTACTGCAGTAGAACATGACAATTCAAACTTTGATCATACTTTTTTCAGAATACCAGGACTTTACGTGAGAAGATCATATTGCTTGTGGATGCTTACAGCCTCATCTGCTTCAGTCTCCTCTATGTATCTGCCATTCTCATGTTCATTATTAAAACTGCCTGCTGAGTACACAGCTCCTGCTTGGTCCATACTGGCCCATCCCTGTGTAGTTCATAGGTCCTGGAACCTGGCTGAGATATCTCATTCTCTGCAACAGGTAGGGAAGCCAGGAGCTTTGGTTCCAAAGCAACCACAGCAGCCCTGAGTCATTACCTGAGCAGAAGAAACAGAAACCTACATCCCACCAAGGGCCAAAGGAACCAGAGAGGTGGGAGGCTATATAAGAATCCAGGAACAGATCCAACTTGTGTGTCAGCTACATCCATTCCTGGACAGGGAAACCTTCCTTATAGTCACTCGTGCCTTGCTTGTTTTGTGTGAGGACTACTGCAGTGCGCTCTACCCTTGAAGACCACTTGGAAGCTGCAGTTGATCTGGAATGTGGTAGAGTCTCTTTATGCCCATGTGACCCCTCTGCTCCTTGAGCCGCATTGCTTACCAATAGGCTTCTCGTGCAATTCAAGGTTGCTGGTTATCACTTATAAAGCCCCACAAGGTTTCTGCCTGTATTGTACGTTCAGACAGCATTGGCACGTTCCAGGTCCTATCAGTTAAGCAGTGCCACCTAGCAGGACCCAGGAAGCATGCCTTCTCTCTCGTAGCACCTGCTCTCTGGAACAGCATTTTCCCAGAGATTTGAACTGCCCATATCCTGCCTGCCTGCCTTAGAGGAGCCTTGAAAGCCTGGCTCTTCCCCCAGGTCTTGTGCCAGGGTGGTTCAGGCCCCTTTAGGTTGGGTGTTGTGCAGGAAAGAGGATTTTTATTGCTCCCTCTGGGCAACTATCACCTTCCTTGATATTGTGAAGTTTCTTCCTTTTTTAATTTGTAAGCCATCCAGTCATTCTGGAGCCCCAGAAATGTTTTAGAAATAAACAACCCTGGGGACACCCTCTTCAGAAACCTGTGTGCAAAAATCTGGCTGCTGGTCCTTGAATGGCCACTTGAAAATCAACAATGGGAGGCTTACATTTGTGCTTCGGTTAACCAAGCGGCCCAGCTCTCCAGGTGGATCCGCATGCCGGATGTCTACATCATGAGGCGACACGAACACTCTCTGAAAGTTCAAATCAAAGAACTCCACTTCTGTCAGACCCACACGGGTTGCATCTCCCCAGTTGGAGAGGATCTCTATAGTGATATAGATGGCATCCCGGACCTCCTCCTGCAATTCCACATGGTCCTGAAAAGAAAAACTCAGGACATCACTATGGACACTGATCTCAAACAGATCTGAATGTGGGAGGCATGAAAGTACCAAAGGGACCAGGCTCTCGCCTTGTGTCGTATAAGGGAGCAAGCCTTCCCCTTCAGTCCAACATCATGCATGCAGCATAAGTATTCTGATCCCACATTTCTGCTTTCATAGTCTACTCATGACATGCTGAAATACCCTTTTTCCAGAGGAAAGCTGTTTGGGATTCCTGTCCTCTTTAGGACCGTCCAACACATTCTGATTGTTACTACATAACGTGATAGGGATGAAGATGAGGAACACTGCATCTGAAAGTCGTGACTTCAGCGCTCTTAAGCGTCTTGTTTCCTACCAGAACAGGAAACTCTAGCTGTCCAAGCCCAAAGCTGCAGGGCCACAGCAGACAGACTGATTCCTGATCTTTTGCAGAGCTTTCAGAAGTTTCTTCCGCTGCCTAAACAGGAAGTGAAACGCTAAAGAGATCGCAGGCAAAAAAGCAGCGAAGTCAGCACTTCTTTCTTTTGACTGGAAGGGCCGTTGCTTTGAACCTATTCAGACACTCGGAAGATCCCAAGACAAGGACTTGTAGCGAGGATGGAGGATGAGGTAGCAGAGCTGACAGCTGTGAACAATCCATCCCCACTTTTCTTAATGCCAAGACATTAAGCAGGACCATCAGCAACTTAAAGGAGAGAATATGACTCCATCAGTTTTATTGATGAGGAATATTGGTGCAAGATTGCAAAATACTGAATGCTATAAACCAAGAACCAGCAAGCTGAGATGCTATTCCTTGTGTTGCTCAGAGCACAAGGTTCACACTTCCCTATGAAAACACTGGCACTTTGTCTCAAAATTTTATAAAGAACCTTGCTCAGTCTCCAAATCCCCTTTTGCCATCCCATATCCCAACCTACAGCTTCCACAGACACCCTTTCTGGATGAAGATACTTGCACCTACGTTGCCTTCTGGATGCTCCAGTAATCAGATGCAGTGAAGAGAGCAAGATTAGCACGGGAATCCATTTGACATTTCCATGCAGAGATAAAACAGCATTGCCTCAGAAGTGCCCCTTCACCTTGCACCTGAGAATGGATTCAAAAGACTCAAAGCTGCCACCTGTTTCCCAGAAGTCCAATCTGTCCCAGGACTGTGGAGACAACTCTGTCCTCCTGCTGCTTTTGGGGAAGGTCCTCTGTTGCAGAACCAGATGCTAGCAGCAACTGCACAGAAGGGAAAGAAAGGACACGCTCACAGGAGAGCTTCACTCTCCAGAGAACGCTGGGGGCTAGTCTTGAACTGAGAGCTTAGGCTATGCACAGAACTTTCACGCCCTACAGAGACTATTATATACTTCAGTTCAAGCAGTCAATGTCCCTTACCAAGGAGTGTTGGCAGAGAACATTCTACTTGTTCCCCCTTGCATAGAAACCCTATTTGGATTGACATTCAGCAGCTAGATGATTCTGGACACGAATTCTACAATTATCAGCATGGGCAAATTTTAAAAGACTGATAGGATTCTGCCATGGCCACATGAGAATTGGCTGCTTGTACACATGGGACCTTTCTTTCCAGGAATGGAAAAGGTTCAGTCTCACCTCCAGGCAAGCATGAAGAGCTTCTCTTCTTTGAAAGTTACTACACTACTCTCTTCCTGTCACCAACAGCTTCTAAAAAATGTGACTGAAGTAAAACCATTAAAAGTGAGCAAGCGAGTGAATGGGTATTCTGTCATCTCTTTTAAGAGAGATTTCTGTGCTTTCAGCCCTTACAGATCAAGTATCCACTGAGCAAATGTTAAATGACAGACCACAAAGAGGAGACAGAACTGTTCCTTAAGAAAACTAGCCTCTATTTCATTGTCTGCAAGAAAAAAATTCTAGAAAGTCAAGGAAAAGAAAGCCTTTACTTAATATTGGACAGAGCACATGGTCCATTCCAAGGCAAAGGTTTACAAAGCAACATTTTGGAAGAACATCCCGGGCTTCTCAGATCCCTCTGTGCTGCGGCTAAATTACCGGTTTCCATGGCAGTGGCCAGACCCAGTGGGGAAGGCAACGCCCCCAGCCGCCTGCCATGGCTCTCTTTGAAAAAGACATTCCCCCATGCTACTGACCTCGGCAAAGTGTGCTTGCTTCAGCTCAGCACCTGTGAAGCCAGCAGAAACCTCCAGCTGCCTACAGAGCAGCTCCTTTTGTAGTGTCTCATTTTCTGCTTGCATAGCTTTGAGGACAACAGAAGCAGCATATGCTGGATCCTTCTTCTCACACACATTTTTTCGAATAGCTGAGAGTGGTCTTTCTGATCGGCTTATTGGTCCTGACATCCAAAAGAAGCAGAAAATACTTTTTGACCACTTAATCAGAGGGAAGCAAGTTGGGCCTGAAACATCCCCACACTAAGGTTATAAAGGCTCCTGACTTACAGGAGAGCAAACAAGAGAGTGTAACAAGAGCAAAACTCAGTGGCGCCTTCTCCTGCATTCTGCATAAGGCAGAATGCAAACTGTTTGTCTTCTCCAAGGATGTCAGAAAGATAATACAGTCTTCTCGGAAGGAACTGGCACCTGGTATCAGCCAGCCTCACCAAGTGAAAGACTGTGGGGTGTGCAGACCCTAAGAAGCCTCCTGTGTTCCTCCCACAAAATTAGTCAAGCAAGACCTGATGATTCCAGGCAGCAATATTTCAAGAGCAGCAGAAGAATTAAGATGGAGAATGTAAGGATTCAATGGGCCATAGCTGGGCAAATGTAGTGTCAGGATTAGCCCAGGAAACTCCAGGAGACAGTACAGATTCAATCCAGCAAAGTTTAATGGCCTTACTCCCGTTACAGAAATCTTCTCAGAGTGAGAGCAAATTCCAGGGTCACCCTCCCAACCTCCCTTGCATTCTTTAGGGAGGGTTCAGTCTCATCCTCTTATCTGTTCCCCGTTGCTCTGGTGATGAGAGTAAGTTCTTAACCCCTCTTGTCCTGACTCTCACATGTAGGTAGGTCAGGTAAGGGAACAGCTTTATTAAAGGAGCCTTTAAGGGGGTATGAAAAGCAGAATGAATAGAATCAGGAAATATTTCAGTGATGTTAAGTTTATGCTGAACCATGCTTGTGCACCAAGAAAAATGAGGAGAGTGACAGGTAAGGGAATAGAAGAAACAGTAGAGATCAAAATGCCAATTAACAGGAAGAAAATTGAGTAAAATGGCACATTTGGATGGCCAAAGGCAGCTTTTCAAACTAATGTTCCCAAACACAGCTGCCACCCAAAGGGCCTCACATCTACGTCTAAGGAAACTGGCCATCCTAATTCAGAGAGTCACACTGGGTACAATCATCTCTTTCTTTCACTCCTTTCTGGGAGAGAGTTTGCTGCCTAACTAATGAGGTCTCCAGGGGCTACCAGCATCAGAGAACTAATATGAGTGTCAACAAACAGCATTCTGAGCATGGCCCTGTTGACAGAAGGAAAAAAAGGGCATGTTTCTGCTGTCCCCTTTCACCTCTGCAGCTTCTGTTCTCTTGTCAAGCTCTTAAAGGAGCCGCTTAGAAACAACATCTCTCTTACTGGAGGGGGCTCCTTCCTGTTCCTCCAGGCACAGGCGTGCAGCCACTGGGCTCATGGGTTTGATGGGAATGTAGGTTTCGGCAGTGCCCTTCCTTTTTGCAGAGAGACTTTGCTCCTTCTTAACTCCTGCAGAAAGAACAGACACCAAGATCAGCTGCAATGATCGATAAGGAACTTATTCTGGAGTGACAAACATCAAGCATAGGATTCCCAAGGCATCTTTTAGACCATCCACATACCTGAATCCAACTGAGGATTTGACACATTATCTCTTGAAGGCCAACTTAAATTACACCATGCTGCCCTAAACCAGCATATGACAGTTACATACAAACACAAAGCAAAAAGATAAGGAAAGTGCCAAAATTATTTCAATTTTTCTAAAGTGATTAGAAGCTCAAAGGCAATCTGCATTATTTTTTTACTAGGCACATAAAGGATCCTTTCTTCTGAGGACTGCTTCAGGGCCAAACCAACCAATGGATCCTTTGATTCTGAAGATAAAGAGTGTTAGCACAACTCTGGATTTACCTTTTTTAAAAAAAATACTTTTTATTGAAAATGTTAATAACAATAGTAAAAGACAATGCAAACTAAACTCAGAAAGAAAAAGAATAAGGAGAGAGTAAAAAGGGCAAAGGAAAAAAAAGAAAGAAGAGGAAGAAATAAGAAAAGGAGAAAAGAAATGTTTAAAGAAGCAACTTCCAATCTTCATCACAACACGTACAAACAAACTTAGCAATTCTTCACCCCCTGTAAGTGGGCTTACCTGAGCAGTTTGACTTGAATTCCAACACAAGAGGATCAGCAGCAAGGCCTGCTCCAGGCAAAGGGGAGAGAGTACCTTTGGCAGGGAGTGGCTCAGTGCCCCCTCCCAGACATTCAGCTGAGGCTTCGATGGGCACATCCTCCTCGATTGGGTCAGAGTCCTCCAAACATTCCCCTTCCACCTTGTTTTGAGTCATGGTAAACTCCAAGCTTTGCCGGAGTTCCTGGCACAGAGAGAAGGAGCTCAGACATCTCATAATGGCTTGGCAGATTTTAGCCCCAACATCTCCAGATATGACTGGAGGAAAATTTGGAGGGTTGCTGCCAATTAGTGCAGAAAATATTGATGTAAATAACTCAAAATTATTTCATCTTAATTTCTTTAAACAGGATTTCTTCTCCTTTGAAGAAAACATTTGTTTAGAAACCAAGAGACTGAGTTCTAGTCCTGCCTTAGGCATGAAGGCCAGCTGGGTGACTTCGGGCCGGTCACCCTCTTTCAGCCCAACTCACCTCACAGGGTTGTTGTTGTGGGGAAAATAGGAGGAGGAAGGAATACTAGGTATGTACGCTCCCTTGAGTTATTTATAAAAATAATAAAGGCGGGATTAAAAAAATCTAAAAAAAATAATTACTTCAAATTACTCAATTATCACCAACTACCAAATGAACTGAGAAAAAAGCCCAGAGTTATCAAATAGTTTGGTTGCAATCTCATATATACTTTTTTTTTTTAATGCATGCTTAAGTTGTATGATAAAAGAACAGCAGAAAATGACTTGGCAGAAAGATATTCTCCCTCCACCTTCCTCCTCTGGTTGACTCTAGACACATCTATGAAAAGCTGCTGCCCACAGAGAGTCAAGCTTTGCATTCACTCCTTTCTCAGGGTTGGGGATGCTGCCTGTTCAGCATCTATCAAGAGAAACTACAGAGCCTTTGGGCCTCTTTGCATCACCTGTGCTAAGAAATCCTCCCTTTTGATCCTTGTTGCTCATGCTTAGCCCCAATTCTGGACCAAAGAAGGAAAAGTCACTGAAAACAGCATTTGGCGGAGCCCTGAGGCTGTGAAACAGCAGAACTCACAATTTTTTTTCTATTTCAAAACCATGATCGGTTGTTGAGTGTCCTGCTCTAAACACTGCCTGTTCCTCTGCAAGCACACTGTTATCAATGACCCAGTCCTCTAATTGATTAGCTAGATGTTTTGCATAAATTTTGGCTGTGATGTTAATCAGGCTCTGGGTAGCTATGATCGTCTTTTTTGTATGTTGGGATCACTATGCTTGTATTCCAGCCCTGGGGAAGTTAGCCAGTGGAGTTAACGTTATTAAAGAGTTTAACCAAAATAGGCTTCCACCAAATGATATTAGCTATTAATAAATCACCAGGGATATATTCTTCTTCTGGGGCTTTGCCTCATGGCAAAGCCAGGACTTCCTTTAGAGTGACAGAGGGCCAGGCTGTAATGTCACTGAAATTTAGATTAATTGGAGAATTAACAGGAGTAGAGTAGGAGTCAAACAAATTAGTATAATGGTTCTCCCATTTCTCTTTGGACACTCTAGCCTCTAGGGTGTTCTTATCTTCGCCCAAATTGGCATTTACCACTTTGCAGAATAATGCTGTGTCTTTAGAGGAGTGAGTGCCAAAGAGTCATTAGATATGCTTCCTTGTGCTTTAGGAGAAGTTTATATTCTCTTTTCTTCCTAAGCGTGAAAACTGAGAGACTTTTATTACGGGTCTCCTGGTGCCAGAAAAGGATGCCAAAACACATAGAATCAGGCATCTGCTTCAGCCCCCTTTGCCTAGATAACAGTTCTTGCCTATTTCTGTCATCTTCCTTACCCTCTGCACCAGCACAAGACTAGTGAGAAAAAAATGGATGTATCCTCAGGAGAAAGGATGGGATGCTGCCAAAAGCATCAGGGAAACAATCCACATGATGAACTGAGGGTCCCTAGACTCTCTGGAGGGAAGGCAAGAAAATGGGCCCACCTCCTTGGCCCTCTTCATGGACACTGTGTGCAGCATGCAGCATCGAGTCAAACCAGCTGATGCTCCAGAGGGAGCAACAAAAGACTCCACAGAAATACATGGGGAAGTGGGGAGGGAAAGGGTTTCAATACGATTTCTATACTGTTGGCAAGCTTAAGAATCAAATAAAGGGAAATCAATGGATAGGGTGGGTGGACAAGATCAAGGGAGTAGAGCTACACATTATCACCAGTGACAGGTCAAGATGAAAGACCTTTGTCCATGCGATCCCCAGAAGTTGGGCTCAACTTAATGGCACCTAACTACTGTAACTAGTGAAAATTAAGATTACTTAGCCGAAAACAGAGTGATGAGATTTAAGTTCCCTTATTGTTTAAACCCTGGACGATGCTATAATCAAAGCCCAAAAGTCAACCAACATGACTCCGAACATTGTAAGAGCATGGATTAGAACAGCACAAGAAACAGCTTCTTCACCGCACAACATATCCTCCACAGAGCAGAAGTCCTGCTGCAGACAAATTTCCCCACCTGGTTCCCAGACACACTTCAGACCTCTTCTCAAGCTAGTCCTCAGTTAGACTGAGAGATCTTTTTTGTTGTTCCTTTCTGCACATTTTCAAACCTAAATAACTGAGGACTGAAGAAACTCCCCTATGAAGAAACACTGTACTCTTGGGGGTCTCTGGTTTAGGAAAGAAAGGAGAATCAGCTGGGCAGGAGAAAATGATGCAAAATCTGTATGATGAGGACAGTTGAAAAGAGGTGGTTTTCTCTTCTTGGAACATTAGAACCCAAAAATGCCCTGCATGGGTAAGATATGAAAGATGTGGCAGTGGCTGCCAGCTTGAAAAGAACAGGGAGGCTGCTGAAGGCTGTTATCCATGATGGCTAGCTAAACCCTCCCAGATGAGAATCAGGCTGCATCTGGATGCTAACTGTTGGGCTGGAGAGACAGATGCTGGAGAAAATATACCTTTGGTCTGATTTGCAAGATCCCCTTGATATCCTTCTGCTCTATCTTTCTGACATGGCCTTTGGAAGCAATGAGAAGCAAGTTTATTTTTCCCATTTCGAGAAGGAAGGGAAGAATTGTTTCCAAATGCCTGTGCTTGTGATTCATCTTTAATAATATGATGCATTTGATCAGACAGCAGATTTATTTACCTGGGAAGTACCATTGTCTTCACAGTCAGTTGTCTGCAGATCTAAACTTTCATCAGATTCAAAATCCTCAGAATACTCAGAAGGGGGGGCAATGTAGAGCCTAGATCCAGTTTCTGTCTTGATCTGTACAGCTTTCTGGAAGATTAAGAAAAATCAGAGTGGGAATATAAATATTACTGCCTTGAGGAATAAATTGCTTTTAGAACTAAAGAACCACACAAGCCAGGATCAGAGCTGATCCAGACTGACTCTGCAGCTGCCCTAATTTTTGTTTTGGGATCACCTTTATCTCTCCCAACAGACATTTATTCTCAGTGCTTCTCTCTTTTATGTCTTTGTCTGTGATTGGATATCTATCCCTGTGGGTCTTACAATGCCCTGTTAACAAACAGAAGAATGTTGTATGCTTGACACATCGCTTCATTTATTTACATTTACTGTATGTTGCTGTAATCCAAAAAGATTCCTGGCAGTTTACAACATCAAAATCCTAATATCCATAAAACAAATACATAAAACTGAACCATTCACCCACCCTGGCACCCATGGCGCAAGGAACAGTTATTACAGATGAAAAGCTCTGTGAAATAGCTCTGTCTTAGCTGCCTTCTTGAATACCAAGAGAAGGCACCATCTGAACTGTCAAGTCAACCTGTTCTAGAGGGATGGATTGGCAACAGAAAAACAGTCTCCTGACCCGCCAACCTAGCCCTCACTATGGGGGGGTATCCTCAAGATCCCTGCTTAAGATGAGTGGACCTGACAGGTCAGATCTGCTTGAAAGACACGATTCTGAAGATATCTGGGAACCAGGTTATAAAAGTAACACTTTGAATTATACTCAGAAACTACTGGGAGCCAATGCATGCCTGCAGACTAGTGTTAGATGGCTCTGACGGCCATTACCCCACGTAGGCAGGATGCTACATTTTGGACCAACAGCAGCTTCAAGAGCAGCCCCACGTACAGCACACTGAGTAGTCTAAGCACAATGCAATGAGGGATTGAGTCACAGTTGTAAGGGCTTCCTGATTCAAGAAGCCCTGCAACTGGGGCAGCAGCTGAAGCAGGACAAAGGCCCGCTTGGCCACATCCTCCACCTGTTGCTCAAGCAGCAACTGTGGATGCAGGAGGATGCTCTAGTTACAGGCCTGCTTCTTTGGGGGGAGCAGTATCACTCTGTTCAGGGTTAAAACCGGAGCTGACAAAGCAGCCAGATGGTTTTCAGACAAATAGCTGCTCTTTCTTGTCCTTCCCATCCAGCCCCTCATAGCCCCCAGGTAGTAAGTAGGTCAGGACTTCCATTGCATCTCCAGTTCAGCCCAGGTTAGCAACGTATATCTGAGTATTATCAGAGTATTGATGATACCTCAACCTGCACTGATGAATGGCCATTCTCAGCAACTTCATGAATACTACGTTCAACCAACCCTCAGAAGCAGCCCAGGAGACCATGACTAATGGTATCAAAGGCCACTGAGAGGTCTAAGAGAAGAGACACACTTATAAATGTATGTTTATATGTAAAATTTAACATGCAAATTAAAGCCAGTGGGCTTTTACACACTACAATGTCAGGTTCTAATTGAAAAGAACAAGCTTTAAAATTTCCCCAACCCAGGAAACTCACTGGGGGAATGAAGCCCAATAGCCTTACCGACCTCAAACGGCTGTTCTTACACTGAAAACATAGTGCCTATAGATAAATGCTGCTTCAAAAGAGAGGTCAGATTCAGGTACAACCCATAACTTAGTCAATGTACATAATAAGCCTAATGACACATGATATTCACACCCCATTAACGGACATGCTCTAGAGCATACAACAGCCTCATGTCTGTTTTAATGCATTGCCTAACATTCCTCAAAACCCCTCTGCAGTACCTGGTAGCACTGTGCATTCCTTGGTGATTAAATTAAGACTCTGTCCCCACTGCTCACTGATATACACTAAAGCATTAAAATGCAGCTCAGCTAATACTTGAGACTGATTACTGAACTCAGCTGATGACAGGGAACAGAGCGTTATCCCTCTCAGTAGGAAGGGATGGAACCTTGTAATAACAGGGCTATAGGGAGCACCCTCTATGATCAGAAGTTGGCTTTCCAATCCCACTCTCCAGGCCTTAACCAGCTTCATTTAAAGTTTGTTTAAAAAGTACTGGAAACCAATACTACTTAATGCACAAAAGACACACTCCCTCCTCATTTTCATACCTGGAGCCATTCCCGGCGTTGGATTTTACTGGGTGCACTTTGGGTGCTCCTTTCTTGCTGCTCTCCTTGTTTTAACGGGTCTCTGGTACTCACATCTGGAAGGAAGCAGGGGGTAGTCAGAGCAGTATGAGGAGAAGAGGTCAAAGTCCAGACACTCTGCATAGCAAACTGAATTTGTTTATTTATTAGCATGATTTGTATGCTGCCCCAATCACAGACTCTGGTTGATAAACATCCACTTTGGGGCAAGCTTCTGTATGCTATCAAATGTGGCAACTGGAATGCTACATATTATTCCAGGTGCAAACATACCATAATTTGTATAAAGGCATTATATTTCCTTTCACAGAATGTTTTTTCACGGCTGCCGCATACTGACTCAATTTCTTCATTAAGCTCTCCACTATTTATTAGAACCCCCAGGGTTTTTTTCTGTGAAATGACAGCTGCTCAGCCTTCAGCAGTCTCTGTGTTGGACCTTTTGCTCCAATATGCAGCCTTATTTAAACGTGTGCCCCTTGACTGACCATTCACCCCATTTAAAGAGAGCTTCTGGAGCTACTCAGTCACTTTGAATTGTTTAAAATCATTTAAAATCTGCATAGCTCACTGCTTATCCCAAAGTCAAGATAACATGTGGAATAGGCTCGGCCCTGATGCTCTGCCAGGATGGGCATTAATCCTTTGAATTTCAGCATAGACATTTTGGGCTGTATGCTGTGTATGCTGTGCTATGTTACCAGCACCCTGATTACAGTATATATAATAGCTCAATGACAGCAATTATTCTGCTGGTTCTTCCTCCTATCTCCTAAGCCCTCTTCCAAGACAGGAGACCTGTGGTAGCTGTCACAGAGGAAAAAAGCCACAACCTTGGTCAATGGCCTGACAGCGTATGCCAACTTTCACAATTCACACAGATGATACTACTACCAGGAACCCCATGTGACTGAAAATGGAAACTAAAACAAGCCAAGTAAACTCTGTGGGACTTACTGCAAGTGAAAGTGGAGGAAAAGTTCACCCAAATGGGGACACTTATCAATTCTTGGCTTATTTCAGGCCTTGCATAAATAATAAACCCATCTGTCCTCTGTACTCGGTAAAATAAAACAAATATAGTTCCAACATTTTCAAATATTTTTCTCCAAGCCTCTGTTTCTGATTAAGATACGCTGCAATCCTGTGATTATATTTGTTCTGTTGGTCAGGTACCTCTGTCCTTTCTGAACTTCCTTTTCCTTTAGCCTCTGTGTGCAGTTCCTCCATCTAAACAAGAGTGGTTGTATACTGTATATCCTACACAGAGGATTTATATACTTCAATCTCAGGATGAGACTTCATGCATTTCACGGAAACTATCTCAAAACTATTTGCTGTTTTTGTAGATGAATGCAATGCCTGTTCAGGAAATTACCCAAAGCACAGCCATGTAAAACGGATTCCCATTTGCTTGGTTAATATTTTTTAAAGATCATTGTCTCAAATTCCTTATTTATTAAGCTTCCGCTTTTCACGTTAAAATGATTCCAGAACGGACGCAGCTCAACCGCAGACGAGGCCAGTCTGCTGGGTGAGCTTGTCGCCCTTGCCGATGAGAAGCACCGGGCAAAGTGACTCCTCTCGAGGGCAGCGGCGGGGAAGGGACTCACGGTTCGCCCTGGCGGTTCGCGCGCCGCTCCCGAGAAGGGCCGGAGGGCTGACCTTGCGGCCGCGGCAACGGCTCGCTTCCGAGTGGGCGCCGTTCACGTACAGAGTAAAGCCCTCCTCCAGCTGCTTCAGCCTGATCTGTATGGGATCCTTCCTTGCGAGCGCCTTCAGGATCCTGGAACCGAAAACACGTCCCTTTTCCTGGCGGGCGGGCGGGCGGTGCTTCCCCCTCCGGCCACCGGGCCCTCCCGGCAGGCGGCCTACCTGTTTCTCTGTTGCAGCAGCACCAAGTGCTCGTCGTGCTTCTCATCGAAGTCGGTCACCATGTCCTTCGGTTACCCGCGCCCGCCTCCCTCGGGGCCTCCCTCCCGCGGCCCTCCGACGAGGCAAGCGGCGGGGCGCCTGGGCCTCCGCGAGAACTGCTGGCCGCCGCCGCTCCCTCCACGCCCCCAACCGGGCCGCTGGGGCCCAGCCAGGCGCGGCGAAGTGCCTCCACGCCAGGCCCGCCGCCGCCGCCGCCGCCTGTTGGGCCGTTGCCGTGGTTACCGCGGCGGCGCGGGCGGCGCGGGCCGAGGGCGTCACTTCCTGCGCGCCGCCCAGCGCGCGTCCGGCGGGCCATGGAGGCGCTGTGGGCCGCCCTGGACGAGGTGGCCCTGGAGGGGCTGGACGGGGTCACCCTCGGCGCGCTATGGGACCGGCTGGCAGGCCGCGTCCCGCCCTTCCCGCTGCCGCTGGAGCCGGGCGCCCGGCAGCTGCTGTGGGCCACGCTGGCCGCGCACGCCGAGCTCCGCTTCTACCTGCTGCCGCAGCCGCGCCCGCCGCTGCTCCTCTTCGACCGGTGAGGCCTGGCCTGGGGCGCTGGGGCTGCGACGGGTGGGGATTCCGGGCGTTGCCGGGCCGGGGGTCGGTGGGCGGGCTCGCGTGTGCTGAACGCGCGCCTCGTCGCTCCGGTTTTCCCGTCCCAACGGCCGGGGCGAACCGCGGGTCGCTGGTAGTTTCGCGGAAAAGACTTTATTCTCATTGCAGATACGAAGAAATTGATCTTGAGACAGGAATTCTAGAGACCAAGCGGGATCCCGTTCCGTTAGGCGACATTTACCCAGTGCATATGATTTTGGATGACAGCGAAGGCGTGCAGGGCTCGTGCCAATATTTGAAAGAGAGGCTGGACGTTACGGATCAGATCAGGACGAAGGACATGCAGCTCTGTTGCACGTACACGGAGGCTTATGAGAAGTGAGTAACCTTTGATTGTGCAGCAGTGTGAGGAGGGGAGACGATTCCCAGTTAGGACAACAGCAGAGGTTAGAGTGGTCCATTTTCACACAGAGGAGGTCCTTCCTCAGTTCAAGTTCATTTGGGTCAAGTTTATTTCCTGTGGAAGACTGATGGGTGTATTGGTGTGGGTGCGCTTTATTTGCTTATCCTGTCTAGGTTTTATTGCCAATTGTAGTTTATTTTAAAAAAAGAAGAGTCTGGGAACCATGTGTAATATTTCTATTTGCATTACTGTTGATTACATTAGTTCCCTTGATCATTCAGTTTGATGCCGAGGTAGGGAACTTAATAAATACATAAGCACCCTGGCATTTCTTCCTGTAACTCTATTGTGAAAGTGTGACTAGCAGGTAAACATGCCAGCATTTTGCAGGCAAGGGAGAGTTAGATTCTGGTACCCAGGCCTAAGGCTGCTGTGGCCATCAGAATTTGAATTTGCTTTAGGAAGCAGGGGCTATTAAGGATAGGATTTTGCCGAAGGGAGAGGTGGCAGTACAGTCTTTCCCTTTGTTATTTTTATTAATGTAATGTAATGTAATGTAATTTAAGGGCCTTCCAAGCAAGAGAGCAACCAGGTCTTTAATGATTTCCTAAATGACATGGGGGGGAGCCACATGTATCTCTGGGGGGGGGGGAGTTCATTCCAGAGGGCAGGAATTGGTGCAGAATAGGCACGTCTCCTGGGTGCCACCAGATTGTATGCTTTAATTTGCGGGGCCTGAAGCTTACTCACCCAGCTGGATTGAATTGGATGGGCATAGACAGCTGAAGATAAGTGGTTCTTCAGATAGCCACAAAGGTCTTTAAAAGTGATCACCAGAAGAGAAACAACAATTGGTCATTTACTGGTGGACTGTGGGAGGAATTGTCATTGCGTTGTGTGATTCAGTTTGAAATCGTCCACCTACAATTCCAAGAGGCTGGTGGCGATATTGTTGGACCACAGAAAGTGCTATCTTTCTTTTGAGACTCCTGGAAATGACTTTTTCTCTTCTTACTTTGCAGTTGGGGAGAGAGGCTGGTCATTGTTGCTTCCCAGGTGTTGCGCCACAGGGCACTAATAGGTTGGGAAGGGGATCCAGATTTAAAGCTTCCTGACTTCTCCTATTGCATTTTGGAGCGATTAGGACGAGCTCGCTGGCAAGGAGAGCTCCAAAAAGACCTCAGTGCAGCTTTTAAGTAAGTCCAAGCGTTGGTTTATTCTAAACTAACTGTGATGCTGTAGTGCCAGAAAGGAAGGTGTTATGGGTAGATATCCCCATAGATGTGGAGAGCTGCTTATCTTAGAGACTAAAGTAAGTACCGTCTTGACTTGCTTTGCTATTAAAATATTTTATAGGCCAATCATGACTGCAACTTCTCTTGTTAGGCTGGAGGCTGCTTCTCTTAGGAGGGAAGTTTAAGACACTGCTACAATAATGGGGGAACCTTACCTCAGGGAATTCCCTTGCTCTGAGCCAAGCTTCAATTTCATTGTAGGTGCAAAGTTTTTAAGGCAAGGGACTACCACCTTTGTCGGCTTAACAATTTTCACCTTAAGATATAGACTTGCTTAAGAAACTTAATTGATACAGAGATGTCGGTTCTTGTTTGCCTTGTTCCAGCTTTTGTTATAAAGCCTTGGGAGGGTTGACTTCTTTTTAGCTGCTGTGCTATCTGCATGCCTAAAGCACTATGGAAATGGTTCCTCTTTCATAGGGTGGATGCTGGAAAGTTTCACTATCATCGAAAAGTGCTGAAACGAAATGGGCTGATCTCAATGCAGTCCCACGTGATTAGGTTGCCTACAGGGATCCAACAGCACTCCATTCTTCTGCTTCTCACCCGCTTCCATACTGACAGGTATGCACCTGGCAAATTCACACTGGAAGTGAGCTGGGGGGTTTCATTTGTGCTCCTCTCGGGCCCTTGAGTATGTTCAAAAGTCCCAAATTTCATTATTCCCACTCTGTCTCTAATCTTAATATCCGGTTTTACCTCTTTCAGCATTTGATTTGCCTTTTTGGTCTGAGTTGTCATTTCTTCTACATTTTGGAGATATTCTTCCTTTAACTGTCATTATTTCATAAAAACAGGGTTTAATGGATATACTAACATGGGAATCTCTCCTTGTACATGTATGGGTATGTCCAATAATTGTTTATATTTAAACCTATATATTACTGCAGTACAGTTCCCCCCCACCAAAAAAATTCAACCTTCCCCCCAGCCCCCAAAAGCAAAATACTAAAATACCTTCGTGATGAACTCTGGAAAAACAATCAAATAGAAAACAGACAACAAAGATCATTAGCATTTTAAATCATCATGCCGTAGTTGCACCAAAATAAACAAACAACAAATTACATTTGTAGTGATATCTTCTCCTTGGGTTCCAATTCCTAAGTGCATGGGAAATACAAAAGAATTTCATATGGGCTATAACCATGCTCGCCAAACTTTGCAAAGCAGCCAATACTGTACAGTATTTAGGTATTGCCCAATTTTGCTTTTCATTGTGGCACAGCTTTTAAGTGCAGTTTTTATAGCTGCATTCATTCATTCCAAAAATACAGCTTTGCAAAACGTGTATACAGTGGTACCTCAAGATACGAATTTAATCCGTTCCGTGACTCTGATCGCAAGTCGAATTGGTCGCATCCTGAAGCACGTTTTCCCATAGGGTTCAATGTAAATACGGTTAATCCGTTCCACCCTCTGAATTTGGTCGCATCCTGAAGCAAATTTCCCCATAAGGTTCAATGTAAATACGGCTAATCCGCCCTCCGAATTTGGTCGCATCCTGAAGCACATGTCCCCATAAGGTTCAATGTGTCAGCCGGCGTTGCACGGCTAGGAAATTCCCCAGGAGCGCTTTAGTCAGCCCTAGCACAGAAAAAGGAAGTGCTAATGAAATCTGAGAAAGGCTCCCGCGCGCACAGCCAGGAGCGGGAGCTTCCCCCCCACCCCCGTGCTGATTCCTCTTAATTCCGCGCTCTTTCTTTGTGCATAGCCCTTGGCGTGTGCGCGACAAAAGCACAGTGAAAGCAATGGGGGGGAAGGCTTATGTAGCGCGCACAGCGGAGCGGGAGCTTCCCCACCCCCGCGCTGATTCCTCTTAATTCCGCGCTCTTTCCTTTGTGCATAGCCCTTGGCGTGTGCGCGACAAAAGCACAGTGAAAGCAATGGGGGGGGAAGGCTTATGTCGCGTGCACAGCAGAGCGGGAGCTTCCCCACCCCCGTGCTGCTGCTTCTTAATTCCTTGCTCTTTCCTCTGTGCATAGCCCTTGGCGCGTGCGAGAAAAGCACAGTGAAAGGAATGGGGGGGAAGGCTTATGTAGCGCGCACAGCGGAGCGGGAGCTTCCCCACCCCCATGCTGCTGCTTCTTAATTCCTCGCTCTTTCCTCTGTGCATAGCCCTTGGCGCGTGCGAGAAAAGCACAGTGAAAGGAATGGGGGGGAAGGCTTATGTAGCGCGCACAGCGGAGCGGGAGCTTCCCCACCCCCATGCTGCTGCTTCTTAATTCCTCGCTCTTTCCTCTGTGCATAGCCCTTGGCGCGTGCGAGAAAAGCACAGTGAAAGGAATGGGGGGGAAGGCTTATGTAGCGCGCACAGCAGAGCGGGAGCTTCCCCACCCCCGTGCTGCTGCTTCTTAATTCCTTGCTCTTTCCTCTGTGCATAGCCCTTGGCGCGCGCGACAAAAGCACACTGAAAGCAATGGGGGGGAAGGCTTATGTCGTGCGCACGCACAGCGGAGCGGGAGCTTCCCCCCCCATTCCTCCTTGCTCTTTCCTTTCTCCATAGCGACAAAAGCACAGTGAAAGCAATCAGCGCGCTGGGGGGAAAGGCTTATGTCGCGCGCACGCACAGCGGAGCGGGAGCTTCCCCCCCCATTCCTCCACGCTCTTTCCTTTCTCCATAGTGACAAAAGCACAGTGAAAGCAATCACCAGGCCAAGGGCTATGGCCAAAGGAAAGAGCAAATTTCCCCGTAAGGTTCAATGTAAATACAAACAGTTCTGAAACATATGCATTTTATTTTTAAACCACAAAAACATGAAAAAAAGCACAGTATGAAGAGGGAGAATGGGGTGGGGAGGCAGTTATTGTTTGGAGGGAGAGTCCCCCTCCAAAGGGACTTCGGGGAGATCTCCTTCAGGGGTTTCCTCTCTTCTTTGCCTCTTAGCTGCAAAGCCTTATTCTTGCCAAGCCTGCTCTGCATTTTCTTTGGAGCCATGCTGACAAGCACACCAAAAACCTTCCAAACGCCACAAAACACACCACAAGCCTCACCGAATGCCTCCTTGCTACCGCGATCTCGCCCACAGGAAGCCGCGACCACGTGGCAGCAGGGCAAATGGCTTTTCCTTTTCCTTTTTCCTTTCTCCATAGCGACAAAAGCACAGTGAAAGCAATATCAGCGCACAGCCGGGAGCGGGAGCTCCCCCCCCCGCTCAGATTTCATTAGCAGTTCCTCTTTCTGCATTGCTTTCCTTGGGCTTTTGTCCTCCCGCTCAGATTTCATTAGCACTTCCTCTTGGAAGCCGCGACCACGTGGCAGCAGGGCAAATGGCCGCGGATCCGGTTCGTAGCTTGAGGCGGAGTTCGCATGTTGAGGTAAATTTTTGCGGCCGGAGCTGGTCGTATCTTGAAATTTTCGTAAGATGGGGCGTTCGTATCTTGAGGTACCACTGTATTCGTTTTCCAGTCCTAGAACAACAACATCGTCTTTTAAAGAAAATGCTATGGAAATGGTATAACTGAGTGCTCGTGACTGAAGGCAAATATTTTCTTACAATCAATTGCCTCTGAGCATATGCAAGGAGATCTTGAAAAACACATGTTTTTTTTGAGTCTCTAGTTCTTCAAAATAAAAATTCATATTTGATGGTTCCACAAAATGTTTTGGATTTGTGAGAAGAGAATGCATTTTAAAAAGTACAATTATAGACAACAACAGAAACACAATACTACATATAACATTGGAGTGACATCACAGGTAATGCATGCATTTTAATATAACAAAAAACTGATATTGCTGTACATGATTCTCTGTAAGAAAATACCTCGACTGACTGACTGACTGACTGACTGACTGTGAGACATAACTCATGTCTCTGCAGCCTGAGGAAGGTCTCTTCAAGAAAAAGGAGGCCTCGGTTCCATTATAGAAATTTGCTTCTTAGAGTCTCAGAGAGCCCTTGATGAGGAGATTAGCAGGGGGCCATGACTCTTGGCAATGATCAGCTTCTGCAAGGTGTGAGTTTCCTGATGAGGGTAGACAAGACAGTGGCAGTATAGGGTTTGCTCACTGTTCCCTCTTGGGTTTTAGGAGGAGCAAATACGATATTCTTATGGAGAAACTCTCTGGCATGCTGAGCAGCCGGCCAGGTCAGATGGAAACACTGGGCAACATAAAGGAGGAATTGGTGAGATTCTAACTGCTGCTTCCCACACTCAAGGACACTGGAAATCAAAGATGGCCTCTGTGTGTATGTTCTGCTTGATGTTTGTGCTTCTGTTGGAAGCATCTGCTCCCTTCAGTGGGTAGAATCTTCTGATCTGGTGCCTGTTCGTCAGAGCCTCAGAAGCATTAGGGATGTCTGCCTTTGAGACCACACCAAATCCTGGAGATTTGCTCCAGCTCTAGCAAAGCTGAGCCAGAAGTTGGGCTATTGGATCTCTGAGAGCTCCCTTATTTGATCTCTGTACAGGCTCCCTGCCCAGGATTCTGCATGTGTGTTTGTCCTCTTGCCATCCCTTTCCAAAATCTTCTATCCTGCTCCAAACGTTGGACACGAGGGGCACAAAAGAATTCCAAGCCTATCTGGAGGGGTCTAGTAGTTGTTGAATCCTTGCTGGTTGCCAGGCACTTGGTAGCCGACTCAACCGAAAGCAAGGTTTCCATCTTTAATACGGTTTATTGAAAGGATAAGGTTATCGGTATCCTAGCAACTGGGTCCCTTTATTTTAGAACCCAGGGTATCTTTTAGTCAGTCAGAGCAGAAGGCTTTCAGTTCTTTCTGGTGAACTGGCAAGTTTGCTGCTCTGTTCCTGGATAACTGAGGAATGTGTAGGTGGCTGTTTTCCAAACCGTTGTGTGAACGTGTATCACGCTCTGAGAGAGAGAGAGGGAGAGAGGGAGAGAGAGAGGGAGGGAGGGAGGGAGGGAGGGAGGTGGTGGTGGTGGTGGTGGTGGTGGTGGGGCATCATCCTTCATACTGGGTATGTTCAGGTGTGTCCTCATTTCTTTATTGGCTCCTTCCATATATGGATGGGCCAGAGCGCATGTTTGCCAGTAAGCCCTGGCTGATGGGGTGTGGGAGTATTTCCAGAGCTCTGGGGGCTGGTTCCACATTTTTGTTGGCATGAAGAGCAGGATCTCCTCAAAGCAGGAAGTCTCTTTGCTTGGGGAGCCCCACAGAAAACATTCTGCCTTGCTTTTGATTAAACTGTTATTAATGCAGTGTTATAATAAAATAATACCTGGAGAGATGTTTTAGAATGGTTGGTAATAATTTAAAATTATTTTCATTGGAATGGTGAGAGAGAGAGATGGTATAAATCATAAACAAATCAAGAATGCAAAAATAACAATGTTTCATTTACTTTGCTCCAAAATGCATGGATGTGGAAAAATTATATTTTGAACATGTCTTAGTTAACTGATACTGAACCTACTCCTTGAGTTGCTGATAACCATAGGAAATCTGCAGTAGAAAAATGGTCAGGGGGAAAATCTTGGCTGACTGGGAAAAATATATATTTGCTAAGAGTTAGAGAGAAATACCCTCCTTGTCTTGCTGCTGTGCAGGGTCTCTGTGAAAAAACCTTTAAGCGCCTCTACCAGTACATGCTGAATGCCAACTTGGGCAAGGTGGTCTCTGTTCCGCTGCAGGATGTATGCTCTGTTGGGAGGCCTTTCAGGACAAAGAAGGGTAAGCACGGGGCAAGGGGAAAGTCATTTGGGGCAGTCCAGGAAAAAGGGGGATTAGGGGCCCATGGTACAGTCCTGAGGTTTTCCTGAGGATTCAGATCTGCCGGCGGGGGCAGCATGCCCAGACTTTAAAGCAATTATAGGGTTGAAGGAAATACATGGACAGGATTTCTTTTGGCCGTCTTCCCCCCACCCCCACCCCCACCCCCACCCCACCATTGCCTCTTTGGCAGTGAGCTGCCTCATCAGTGCCTTTGAGAGGTGCTTGTAGTTTCTGATGCACAGAAAGAACAAGCGGGTGGTGCGGAAGCAGAGTCTTAGGACTGCCATGATGCTGAGGGTGGGGGTAGATCTTCTGCTGGCAAGCCCCATCCAGCAAGAATTAACATGGGCTTCAGTACGGTGTCTTCAGTACTTGAATTAGGGGAGACTATGCAGACTATCTTCAGCCATTCTTAATCCAGTGGGTTGTGAATTATCTTTGAGGGGCTCAATTATTGTTGACGTGACACCTTCTGTGTTTGTTCATTCCCAGGAACTCACGTCATGGTTCGTTGTTTAAAGCTAGTGAAGGAATATCAGAAGAAGGTGGCTGACTTCCATGATGACGATGATGAAGAAATTATCACCAAAACCGTGCAGCCTGTGGACGTTGTATACGAAAAGGATATGCTGGCACAAGCATATGAGCTGAGTGGGTATTGCAGTTTGGCTGGGCAGGACGTCTGCATTGCTTTTTCTGTGCCCTTCAGCTGAAGCCATCTGGGTTGCAGGGTAGAACCAGCTGGTTTGGTCACTGTGTGGCCGAGGGACAAGCCAATGTTAATCCGCCAGCAGCGATGAAATCTAGCCTTGCTTAGTTTTCCAGCGCAAGTGGTTTTGGATTCTGAATTTTCAAAATGGAACAGTTTCTTATTTGTTTGTTTGTTTGTTGGGTTTATAAGCCACCCAGTTCTTGGCAGCACACAACTGTAATTTCACAATAATATAACATTAACAACATAACAACTTCTCTGCTTGTCTGGTAAGGTTCATGACCATGTGGGGAGTCAAACCCATGACGTGAGTTTGACCCTCATTACCTCCAACCCTGTTTCCAGGGTTGTTTCAGTTCCACCCCCTGAATTAGCCATGAGTTCTTCTTTCTAGCTGAAATAGGGTCAGGAATGTTTAACCCCAGACATCAAATGGGATTGTGGGAGAAATTTTGCCACATGAGTGCCTAGATCTCTTGACTCCCAGAGACTGTTCTGAGCAGGACTTACCAGCCCACCACTCTGGGTTTCTTCTGAGCTTCAGGAATCAAACTTTCCTCTGCAATGCCATTGAGTGCTTAAGAGCCTGGCAGCCTCCTTTGGCAGAGCCAAGGCTGATGCTTAGGTGGACAGTCCTGGCCATGACCAAAGCCCAGCCTACCTTCAGGAACAGCTAAAGGGAGTCAGACCAGCAGCTGAAGGTGTACCTGATGATCAGATGCCCCTGGGCTTTGCTGGGAGGACAGACTCTCTACTGAGTCCAGCATGGCTTAGGTCTTGAACATTGTTTCCTTTTTCTCCAGGTGAGCAAGGTGGGCTTAGTTGATGCTGCTTCAGACCCAGCTCTTGCTTATGCTGGGACTTAGTGTTCAGTGTCCTCTTTCAACTTCATCCATTCCCACTTTCTCTGCCTCACAGTTGAAAGCTGGGGGACCAAAGGTATTTCTCAGGCAGAACTTCGAGCTGCTATGAATGTGGGAAAGCTGGAAGCCCGGATGCTGTGTCGCTTGTTGGAGAGATACAAAGTGATCAAGGTAATGCTCCGTAGGCTACCTTCCTGTGCTGCAGTCAGTTAAAACTGGGGGAAGGATTGTCCACCTGCTTTGCCCTGTTTCCCAGAGAGCACCTGACATTTTGAGAGCCTTGAGAACAAGGCAGAGGTGATGATTGTGATCTTTGCTTAGGGATTCATGGAGGATGAGGGCAGGCAGCGGACAACCAAATACATTGCATGCACGTACGCAGAACAGAGTGACCTTAGCCAGCAGTTTGAGCGGGAGAAGGCTCGGAGTGAGAAGCTGGCTCAGGCCAGCATGGCTTTTGCGCATGACGACACTTTGCCTGGAGAAGGGCTCTCGCCAGCAGAGAAGGAGGAAGTGGAGGAGGAGGACGAGGCAGTACTCTTGGAACTGGAGCAGGAAGGGAAAGATGGTGCAAGGCTGAAGGGCAATACACAGGCCCTGCCACAGCTCGATTTTGATGGAGGAGGTGGCCTTTGCCAGTCAGCAAATAAGAAAGGTACAGAATTGGCTTTGGCATTTTGCCCAGGGTCACCAAAAGTGTTGGGGGGTCAAAAATGTTTCATTCTCCCTAGGAAAACCCAAATCTTTCCCAAACCTCTTTTTTCCCCCTAAGCTATCCCTGGCCATGTTTTACCTTTGTGATATTAGCTTGTGCCAGGACCCCCTGTTTCTGCCTTTCTTACACAAGCAATCTAAGCCTTCTGTGTTGGGTCAAAACCGAATTTGGGTCACTGGAGAAGTTGCCAGACCCTTGAAACAGGGTATTAATTGAGATGAGTTCATGAGAGAAGTCTCAGAGCACTCTCTGAACATTTGTTCAGAGCACTTTTTAATATTTTGGTCATCTCAAGGTGGTGAACATACCTAATATTCCCGCCTCCTCCTCTTTTCCCCACAACAACTCTGTGAGGTGGGCTGGGCTGAGAAAGCATGGCTGGCCGAAAATCACCCAGCCGGCTTTCATGCCTAAGGTGGGACTAGAACTCCCCATCTCCCGGTTTCTAGGCCAGCACCCTCACCACGACACCAGACTGGCTCTCTGTATTGAAGTGAAAAGATTAACCAGCATCCAGTGGCAGGTTGTTCATCCAGGACTTGATTTCTTGGATCCAGCCCCTTGTAGCAGCTCAGCAAAGAGGATGCTTGGAGAGCCCCTTTCCTGTTCTCTTGGACGTACAAAGCTCTGTGGGAACTGCCTGGGGAGGCCACTCAGTTAGGGTGTGTTTCTTCTCAAACCAGCTCGGAAGAAGAGATCGTCTTTGCTCCCTCTTGAACACTTGGAAGCCAGGGATTCTGCTTTGGACTGGCCAAGGTCGGAAACCAGCCTCTCAAACTGTGCCCATTTCAAAGCTGACTCTGGCGATGCAGCGGTGGTCGAAGAAGTCCGGCCTGGAACCCCCAAAGTAAGAATCTGAGGCTTATGCCTTACACGTTGGTGACAGGTGTCCCTTCAGCCCATTGCTTAGGCAGTGAAGACAGGCCCCTGGAGGGAGCTGCTCAGAATTCCTCTTCTGGCCTCCTGGCACAGACAGCCTGAGCCTCAGCAGACCTTGGCCCGGTCCAGGGTTGGGGGAGGGCTCTTGTCTGTCCCAGGGCCAGGTCAGCTTTCCTGCTCAGTTGCCTGGGAACAGCCCTCCACAGAATGCTGTTCTTGCTCCCTTTTGTGCTGCAGTCATTTTCCAGGGAAGCTTTCTCAGTGGCTTGTAGTACCGTCATGGGCTCCCACTCTGGTTTCCCCCTCCTGAAGACGGGACTTGGTTGAATTCTTCAGCTTTTTACCAGACATTCTTACATATAGTTTTCTGACTCTGTACTAGAAGAGCTGTGACGAAAAGAGAAAAGAAAAGAGCTCACAAACATCTCTGGTAGAGCGATCCCATGAGACCTACCGTCTACTGAAACGTCGGAACCTCATAATTGAGGCTGTCCGAAACCTGCGCTTGATTGAGAGTTTGTTTGCGTAAGTCAGAGTGGCAGAGCCAGCAGGGCCAGGCGGCAGAAGAGCTTGGTCCGCATAAGCTACCTCGAGTGGAGGAGCTGCTTATGTGGGGCTCAACCTAGTGTCCGTGGTGATTCTGCCTCCCCTTCTGCTACTGCAGAAAGGAATCCTCAGGTGGTCTGTCTTCTTTCAGGCTTCAGAAAATGATCATGGATCAGGAGAAGCAAGAAGGGGTCGCCACCAGGTGCTGCAAGAAATCTATCGTTCGCTTAGTCCAGAAGCTCTCCCAGGAAGGCCTTCTGCGCCTTTACCGCACTACTGTTATCCAGGATGGGATCAGCCGAAAGGTAGCAATCCCTTTCTGAAAAGCTGAGGGAGAATCTTCTGTAGTAGGAGAAATAAGAGGACAAGAAAGGACCTGCTCTTTTCCCCAACGGGTTAATTTTCCCCTTGTGGAGGAGCCTCAGAAGTGATAGTTTTTCCAAACCACTGAATTCCAGGGAAAGAGGGAGTGTCCGCACGGTCAGCTGACAGAAGGGTCCGGTCTCTGCTGCTGTCAGCTCCCCCAAAAGTCGTGCTTCAGCTTTTTTTTAAAGGGGAAACAGCATATAAACGTTTAAATAAACAGTTTGACTTGGAACGAGGAAGCATCCCACGTGACTCCTGTGGGGCAGCATGCTCTCCCAAGGGAGCATTGCCAGGTGCATCGCTGCACACTTGAATTGATGGACTCCTGCCTCACTGTAGCCTTAACCCACCCTTGCTTAGCTTACAGATGTTTGGGGTGTCTCTGCAGAATGTATCCGAGGCTTTGCTGCATCCTCAGGGGCACCTTCCAACTGGAGAATGGAACAATCAGGGAACACCACTGCTTGTGTCTTCCTCTTTGCAGTCTTTGGGGCAGCTCCTCATTAGTACGTGTCCTCTGGATTCCTTTCCTTGACAGGTTGAATTTGTTGTTGATCCTTCTGTGACTCCTAGTGACCCGCTGGTGAAAAGTGCCATTGAGCAAGTGCGTTTCCGAATCTCCAATTCAAGTACTGTGAACAGGCAGGTTTCAGAAGGTCACGTGGATGGGTGGCGCTACTGCCAGAAGCTGGTCTGAGAACATCCAGATGCCCAAGAGAAGTGTGAGGGGGGGGAGTTCAGAGGTTCTGCTGGTTCAGAAAGTCTGTCATCAACTCCTATCCTGATAGAGTGGTCTTCTGTCCAAGGACGTGCCATCCTGCATTTCAGTTGCAAATCTGACTTTGCTTGCAGAGATGTTGAGACTCCTCCGCTTTGCAGTGCTCTTCAACAGCTACTTGCCCGGCCAACTGCCCCTTTCTGGTTTGAGAATAGGTGGGAATTGGGCTGCAAGAGCTGCATTGACCTTGCAGTTCAGTGGAGGGAGTGGAATTTCTTGCCAGGCAACAATTCACAGATTCCTGAAGCCAAGATTTTAATTCTCTTTTTCTCCCTAATTTTCAGAATTAAAGTTCAGCAGACACCAATGTCTCAGGACCCAAAAAGGCAGGAGTCTGGAGCTGAGACCACCCTGAGCGAAAGGAAAGATTGCTCTTTTCCCTGCCAAAGTGAAACAGCTGGAGAGAAGGTGTGCATTGCCAAATTCAGCTACCATCCCGTTACAGGTAACAGGAGACCTCTGCTGCTCTGCTTTGGTTTAGTGAAAGTGGGTTAGGCACTGCAATTTGAGACATAGCAGCCACCTGTTTGTGGATTTCTGAAGGGAAAGAGTTGCTTCTTTTCAGTGCCAGGCCTTGGACGCTCTCTGGGCTTCCTCCCCAAAATGCCGCGCTTAAAGATGGCTCACCTCTTCCTCTGGTACCTGATTTATGGACATCCTCTCAGCCCGGAGAGGAGGAGAACTGCCTGTGATGTGCTAGAGGAGGACCCAGGCTGTGCCTCCTCCTACACTCCGCCTGATACAACAGATGACAAGGAGTCTCTGGGAAGCCTAGAGGTTCCTGCCCAGGAAGGAGAAATGGAGCTTGGGGAGCAGAAAGGTGAGGATCTCAAAGGCAAGGGTTCGAGGATTTTGTACAAACCTCAGGAAATGTCCCACAACTTTTTCAGTTTAGCCAAGCCAGCCCTCTCTGACAAAGCTAGCCTGCCTCTCTCAGCAACTGGTGGCTTTCTGTGCAGGGATATGGTGGCCTCCATAACTTGTCCTCCCCCATTCCTTCTGGAGCCAGCTCCAAGTAGAATTCTTCTGTCCCCCCTCCCCATTCATGCAAGCAGGCTTTTCTGGGCTGTTGTAATAGTCAGCATAGCTCTCAATGTTCCTGTCTGCCTGTAGCAGCCTGTTTCAATAAATGCAAGGTGGAAAATGGTGACCCTCCATTTCTGGTGGTGGCTGAAAAGCGAACATATCCTGAACTTCCATTAGGTAAAATGGCTGGAGCCCTGCACCTCCTTCTTTTCCCTTGCAGTTTATGTGGATGATGCCTGCTGGATGCGTCACATCCCTCCTCTGCCAGTCCACCGGGAGTTTGGACGTGGCTGGGCACTTGTTAGCGATCTTCTCCTCTGTTTGCCATTGTCCATCTTTGTCCAGATAGTGCAAGTCAGCTACAAGGTGAGAGGCTTCGAATTAAGAACCGTAACAGAGTCACCTGTTCAGGAGCTGATGCACCTGAAACTCTGTTGGCACCAGGCCTTTTCTGGGAAGACAGGGTGGGGGACTACTGGACCTTCAAAGTTCTGGTATTTGAGGCTTTGCCAGCTCATATATCATAGCCTGAAGCCAGTCTCCTTGATAAACCTCTGTGTTTAGCTCTCAGTTGCAGAATGAGGTTGATTAAGACTTGGTTGGCCAATCTTGTATTCTGCTGTATGAAATTACATGTAGGTAGATAATCTGGAAGATTATTTGATGGACTCCCTGAGGAAACATACACTCATCAGAGACCTTCCCAGATCAGTTCGACAGCAACTCCTTTACAAGCGGTGGGTTCTGATTTGTTGGGGCTGGTCCAGGAAAGTGGAGAGGGTGTGATTTTCAAAAGAGAGGGACCTCCTGGCACTTTTCACTCCAGCTGGATTCTGAATTTGGGCAACAGTAGAGCTCACAGATGGGACTTGCCATAAAATGACACAAAGCACAAAAATGGCCATATCTTTGATGGAAGATTTTGGGTGGTAGGGGAGGTGGAATGCTACATTCATTACCTATCCTTTAAAAACTGAATGTGGATTATGTGCCATCAAGTCATTTCCGACTCCTAGTGACCACACAGTTTTTCTCCATGACAATCTATCCCTAAACTGTTCCTCCAGGTCTTCCAACAGTGCCCTCATCACCGCTTTAACCGAGTCCATCCACCTTGATGCTGGTCATCTTCTCTTTCCTTCCACCTTTCCCAGCATTACAGCTTTTTCTAGAGAGCTGGGTCTTCGCATAATATGTCCAAAATAGGATAATTTGAGCCTGGTCATTTGTGCCCTGTGGATATGAATGTGGATAGAGTGGTTATATGTGCCACTGACCCCTTGGAGGCGCTGGGCTACAATTGGTTTTGTTCTTGTTAGAACTCATCAAGCATAGGTGGCTCCCATGTATTAGGTCTTATATATTGTACGTTCAACCCTTTATTTGGATTGAACTCAGACCTTGCATTTTGATGACTCTATAGCATGTTTCACTTTTAGAGCTGTCTTTGATTTGGGTTAAGAATAGGGATATGTTGCTGCTTTCTTACAATTGAGAAGAGTCCAATGATTTTCAACCTGAAATGCATCCTTACAGGAGATACATCTTTTCAGTAATGGAAAGCCTGCAGCGGTTATGTTATATGGGACTACTGCAGTTTGGCCCCACAGAGAAATTTCAAGAAAAAGATCAGGTAATGTTATTTCTTTATTGGTTTTCTGTAACTGAATGCTATGCCGTATCATTCATTCATTCATTCATTCATTCATTCATTCATTCATCATAGCTATATAGCCTTTTCTATTTATATATTTATCATATTTATTTGTTGAGCAGAGTGCAGCAAAAGACCCATAAACCTTGCTCTCAGGAAAAATACACATCAGCATGAGAGCTTGCAAGTAGCAATGTCCATATCCTGAACTCCAAAGAAACTCCAGTCAGAAAATATAAGCTAACTGGTCTTTATTGATAAAAATGCAAAAACTTCATAAAATACAAGTTGCATACAAAAGATAGGATATAACAAAAACTTCTTCTCATATTAGCTTCCAAGACTTATCACTGCAAAGCCTCTAGCTAAAAACACTCTCAGAGAAGAGGTTCACTACTTAGTTACTTGTTAAGACTACATAACCTATAAACCTACATGGTTAACTGTAAGACTAAAAACACACACACATACACACACTGGACAGGTTGGGCATTGTAACCCTCCCTTATAGTGCCAGTTGAAAACACTCCTACTGAATAACTAACACACATACACAATTTCAGTAGGCGGCAGTAGACAAAATCATAATAACATCACAAGATACTTTGTTATCTCAACACTTGTTTTGTAAAGCTAACAGGATGAACTTTCTTCCCATGAGAAAATCCTGATACCCCTCTCAGCCCGTTTGCGACACAACAACACGTGTTACGGGATAGTATAAACAACTGATTACAGCAATACAATAACAATTTACATTTGTTCTAACCCAAGGTTTGCCAACATTGCTTCATGTTGTACAATAGGCAGTGATTTTGTAAATACATCAGCAAGATTTGTTTCAGATTCACAATACACAAGATCAATGAAATTTTCTAACATAGCTTGTCTCACATTTTTATACTTTACATCAACATACTTTGTACGAGCTCTAATGTTTTCTGTTTTAGCTAACCCTATACAGGCTTGGGAATCTTCATACACTGTATAAGGCAATGACACTTGGATGTTTAAATCAATGAACAACTGATTAAACCATCTTAATTCACAAATTGCTTCTGATAAAGCTGCGAATTCAGCTTCAGCAGTAGACAAGGCAATGGAGGTTTGCTTCCTTGCTTTCCATGCAATTGTAGATTCACCAAATTTACAAATAAATCCAGTTATGGACTTTCTATCACTTTCTTCTGCAAATGAACTATCAACAAAAATTACAGGCTTTTCTAACCCATTAGTTGACATTTTAAGACAAAGGTCTATTGTACCTTTTAAATATCTCAGTAATCTTTTCAATCCTAGCCAGTCATGTTCGGTAGGATTAGCCACTTTACGGCTCAAAATCCCAACAACATAAGATACATCTGGACGTGTCCATTGTGCTAGATTCAGTACAGAACCAATCACAGAATGATACAGTGCAGGTTTTTCACACAACTTTTCACATGTTTCATTTTTCAAAAAAATCACAAGTCATTGGAGTTTTTACAGGTTTTGCATCTAACATTCCCATGTTTGCTAACAACTGTTCTATCTTTTTCTTTTGACTTAGATAGATTTCTCCATTTTCAGCTCTCTGCACTTCAATTCCAAGGTAGTATTTTAACATACCTAGATCTTTCAATTTAAAATATTGCTCTATTTGCTTGGCAAATTCTTGTACCATGTTTAAAGAACTTGTAGCAAGACAGAAATCATCAACATAAGTGAGAAGTACTGTATACTCTTTTCCAGTTCCTTTGGTATATACACATTGATCAGCTATTGATTTCTTGAAACCAATTTCCAACAAAGCTTTATCTAAACATTGATGCCAACATCTCCCAGCTTGTTTCAATCCATACAGTGCTTTACACAATCTGTATACTTTCTGGGAATCCTCACATGTGTAACCTGGAGGTTGCTTCATATACACAGTTTCATGAAGCTCAGCATTTAAATAAGCTGTATCTACATCAAAATGATGAACAACCATGTTTCTTTGTGCAGCTAAGGCCAACATTACACGCAACGATTCAGGCCTAACTGTAGGCGCAAATGTAAGATTATAATTCACAAACTGTTCTTGTGAATAACCTTGTGCAACCAATCTAGCTTTATACTGAACAGTGTTATCAGGTAAAAGCTTTTTTCTAAACACCCATCTGGAACCTATGGCTTTTTCTGATTCAGGTAAATCAACAATTTCAAAAACATTCTTGTTTACTAATGCATTGAACTCAGTATCCATAGCTTCATTCCATTTATCTTGCTCATCAATTGGCAAGGATAACATTTCCTGAAAATTTTGTGGCTCACAAGTTATTTGACACACTCTGACTTGTTGAATAACAAATCTTTCTGGTGGAACACCTTTTGTTATTCTTGTTGACCTACGAGGAATCTCAAAACTCTCCTGTATTTCCTCTTTCTCCTCCTTTTTTTCTACTTCAGCTGAAACTTCTGCTTCTTCAGCTAAAGCTTCTGCTTCTTGCTTTATCTGTGGAGAGGAGGATACCACAAGCGGTGTTTGCTCTCTAGCTAAGTCTGTCTGTGACTCCAGAAAAACCTCTGAATTTGCATGCAGCCTTTGCCAATTAGAAGGCTCTTCAAAATTCGCATTTCTAGAGATAACAACCTGGTTTTTTCCAAGATAAAAGCGATAAGCTTTTGATTCTTGAGAATAACCAATAAACCTGAGACGCTGTGTTTTTGGTTGGTTTCTCCTTCTTTGAGACTTAGGAATTTGTACATAAGCAAAAGTTCCAAATGCACGCAGATGCTTTAAGCATGGATGTTTACCGTACAACAAAAAATAACGAACTTCATTTACAGCTGAATTCCAATGTCTGTTAGTAAGAAACACAGCGGTCAGCAAAGCTTCACCCCATAAACAGGCAGGTAAATCATTATCAATCAACAAACTATCTTTGATTACTTTCAAAACACCAATCTTGCGCTCAGCAATGCCATTCTCAGCAGACATGCCCACATTTGTTAATCTGTGGAAAATGCCTTTCTTACGTAGCCAATTTTTAAACTCAAGACTCATAAATTCACCTCCTCTGTCAGTCTGCAAACTCCCTACTTGATATCCATGTCTTTTTTCAATCATAGCCACAAATTCTTTGAAACGAGAGAATGCTTCAGACTTCTGTTTCAACAAATAACAAAATGTGGAACGTGTTTTATCATCCACTAAAACAAACATGAATCTTGCTCCCCCCTCACTCGGAGGAAATGGACCAGCTAAGTCAGCATGCACAAGAGCAAATGGTCTTGTAGAAATCCTGCTGCTTTTTCTGGCGACAGGGGCACATTTTATCTTAGATTGCTTACACACAGTACAATCAAGAAGCTTAGAACACTTCTTGAATCTCAGTTCTGGATACACTTTGGCCATTTTTGACAAACACTTCCATCCAGGATGACCTAGTACTCTATGATAATAATGAATACATTTATCATGTACAGGAACATTACCAGCACAACTTCCAATTAACACATCCTGTTTAGGAAGCATTTCATACAATTGATTAACCATTCTCCCTCTTGCACATTCAGCCCCCTCTTTTGTAACATAGCATTCAGAACCTTGGAATGTAACAGAATAACCAATGCTAGTTAATACAGGGACACTGAGAAGAGAAAAATCAAGTGTAGGAACACAGAGTACATCAGAAACCACTTCTCCCAAACAAGGTATGAACACTTCACCTTGCATGGTTACTTTAGCTACAGAACCATCAGCCAAATTAACCTGTTGAATTTTAGGTTTACATTTAGTTAACAATAACTGCTCATTGTTTACAATGATTTCACTACAACCAGAGTCCAGTAACCACTTATCAGTAACCACCGACCTCAGTCCTCAGTCTTCAGTCCTGGGCACTTGGTCCTGGTTCTGCATACTGGGTCCCCTCCGGACTTTAAAACTTAGTCCTGAACCCTGGGCTCTGGGATCTGTGCTCTCTGGGTACTCTGGGCTCTTAGCCCTGGTATCTGTGGGCTCTGGGCCCATAACCTATTGAGCAGAGTGCAGCAAAAGACCCATAAATCTTGCTCTCAGGAAAAATACACATCAGCATGAGAGCTTGCAAGTAGCAATGTCCATATCCTGAACTCCAAAGAAACTCCAGTCAGAAAATATAAGCTAACTGGTCTTTATTGATAAAAATGCAAAAACTTCATAAAATACAAGTTGCATACAAAAGATAGGATATAACAAAAACTTCTTCTCATATTAGCTTCCAAGACTTATCACTGCAAAGCCTCTAGCTAAAAACACTCTCAGAGAAGAGGTTCACTACTTAGTTACTTGTTAAGACTACATAACCTATAAACCTACATGGTTAACTGTAAGACTAAAAACACACACACATACACACACTGGACAGGTTGGGCATTGTAACCCTCCCTTATAGTGCCAGTTGAAAACACTCCTACTGAATAACTAACACACATACACAATTTCAGTAGGCGGCAGTAGACAAAATCATAACATCACAAGATACTTTGTTATCTCAACACTTGTTTTGTAAAGCTAACAGGATGAACTTTCTTCCCATGAGAAAATCCTGATATTATTATATGATAAATTTGATATAAATATTTATTATATTTATATATAATTTATATATAAATTATTTACATATAATTTAAGTAAAGATATGCAAGAGAAACAACATTTTTCAGGGAAAGCATGGTGTCCTGTTCTACCTTGAAGACTAGCACATTGAATATGACAGACCATAATCCGAATGGAGTCCCCTTCATCAGATGCACAAAATGTTATCTTCTATAGATGATTCATGATATTAGAGTACCACTGAAAATGTATGTTAACTAATTAAGCAGAGCTATTGTTGGCATCATCAGCATAATGCTTCATGCAGGATCACTGATTGATTATATGCCACCAAGTTGGTATTGCCTCTTAGTAACCACGTAGATAGACCTTCTCCAGGATGATCTGTCCCTACATGGGTCTTCAGATCTTCCAGTGGTTCACCCATTGCTGCAGCAAATCAGTCCATCCATCTTGCTGCTGGCCGTCCTCTTCTTCCTTTCATCTTTCCCAGCCTTATGGACTTCCCAAGAGAACTAGATCTTTGCATGATGTGTGCAAAAGATGACAATTTGAACCTGGTCATTTCTGCCTCGAGGAGAACTCTAGACTGATTGTTCTGTGATCCATTTGTTGGTTCCTTGGCTGTCCATGGTATTCTCAGGAGTCTTCTCCAACACCAACATTCAAAAGCATCAATACTCTTCCTATCCTGCTTCTTCAGAGTCCAGGTTTTGCTTCTATAGAGTGACACAGGAAAAACCATTGCCTACACAGTTTCTTGGCTTGTATAGAAAGGCAAGACCCTCATTGCTGCCTTACCAAGTACTAGTCTATGACATATTTCCTGATTGTTGGATCCTTTTCAGTTGATAGCCAATCCTAAAAGGCAGAAACTCGCCACCATGTCATTGTCTTCACTGTCAGTTCTAAGGCTGGTTGCTATATGTCATTAGTTTAGGATTTTAGGGTTTAATCATAGTCCAGTTTTTCACTGTGCTCCTTGACTTTCATTATGAAAGCTTGCAGATCAATTGCATTTTCAGCTAGCAGAGGAGTGTCATCACGTACAAGGTGAGTAAACCCTTATAATAGTATAGAAAATGATGATCAAACTTCAAATGAAAGTGGGGCTTTTCAAGAAATCTGTTAAAATAATAGCTGCTGAGTGACTAGGTGCCTGTGCTTCCTTTAAAATAAGACTGGATGCCAGAATTACTGGTCCTACCCCTTTTCTGTTACCTGAAGTTTGGTCTGAGCATTTTGAATCTCATGCAGGTGTTTGTCTACTTGAAGAAAAAAGCAGTGATTGTGGATACCACCACCTGTGAGCCCCATTACAACCTGGCTCAAAGCAGCCGCCCATTTGACAGGCGCCATTATACCTTGAGCACTCTCCAGGATGTGGAGAACTTCTGGTTTGACCTGCAGTGTGTCTGCCTCAACACACCCCTCGGTATGATGCTGGCAGCAGCCTTCCCCTCAGTATTGGGGGCTGGCTGTCCAAGTCTGCTCCATCGCTGCTATGGTCCCCTCGCCTCCTGTCCCTAGCATCTTCCTCTCATCAACGGATCAGTTTACATTGTCTGGTTCTGCCTCTGCTGACAGTATCTGTTGGGTCCTGCAGGAATTGTCCGCCATCCCCGTGCAAAAAGGAGTGGAGCTCCAGCTGGGGAGGTGGATGCTCTCTCGGAGCAAGAGTCAGCAGCTCACAGACATAACCTGGAGCGCAAGTGTGCCATGCTGGAGTATACAACGTACGTCTCCCCTCCTGCAAGCAGCTTGGGGGAAGAACCAGTCTTCCTTTGCCTGGAGGTGGGCTGGGGGAGCAGGCTGTGCGCTCTCTCGGAGAAGGGATGGGGAAGGAGAGATGGCTTATGCTGCTTCCTCCCCTCCCCCATTGAGACTGCTTACACTTTCTGTCCTGCCAACAGTAGAACAGTAGTGGGGTCATAGCAGAAGGGTGGCTTGGTCCCTGGGGGAGGAGGCTGGCAGAGGGCCCCGGATTGCCCGTACCTGATCTGGAGGGAGGAGAAGAGTTGCTCACCTGGCTGTTAATTTTCCCTCCTAGAGGATGCCGAGAGGTGGAGGATGAAGGTTTAATACCAGGCGATGGGCTCGGGGCAGGTGGTTTAGACTCCAGCTTTTACAGCCACTTAAAACGCAACTGGATTTGGACGAGCTACATCATTAATAAGACTAGGAAGGTGAGGCTCCCCAAGCGTTATTCTTGAAAGTTGCTTCTTCTCTGCCTCCTTTTTACTGCACGGTTAGCAAAGAAGTAGACAATGCCACCTTTTCTGATAAATGTTTGGATTTCTACCTTATTCTTGGAAATCTGTTTTTGACTGTCCTGATTCTCACTGGTGTAAGAAGATAGATTATCTGGATCCCTTCCCGTGGTGATTGAGGGTTGGGCACTGGACAGAACCCCCCGGCTAGTTCTAGTTGATGTGCTTTCGAGGGACCTAGAGGGAATGCACCCTCCTGGTCCTGCTAGACTCCTCAGCAATGTCCACTACCATCAGCCACGTATGAGGGTTGTCAGCAGGAGGCACCCTGTCACAGTGATTCTGTTCCCCTGGGTGTGCAGGGGGAAGGGAGGTAGAGAAAGATGAGAGAAAACCATCCTTAGTAAATTATTAGCTTTTCTAACCACCACCCAAAATCTGTTCTCGAACTATCTGCGGCGGCCTTTTGCTCTGTTCTTCCCCCACTAACCCCCCCTCCGCTTTACCACCAGGAGAATACAGTTTCTGAAGCCGGGCACGTAGTCAGACTGCAGACCTTCCTGATCAAGCGCCCCCTGCCGTTTGGCCCAGGAGGTGAGGGGACAAAACAGGGATTGTGACTGCAAGAACTACAGTGATTCTTAACACATCGTAGGCAGCTTGGGAATGGTTTCCTAGGGTGCTTCAGCTGCAGAACAGAGTAGCAGCAGCTGACTGCAGGTTGGTTTTTACACTGCAGGGAGATATGAAAACCCTACCTGTGACTTCTTTTGATTACTCTGACTGCTTTTCTTTAAAGAAAACAGGCAAGGATTTGATCAACCTGTACTTCAGTGACCCAATTGTCTGCAGGTTTTGATTTGTGCGTGGGTTGCCTCTTGCTTCCCTCCAGGTTGAATATCAGCCTGTTGAATGCTATGTTAGTCTATTCCTAAGACCTTGATAGCAGAGGACAAAAAAACCATTGTTGGGACTGTCTCTTCAGCCTTGCAATTTACCATGTTATGGACATCCTGGGTCAGCCGTGGTGTCTGGGATTCCATCCTCCACGCTATTCCTCAGCGTTTCTTGTGACTCTCAGGTGGCCACAGTGCTCTTTGGGGAGAGAGTCTGCTGAGCTCAGAGCCTGCTCTGCAGAAAGAAGACCTGGAAGTTGAGAAAGAAGTAAACCTGAACAGAAGCCAGAGGGTGAGGGGGGGGAAGAGCCAGAAGAGGAAGCGGCTGAAGAAGGACATGGTGAAGAAGACAAAGAAAAGGAAGAGAAAGAGAGGTAATGCATCGGCAGGCAGGCTCTTTGGGGAGAGCTTGCCTACCTGGCAGTTCTCCACCACTTGAGAGCTTCCTTTTTCTTAGAGACTCGGCATGTTCTCATAATAGCTGCCCTTTCTGTTCAGCTTGCCCCACTGGAGGCTTTTAGAGTTCTTCAGATTTATGTATTCATTAATCAAGATTTATAGACAGCCCCACTCACAGCGACTCTGGGCAGCATACAGTTGAAAATAATCCATGGCAGAAGCTCTGAAATGGCACAAATCCGTGCCTTGCTTGTGAACTGAATGTTGCTTGCTTTCTCTGCCTCCCTCTGTTGCTTGCTACTCAGATGAAAATCCTGAAGAGAAGCACCAGAGGCCACGCTACCACGATGAGGTGGACCGAAGGGCTCTGCAGAGAATGACCTGCCTGCGTGTGACATGGACCGTGCAGGAGGACAGCCTGCTGATGCTTTGCCGTATTGCAAGCAACATTCTGAACACCAAGGTTGGCAGGTGGGAAGGGGCTGGCTGGCCTCGGGCAGGCAGGGGGGCAGGTGGAGGCCCGTCCTCCTTTGGAATCAACGTCTGAATGAGGCCAGTCAGCCCCTGCCTTGGGAGGGAAAGGAGGCGAGACTCTGAGGCCAGGCTGCACCAAGTTAGCTGCTCTTTTGCTTCTTGCAGGTGAAGGGACCATTTGTCCCCTGGCAGGTGGTCAGAGACATCATGCACAGCAGCTTTGAGGAATCGCTAGACAAGACTTCTCATTCAGTTGGGCGGCGGGCCCGCTACATTGTCAAAAACCCCCAGACCTATCTCAATTACAAGTGAGAGGCTTTGCTTGAAGCGGCCCTGTCTTGAAATGTCATACGTATGGGGAGGGGGTTAGTCTGATCTCCCCCCTGCCCCTTCCTCGGCTGCTTCTGGCTTCATCAGGGCCTCCCTTGCCAGGACAACCTTCTCCAGCTAACAACCTGGCTGGTCGCCTGGTAATCCGTGGCCGCTGCCACTGCCTGGCATCCACAGAGACATTTCCCATCTTCTCAGAGTGGGCCCTGGGCTCCCTGGGAGGAGAAGCCCCACTGCCCAGGCTAGGGATGGAGCAGAACGCTGCTGTGTGTCTACCCAGCAGGGAAGGCCGTAACTCCTTTGTGTGGGCTTGGGGAGGAGGGTGTGTTTTCTACCAGAGGATAAGCTAGATGTTGGGCTTTTTTGGCAGAGTTTGCCTTGCTGAAGTCTACCAAGACAGAGCTCTGATTGAGGACTTCATGAGCAGGAAGAGCAACTATCAGGATCCCAAGGTGAGAACACTGCTCTGGCTCTACCGAAGCTGGAGGTCTTGCCACAAAGATCCATCCTCCTGGATTCTTCCCCCAGAAAGTCCATTTGTATTCAACAAGCACCCAAGCAGAAGCCTCTGCTGCTGTCCCGCCTCCAGCAGGAGCAAGGGGCAGCAATTCACGATGGAAGAAGGGGCGGGGGTGTGGGGAGAGATTCTCCTGGCCTGCTGCTTCCTTTCCTTCCATCAGCCTGTTGGCAGCTCCAAGCAAGTGCTGCCCCAGACACAGCACGATCCTGCCAAGAGGAGGTGGGCAGCTGGATCCAGGATGCCAGGCTCTCAAACGGTGTATTCCCTTAGACTCCGTTCCCATCTTCATCCCTGCTGCAGCTGCCTCCCAGCGTGACTGGGGCTGATGTCTCTGCTCTTGAGGCAGGGTGTGGGAGGGGGCAACGAACACTGCTTGCCCGGCCTTCAACTAGTCTGTTCGGCCCATTTAAAATCCTCTGGTGTAGCCCTCTCCAGACTGGAATTCCTAGCCAGCCCAGCCCAACAGCTAATTCCCTCTTGTCTGTTTCAAAACCGGAGAGCTGAAAGTGATTTCAAGTTTGCTAGTTCCTAGACTTGCATGCTCTCAGGATCTGATTTCTGGCACTCTTGTGAAAAGGTTTGTTCTGAAGAGTTCAAGGACTTTGTGGAGAGACTGAAGGAGAAGTTCAGCTCCACACTGGGGATTCCCAGGCCAGCAATTCCAGACACCTTGGAGGATCTTTTCCTCAGGTCTGTTGCAACCCTTGCCACATCTAGCCATTTTATGTCTCTGCATTGCCAGGGGCCAAAGTACTTGGAGCCCCAACTTCCTTTGCTTCTCACTCCCTTGCTAGCTCCTCTTTCCCAGACTGCATTTTGGCTTGGGAGGAGCTGGAGCTTGGCCTAGATGGTGCAGGGGAGAACTTCCTCTGCAATTTGGCAGCCGTGGCTTGGGGGTGGGGTGTTGCAGGGAGCAGGCATCTTTTGCAGACCTGTTTTGGAGGCCAGGACTTTATCTATACACCCTGCAGTTCTGCTGCTGTGCTGTTTCTTTTCAGCTAGGGAAAGGGACACAGAATTCCTCAGGAAAGATGTCAGGACCCCATGGGAATTTTCAGTTGACTTCCTTCTTGCCTTTCTCCAGGTTCCGAGTTCTGGCTATTGGAAATGAGACCAGCCATGGCAGGAAAGAAGATGAACTCAGCAGGTGAGGCAGAACCACTCCCTTTATTTTTCTGGCATGTTCTGCTCTTAGGAATCTCTGCTTTCAGAGCACCCTCCTTCAGGAGAGACAGAAGCCCTTTCCAGTGACCGCCCTGTAAGAGGGGCTTCCCCTTTGCCTGCCTGGTTGAGAATTGCAGTCATGTTGGAAGGTGTGTGCCATTTAAAGAAGAAAACCCCAGATGCAAACATGGCAAACCAAGGCTGTTTGTTGGGGCAAGGCACTTACCTGTAGAGAGCAGGCCTGGGGTTCCCCCTCATTTCAGGCAGAAGAAGGGGATTGCTGATAATGAGAGCCAAGAGCCAGGCCTGGGCCAAACCCATGGTTTCCCTCCTCCTCCTCTTCCTTTTAGCATTGCCGACATCCACTTCTTGGTGCTGCAGAACCTGATCCAAAGCACGCTGGCCCTCTCCAACAATCAGATGAAGTCATTCCAGTCCTTCCAGGTGGGAAGAAGCAGGCCAGCCTTTACCCTTGGGGGTCTAGGCAGGTACACTGGGACAGGAAGGGCTGTTCTCTAATGAGTGTGGAAGATTGAAACCTGGTTTGCTCTGCAGCAAAGAATGCTTTTGATCAGTGTTTCTCTGTCTGCAAATGCTGATGTTCTGTCCTATCCCAGAAGCGAACACATCAGTCAGCGCTTGCCTCTGGACTCACCTTTGCCATTCTCAGCCTACACCTGTAATTCTGGGTGTAATTCTGCAAAGGTGGTCGGGGCTGCAGGGGTCACAGCCAGGCTGTGACAGCAAGGTAGTCTTTGCCAGGTGGCCCGTCCATTGCTAGATCTGCAATCGCCTAAGTGGCTGGGAAGCGTTGAGGGAGCACTGCCCCCTGGCAGAGCCAGCTCAGAGCAGGGGAAGCGGCATGTCTGCAAAGGGCCAGCAAGTGACATTTCCCTTGGCAGACCTTCCGCCTCTACCGGGACTATCAGGACGATGTCCTAGTAAAAGCTTTCCTGGATTGCCAGAAGAGGAGTTTGGTAAACCGCCGCCGGGGCAATCACAGCCAGGGCCCCAAGAAGAGCCGGGCGCTGCCCTTCGTGCCCATGTCTTACCAGCTCTCTCAAAGCTACTACAGGTTGGTGCCTTGCTTCCCCTTCATTCTGAGCCTGCCAGGGCCGAATGCGAAGGAGGGGTGGCCGGTTGACTGGGAAGTGGTCTTAGCCCAGAGGCTCTGGCCAAGAATCCTTGCTGGGCAGCGGCCAGAAATCGAGCGGTCCTGCGGCCTTCTGGGGTGAGCCCCATCTGGTGAGACGTTTGCAAGGCTCCTCTCTCCCTGTGCCTCCCCAGAGTGTTCACCTGGCGGTTTCCCAGCACCCTCTGCAGTGAAGCCTACCAGTTTCTCCTACAGCTCAAAGCAGCAGGAAGAGAGGATGCAATTTCCAGCTTTTCCTTTAAGGACCAGGACAACCCCCTTGGGGCCGAGATGGTAACTTTTCCTTTAGATGGGCCTGGCGGCTACTGCTCTGCTCTCCTGGCCCTCTTCTCTCTTGGCCTGGTTTCGGTAGACGTTGCAATCCCAGAGCAAATCGTAGTGGTTGACAGCACCATGGTGGAGAATGAAGTCATGAAGAGGTATGAAGCAGCAGCCCCTCCAGCCAAATTTGGGTGCTGGTTTAAATAATAATGTTTATTCTCTGCTTTTCTAACTGAATTTCCCAAACCCTTAGCTGCACCCTGCCTTTCTCATGGAAGGGTAGCCTGGCTGCAATCCTCAGCATGCTAAACCAAGCATAAGACGAGCCTTCTACCCCAGCCCTATTGGCAGACCCTGTCAATCCTCCCTGTCTGCTTCTTGTAGCCTAGGGAAAGATGGGTTGGAGGAGGAGGAGGAGGAGGAGGAGGACGACGACGACGACGACATGGAGGAAAACCCAGTCAACAAGCGGCAGATTGAGGTGAAGGCCCGCCAGGCTTCACGTACTAACTACCTGCTCATGAGAGGCTATTGTGCCCCGGGGATCATCAACACCCGGAATTTGAGTCCCACAGACAACATCGTTGTTGATTCTTGCCAAGTGAAAGTGAAGTTGAGAACAACCCCTACCCAAACTGGCCTCTTGGCTGAAGGTCAGTCTGCTGGGTGTGGGAGCTCTTGGACAAGTGGCCCCAGCATAGTTTCTCCCTTGTCCTGAGGCCCTTAGTTGTGGTGGTCTCTGCTTGCCTCTGGCCGAGGAGGCGAGCAGTTGCTTAGGACTGGGGAGCAGCTGGCTCAGCCTCGTGGGACTGTGCTTCCTGTTGGCTTAAGTACTTGTGTTTTGTGCCCGCAGACCCATCTGATCTGGAGAGCATGCCAGTTGGAGCTTCTTGCCTCCCTGGTTCCTTCACCAGATGTTTCAGGGTCCCAGAAGAGGGTGCTAATACAGCTAAACTTCAGTTGCTGGATCACTACAGTCACAGCCCTGGAGATGCTGCTGCAGCCCTTGAAATCTTCTCTGCCATAGAGGCCACATCACACTTTGGGGTAGACCGGGTGACTCTTGCCAGGCAGTTCCAGCATTATGAAGAAGCTATCACTGGGCGCACTCAGATCTTGCAGCAGTACCTTCAGGTTGGTGCATGTGAGAGGAAGGGAAAAGCCCAGACAAACTTCTGTCCAGAAGCACTGAACAATTATCCTCATTCCACCCCCACCCCCGTCCCTTATCTGTGCTGGCTGGGGTTGAAGTCTTGGTTTAGGGTGGATATGGTCCCCTTATTAGATGTGTTTTGGATATATGGTATGTGGTCCAGACAGATGTTGATTTCTTGTATATTTTATCTTGTTTTATTTTAAATTGTGAGCTGCCCAGCATTGCCTTGCAGTCAGGCAGCATCTAAATCTAATGAAATAAGCAAATGTACTTCACATTAGGCACAGGTTGGGGAGAGTGAATTTCCTGATCTTTTGTGGATCAGAGATTACTCAGTTAACAAGAAACCTCTCATTATCTGGCTGTTTTTCACCTACAGTCTTGAAGTTTGTGGGTTATGACACCCCTCCCCTCCTCGTTTAGGATCTTCTTGATTTGGAGCAGGTGTTAGAAGTAGGAGGAAAAACTACTCGGCTGGTTGCAAGGAGATTTGCAAGTCCATGGCTGTTGCATTCTGTGGGTCTCAAGGACATCAGTAAGAGCCTGCCAAGCGAAGAGTCGGATACAAAGAGGGACCGTGCTGACCAAGAACAAGAGGAAGAAGAGCAGCAGCAGCAGCGGCTAGAACAACCCACCTCCTCTGCTACAGCAGCAAGAGAAGAGCCAGCCAGGAAAAGGCAAAGAGTAGAGGGGGGGGAGGAGGAGGAGGAGCGGGTTCCAGAAACAAATGCTTTCTCAAGCATGCCATGCTGGGAAGGAGCCGGGACGTCTGTGGCGCATGGAGGACCTGCCATGCAGAAATGCAGGATGGGCACCTGCTCCTCTGGGCAAAAAGCCCTGGCCCTCCATGGCAAAGAAGCCTTGGATTGGGGAACTCCAACTCAAGAGTCCCACGAGGGTTACTTGTCATCGCAAGAGGATCTTAAAACTTCCAGTGGTAAGTGTGAAGCCCTCCTGAACTGTACCAAGATCATCCAGAGCAAAAACAAGAATGGCTGGGAGGGATCCGAAGCCATGGAGGCCAGGCCATCTCCCCCAGACACAACAAAATCTGTTGTGTTCATCTCATTTGTGATACTTGTCTTGATGCTGTTCCCTTCAGCACTCCTTGAATTGGAACACAGGACCTTCCCCACTCGACTGAAACTTGTTCAGTAACAACTCTGATGATTGCACTAATTATTCAGTAGAAATAAGATGGTGCTTCTGTTGCTCACTGTCTTTTCTGCTCTTCCTTAGGATGTGCTGCAGGGCAGGCTCTGCAGGCTGAAGCGAGACGGTAAGCGTACAGATAAAGCACACTTGGTAGTAGTTGTGTTTGATGTGCAATTGCAAAACAGCAAGGATAACCTGAAAATAGGAAGGGCTTTAATTCCAGCCGTCTGTGCATGTTAGGGCTCGGAGTTCTCAACTTGTCAGGCCGTTGTTGGAGCAGGCAGTGAGCTCAGTCTCCTGCAGCAGAAGCTTCCATTTCTCGCTTAGTTTCGCGCAGAGCAAACACTCAGCGTCTGTAGCAGCAGTCGTCTTGGTTAATTTTGAGGGTTTTAGGAGGAGTTCTGTGCAGAAGAGTTATAGAGCGCACAAAGCAGAGGTGGCTCTAGGCTTAGTTCCCAAACGCCAAAGAAGCCTCTAGCTTGATGCTGAGATGGGAGGGGAGGGGAGGGGAGGGGATGCGGAGGCAGGACAGGCTGGGCATAAAGCAAAAGGCTTCCCTGACAGCGGTGCGCCTCAATTACGCAACGCGTTTCCACAAACGCTTCCTAAGGCCAGGGGAGAGAGAGTTTGCACTCATGGCGACTGGCTTTTTCTCCTAAGCAGAGGCAGCATCTGCTTTGTGGGGCGGCCTTGGCGCATCGTGGACGGCAGTCTGAACAAACCAGTCTGCAAAGGGATCATGGAAGGCGTGCTCTGCCACATCATGACAAAGCCCGGCATCACAGAAGCGGCCCTGCAACGCCACTACCTGGGCGTGCTGCAGCCAGTAGCTCTCCTGGAGATCCTGCAGGTGAGGCACGGCAGGCAGGCAGGCTCTAACTAACGGCGGGTGGCTCGCTGCTGGCCAGACCCGAAGGGGCACAGACATTCGGGGTCTGGCGCGGCCCCCACCGGGAAGCCGGGCCCCGGTCGTGGGGCTCCGGCGGGGTCCGGAGCACCGCCGACGCGGGGTTCTCTCGTCCCGCAGGGCCTGGAGTCCCTCGGCTGTGTGCGGAAGTTTCAGCTCGGAGCGCCGGGCGCCGCCTCGCTCTTCTCGAAGCCTGCTTGCGGGGAGGCAATGGGCGCTGCGCCAGCGGCCTTCTACGAGCCGGCCATCGACTGCGCCGTGCGGATGGGCGGCGTCTTCCCCCACGAGCTGAACTGGAACAAGTGGGGCGCGGGTGCCGCCCCTGCCGCCGCCCCTGCCCCGTGAGGCCGCCTCGCGCGGCGCCGGGCGAATAAAGCGACTCGATTCCTGCACGCTGCTCTGCGCGGTCTTTATTGGCCCTCAGTCCCGCCAGCGGTGCCCGCAGCGGGCGCTGCAGCACTTGTAGAAGGTGGTCATGGGCTCGTCAGCCGAGCGCGTCTGCAGCTGCATGAAGTAGGCGCGCGGGTGCCCGCACTTGGGGCACGGCTCTGCGGGCGAGAGGGAGGGAGGGAGGGAGGGAGAGGGGGTCAGCGCGGCGCCGCCCCCCACCGCGCCCCGCCTCGCCCCGCGCGCGCCGGCCGCCCACGCACCTGCCGTCGAGTCGACGTTCTCCCAGGCGGCGGCCCCGCCCAGCACGTCGTCCACTTCCTTCAGCTTCGGGTAGCGCCGGCTCGTCACCTGGCAGCGTGGGGGGAGGGTGAGCGCCGGAGGGCGTGCGCGCGCGGCCCCCCGCCCCGCCCCGCCCCGACACCCACCTTCCGCGTGACGTTGCGCACGTAGGGGCACGTGGTGCAAGCGAAGCGGTGGCAGCGGGCGCCCTCCTCGGCCACCAGCACGTTCCCGCAGGCCGGGCAGAAGAGCAGCATCGCGGCCCGCCTCGCTCGCCGCCCGCAACGCAACGCAACGCCTGCTTCCGGTTCCGGCCGCGCGAGGATCCGCCCCCCGGCGAGGATGGAGGAGGACGAGGAAGAGGAGGCGCACGCGGAGGCGGTGGCCCGCTGGCAGTCCGGCCTGGCACGCCTGGTCAGGGACCCGCTCCTCTGCGACCTCCCGGCCCAGGTCAGTGGCCGGGGCGGGGCGGGGCGGGGCGGGGCGGGCGGGCGGCGTCGGCCGCTCACGCCGCACATGCGCGCTGTGCCCCGCAGGTGACCCCCGAGGAGATCAGCTCGCAGGTGGCGCTCGAGTACGGCCAAGCCATGACGGTGCGCGTGCGCAGAGTCGACGCCCCCGAGGCGCCCATGCGTGAGTCGCGGAGGGCGGGAGGGCGGGGCGGCGCCCCCTGGCGGGAGCGCCCAGCAGTGCCTCGCCCCGTGCAGAACGCGGGCGGGGCGGCGCCCCCTGGCGGGAGCGCCCAGCCGTGCCATGCCTTGCCTTGCCTTGCCTTGCCTCCCCCGCAGCCGTGGTGGTGGTGCAGAACGCGAGCGTGCTGGAGCTGAAGAAGGCGGTGCGGCGGTTCGTGCAGCTCAGGCAGGAGCGCGAGGGCGGCGCGCGCCACGCCAGCTGGTGAGTCCCTTCCGCGCCTCGGGGGGCCCGGCCGCCCGACGCCCGCCCGCCTGACTGCCGCCCTCCCTCCCTCCCTCCCTCCCTCCGCAGGAGGTACGTCTGGCGGACCTACAGCCTGACCTTCGCCGGGGAGAAGCTGGCGGACGACCGGAAGAAGCTGCGCGAGTGAGTGCCGGGCTGCTCGCGGGCGGGCGGGCGGGCGGGCGGGGCGGGCGCTGCTTCTCTGGCGAACCGTTCCGTGCCCTGCGCCCTTCCAGGTACGGCATCCGGAACCGGGACGAAGTCGGGTTCGTCAAGAAGCTCCGGAAGTGAGCCCGGCGCGTCTGAACGGCTTCCCGAGTCCTCGCTCGGGCGCCGCTGGCCTGGCCGGGGCTCGCCGCCGCCGCCGCCGCCGCCGCGCATTGTTTCCGCGGGCCGGCGGCTGCCGAGGGGAGTCCTGGGCGGGAGCCGCTCGCCCGCTCCGGGTCTGCGAGACTGAGGTTGCCCGATTCTGAGGAGGGCCTTCTGGACCGCCGGCGAGCCTGCGCCGCGCCCCTCCCGGGCCCTGGGCGAGCCCTTCAGAGGCCCGCTCGGGAGGGAGCCGCTCCGGGTTTGGCGCGGAGGCAGCTGCCGCTGAGGGGCCTCGGACGGCGGCGGCGGCGGCGGCGGCGGCGGCGGCCCCAGGCTTGGAAAGCGCTGCGCCTTGTTCGCAAGGTAAAGAGAGCAACGGACCTGAGGCAAACAACAGGACGTGGATTATAATAAAGCGCGCTGAAAGCTCCTCCTGTTATGAGTTGCCCCCCGTCCGTTTATACGCACCTCTCTCTCTCTCTCTCTCACTCACACACACACGCGCGCACACAGGTTACTTTTGAGTTGCATAGCTTGGGCAGTAGTAAAGTGTGAATCCACAACTGATGCGGGCAGCTGTAGTTTTCCTTAGCATTTTTGCTGTCACTGATTTCATGACATCGTGTTGTCGTCAGCTCTTAATGACCACATACAGGTGAAACTCGAAAAATTAGAACATCGTGTAAATGTTCATTTATGTCAGTATGGCAACTCAAAAGGTGAAACCAAGATATGAGATAGACACATTACATGCAAAGCGAGACATGTCAAGCCTTACTTTGGTATAATTGTGATGATTATGGCGTACGGCTTATGAAAACCCCAAATTCACAATCTCAGAAAATTAGAATAGTGTGAAAAGGTTCAATATTCTAGGCTCAAAATGTCCCACTCTAATCAGCTAATGAATCCATGACACCTGCAAAGGGTTCCTGAGCCTTTAAATGGTCTCTCGGGCTGGTTCAGTAGGAATCACAAGCATGGGAAAGACTGCTGACCTGACAGTTGTGCAGAAAACCATCACTGACACCCTCCATAAGGAGGGAAAGCCCCAAAAGGTAATTGCAAAAGAAGTTGGATGTTCCCAAAGTGCTGTATCAAAGCACATCAATAGAAGGTTATGTGGAAGGGAAAAGTGTGGTAGAAAAAGGTGCACAAGCAGCAGGGATGACCGCAGCCTGGAGAGGATTGTCAGGAAAAGGCCATTCAAAAGTGTTGGGGACTTTCACAAGGAGTGGACCGAGGCTGGAGTTAGTGCATCAAGAGCCACCACACACAGACGGATCCTGGACATGGGCTTCAAATGTCGTATTCCTCTTGTCAAGCCGCTCCTGAACAACAAACAACGTCAGAAGCGTCTTACCTGGGCCACAGAAAAAAAGAACTGCTCTGTGGCCCAGTGGTCCAAAGTCCTCTTTTCTGATGAGAGCAACTTTTGCATCTCATTTGGGAACCAAGGACCCAGAGTCTGGAGGAAGAATGGAGAGGCACACAATGCACGATGCTTGAAGTCCAGTGTGAAGTTTCCACAGTCTGTGTTGATTTGGGGAGCCAGGTCATCTGCTGGTGTTGGTCCACTGTGCTTCATCAAGTCCAGGGTCAACGCAGCCATCCACCAGGAGATTTTGGAACACTTCATGCTTCCTTCCGCAGACGAGCTTTATGGGGATGCTGACTTCATTTTCCAGCAGGACTTGGCATCTGCCCACACTGCCAAAAGTACCAACACCTGTTCAATGACCATGGGATTACTGTGCTTGATTGGCCAGCAAACTCGCCTGACCTGAACCCCATAGAGAATCTATGGGGCATTGCCAAGAGAAAGATGAGGGACATGAGACCGAACAATGCAGCGGAGCTGAAGGCCGCTATTGAAGCATCCTGGTCTTCCATAACACCTCAGCAGTGCCACAGGCTGATAGCATCCATGCCACGCTGCATTGCGGCAGTCATTGCTGCGAAAGGGGCCCAGACCAAGTACTGAGTACATATGCATGCTTATACTTTGCAGAGGTCCGATATTGTTCTATTTCCAATCCTTGTTATTGATGCCATGTAATATTCTAATTTTCTGAGATTGTGAATTTGGGGTTTTCATAAGCTGTACGCCATAATCATCACAATTATACCAAAGTAAGGCTTGACATATCTCGCTTTGCATGTAATGCGTCTATCTCATATATTGGTTTCACCTTTTGAGTTGCCATACTGACATAAATGAACATTTGCACGATGTTCTAATTTTTCAAGTTTCACCTATAGATGGATTTTCTCCATGATGATCTGACATCTAAACTAGTTACTGCTCTCACTCACATAACCAATTATATTTTCTACAGGATCCCAAAGTCAGCTATTCAATCAAACACAGGCAGTCTTTCATTTTAAATGTTAGAATTGGGCTAACGCTGAATTAAGAAGATACACTGCTTGCTCTGGGGACGTTGGTCAGTAATCTCAATTTTGGCACAGATACACCCCCAAACTTAATGGAAATGTAGCTAAAACGCTACCTTTGTCTTTAATCACCGCCAGGGTAACAACTAACAAACCTCATGAAAAGGGCCACTTTGAAACTAGCATAATAAAAATGTGGCAGCAGAAAAGGTTCAGTAAAATCGAACAAGGCACCAACTTTCTGTGTGCTGAAAAGGTTCCAGTCACCAAGATAAGGCAGCATGGGTATAAGCAAGAATTTAAATCGGCCGGCAGCCCGGAAAGAACATCGCGGAGGCTTTGGCCGAGGCAGCTGGTGACGGCGGTCCTCCCAGCTCAGTGGAGCTGTGCGTCCAGGTCATACTTCTCACAAAATTTGTCGGTGAAGGGGAGGCACGTGAGGACTTCACACCACTGGCAGCGAATGGGGTAGAAGTAGAACAGCACCACCAGTCCGGAGAGCAGCCCCACGAAGACCAACTGGAAGATGATGATCTGGCACCGCTTCCGGTACAGATCGAATCTGCCAAAGCTGATGTATGGGAGGAAGGCGAAGGACAAGAAGAGGCCGCTGATGAAGCCACAGATGTGAGCAAAGTTGTCTATCCAGGGTAGGAGGCCGAAGGCAAACAGGAACAGCACAACAGCCAGTAGTTTGAAGAGAGCCCTCCAGGGCCGAGCCAGGATCTGCCAGCTCTGGAAGAGCTCCACGAAGAGGCAGGCCAGGATGCCGAACTGGGAGCCCGCTGGGCCCACCTGCACAGGGGGATGGCCATTAGACAGCTGGTGAGCCCCACCCCGCAGCGCTACAGGGAAGGCTGGGCAGGCAGGGACATCCTTGTTCAAACCTGGTTGAGAACCTGGCTTGTGCTGCCAGAAGAGGAAGAGTAAGCACAGGGGCTGCCCGCAGGGGAGGGGCTCCCTGGCTCTTCAGGTGAAAGTGTGCAGGACTCGCGAAGGAAGGCTGGAAATGGCCCAAAGGGAGTGACGGAGCCGGATCCTGTCCCCAGCACACTGAGAGGCTGCCTGCTGCATTGGGGCCTTTTGGACGGTGCAGCTGAGCCACTGCCCCTTAGTCCAGCGCCACAGAGATGGGGCATCTCGGTCCCCACACTGGGGCACCCTTTGCTTGAGAAGTCATCCTGCAACCACACCGGGCGCCCCCTCCCTGGGCAGCTAATAAGACACACCTCGGCCCGATAGGGGAGGAAGATGGCGCTGGCCAGGTTCCCCGTGATGCCGCTAAGCAGGTAGATCAGGGAGATGCGGTGCCAGCCAGCTAACTTCTCCAAGTCACGCAAGATGGTCATCTGGAAGCACACTGACACAAAGCAGTGCAGGATCCTGTCAGGCAGGAAAAAGCAGCAGCAGTGACTTTTGCTCTCGCCAAGTGGGGAAAGGGAAGTGGGGACTTCCAAGGGAAAGTAGCAGCCTCTGCAGTAGATCCTTCCCGGTGGTTCTGGGCCAGGCTTACCCTGCATGAAGGAACAGCGACAGCCACAGGCGGTAGACCTGATCCGGGACCTCGGGGTTGAGGAAGGGGAGGAGGCCGCAGACGTCATCCATGCAGTGCACCTGGCAAGACAGAGTAATGGCTGAGTTCAGAGAACAGTGCCTGCTGGAGTCAGCCTGGGGAGGGACGCGGGTACCTGGGAGCAGAGAGTGGCTTCTTCGTGGAAATAACCGTGCATGAAAGTGCAGTATTCCCGCGAGGTGATCTCACACCTGGGAGGAGAGAACCAGAGCGCCCGGAAGTTAAGCCGGGCCGAAGTGGAGAGGACGCTGGCTGCAGCAGCACGTAAAAAGGACCGGGTGACAGCGAGCCAAAGGCTGGTGAGGCAGCGCTGCCAAGGATGAGCCTCCAGCCCAGAAGAGGCTGGTCCAGTGGAAGGAGGCAGGTCAGCCGAACAGCCCCCTCCATCTCCTGGCAGGAGTGGACTGGCCGCCCCGTTAGTTGTGGGCCCTAACAGGGGCCACCCCACCCTACCTTCCCTTGGTGCCGATACAGCAGGGCCGCCCGGTGATCACGCAGTCCATGTGTGGGTGGTTAGTGCGGTTCCCAGCGCTGTTGTTGGTGCAGATCTGGAAGAAGATGGACAGGACTTGCTCCTTGCCTTCTCCTCAAGAGAATGGCTACCTGGAGCATTCCCCCCATGCAGATGGATGCAGGGGTGGCTAGGCAGACTCCATGGTGCCCCTGCAGTCCCTAATCCTCTGGAGACGTACGGGCCACTTGGTGATGTCATCAGGCCACTCATGAGGGTCCATGGAGGCCGGCTGCTCACACACCCTGTGGAGGGAAGAATCCTGGGGAACTTCATGCTGTGGGACAAGGCAGCAGCCCTCTGGTCATGCCACGAGCTGGAGGGCCTGCTTCAGGGAAGCAGGCCAGGAGCCCTGCGACCCAACTTACCTGGGGTCTTGGTGACACACAGAACCAAACTTCCTCTTGTCTCCAGCCAGCAATGGGGTGCTGGGGTGACTTGGCCACTTCACCCATACGGCCAAAGTGGACTGCAAAGAAGATGAGTACGTGTGGGCAGGAGCAGGGTCCCCAGTGAGGATCCGCGCTCTCCCCAGAAGCAGGGGCCTGGCCAGTGGGAAGGATGGGAGCCCTCCACTCAGGCATGGGGGGAGGAAGGGGGTCGGGTTCCCACCAGGGGGCCAGCCAGCCGGGGCTTACGGAGCACTCCTCCTCTGCCGTCTGCACGCAGCCCGACTTGTCGTTGCGCACGCAGCAGGCAGAGTGCTTCTCTTTGTCACGGGCTGCACGGATGAAGCTGTCCACCTGCTGGTCTTGCCGCATGCAAGGGGCGAACTTCGCGCCTAGATGGATGAGTGCTTCCTGGAAGGGGCGGCAGGAGTCTCAGCCAAGCCTGTGGAAGACCCTGACTCCCAGATCAAAGCTTAGCAATCAGAGGAGGAGCCACACGGGGCTGGCACTCACTGAGCTGGGGCCTATCCAGAAATTCTCCTGTTGGACGTATTTCACGTTCTCGTATATCCCACGGTTTCTCAGAACCTGCCAGAAAAAAGCCCCAGGACCTTGGAAGGGAGGAAGAGGTGGGCAGAACCCCCAACTCCAGCCTCCCTGCTTGCAGAAGGCATGCAGATGGCTACGCTCTGCGCGCTCGGCCAGGAGGGGGCTTGAGAGCAGCCCACCATCCCCGTACAGAAGAGGAAGGTCTACTCAGAAGTAGATGGGGCGCAGTTCACCACAGAAGAAAGGGCTTTGGAGGCAAGGGAGGACTGCTCACCGAGTCGACCGTCTCATGCTGTGAAAACCCCACGGGAGCAATTCCATAGATGGACACCGCCAGGATGGTGATGAGGGAATGCACAAAGGTGACCCAGTAGGTAAAGAAGGGCCTGCGCAGAGCAGAGGGCAACTGGGCAGTCACGCAGCCATCAGTCGTTTGCCGCCGCCCCCCCCACACTGGCACCGGCACCAGCACCTCCGCCTACCGGTGGTCGTCCATATCCTCAATCTGCTGCTTCACAAAGCTGTCAATGCGCTTGCGGTAAGTCCGGTTGGTCAGCCGGCCCACCATGCCTAAGCCGTAGGGCCGCTTCTCCTTGGAAAAGAGCTTGCGGACAGGGACGGTGATGCGCTGGCCGCGCCGCTGCAGACCCAGGCTGACCACCTCTTGCCGCAGGCGGACCTTCGGCTGCAACGAGGCCCCCTCCTTCTGTTTCCGCCAGCCACGCTCCAGGGGACTGGAAGGGAAGGGGACGGCACAGAGCAGGATAACTTCCCAAGAAACAAAGTACACCCCGTTGGACACATACCAGCATTTGTCCTGTAGCGTGCACTTAATTGCTGCATTCACACGACATTTTAGCTGGCTTCTGAACGAATGGTTTTTGGGTCCGTGTATGAGATGGATGCAGCCAGGTCACCCGCGACAGGGTTTGGGGTCCTGGCGCAGCCTGCCCTGGCTTTGTTTGGGCCTGGCGTTCCCCCTCCCCTCCAGGAGCCATATTCGGGGCCACAGATCATTCGTCCAAAGATCCGCAGCTTTGGCGATGTCCTTCGGGCAGCATCTCACCCGGGTGAGCCTCTGCAGCCCCCAGGCAACTGCAGAGTGAGGGGCCCAGCAGCCGGCCCCTTTCCTCAGAGGACCCGGGCTGCCGTTCGTTAGCCCGTCGCCTTCCAGGAGGCCCCTGTGCACTAAGACTCACAAGAGCAGGTGGCTTCTTTCTAGCTCGCTCCGGTCCAGGGCCCCCCCCGTGAGGGCCGGCTGAGCCTGCAGGGCCTTTGCCTCAGGGGCCCTGAGCGCCGCTTCGGAGGGGGACTCGAAAACTTCATCGGGATACGTGGAGGGCTCTTCGGGCAGGACCCCTTCCTGGGCAAGGGAGGGAAGGCTCAGCTGTGGGGGCTGCTGGGGCCGCCGGCAGCCCCTTCCCACCCCTACCACTCGGCTCTTACCCTGGCAAAGAAGGAGGTGTCCAGCTCATCTGGGAAGTCCATCGTGAAGTCTTCCTCCAGGAAGCTGGCCGGAGTGAAACTGCGCTGTCGCGTCCTGCGCAGGGTGCCCTCTCTCACGGAACGGCCCTGCCACGGAGATTGCATGCGAGAGATGGAAAGCGCGCCACCCCTAAGCAGCCAAGGGTGTGTCCACACACCACAATTCACCCAGAACGTGCCAACTTACTGTCCAATAGCACCGAAGATGCCGGATTTGGACTTCAAAACCCTGCAGGGCCTGAGGACCCCCAGCGCCACCCGACTCCCACAAAGGCCTTTTTCCAGCCCTAAGAAGTGGGTCTGGCCTAGTCGCAGTGCTTCCCAAGGCAGGCCCATCAGAAAAGTAGTTAAAAATCAAATATTTCAGCTGGCTCCAGACTGATTTCAGTTTGTTTCTGGTGCTTTATTCTCAGATGCTCAGAAACGGTGTGTCGGTCCCTGGCAGCCCTAGGTGGACAGGCTGACCACAACTGCTGACCAGATCATGCAATAAAACTGCAGGTGGACCAGGGGGAGAGATGTGAGCGTTAGCTAAGGGCTGAGAGGCTTGATGCTCGAGCCCCAAGGCAGGCTAGCAAGAGAGCGTGCCCCTTGTGCCATGCTTCTGACCCCTTTTCCCCAAGCACCTCCCACCCAGCCCCTCACCTTCACTAGTGCTGCTGCTGCTCGGAAGCTCATCTTCGCCACCGACTCCCTTTTCCGCCGCCGAGGCCACCGACTGAAGCCGGAGCGCGAGCTGGTGAAGGAGCACAACGAGGTGGCTCCGGGCGTGGCCGGTGTGTGAGGCATGCTGTAGCCATCGCTGTCCTCGGCCATTCGGAAGGCCCGTCCGCGGGCCAGGGGGTCAATTATCTGGCACCAGAGAGAGGGAAGCGGCCCTGAGGTGCAATGGCCCAGGGGCAGCGCTCCAGCCAGCTGGGGTCCGGCTGAAGGGGTTATGGGACTCCCACAAGGAGCTTGGGGGGGGGACAGGGTGGAGGAGTCCTGGGGGCTCATCCCAAGACCCCCCTCCAATACATCTACTGGCATTTCCTTTGGCCTGGTAGCCATGGTTGGGCGCTGCCTCATCCTCCCTCCCTCCACAATCTCGGCACCGAGAAAGTGAGGCCCCAAGGCCACTTGCTCCATCCTGGCCAAGCCGGGCAACCCCCAGACCACCTACTCTCTGCATGCCTGGCGGGCAAGGGGGCACGTAGAGCGGCGGTGGCGTCTCCGTGCTGGCCAGAGAGATGTTGTCCTGGCTCGGGAGGTCCATTTCACGGAGGGCCTGAGGCTTCAGCTTTCCGTAGCGCAGGCTGCAGTGGCGCAGACTCTTTCGCTGCCACTTTTGGGTGGCATCGCTCTCTTTACTGACCCCAAACCAGTCTGCTGTGCCCCTGAGAAGAGAGTGGAGGACCAGGAGGAGACCTGGCTGAGAGCCGCAAAGCCCCCCACTACTACGTCCTTAGTTCTGCTGCCAGAGTCCTGCAAATCCTCCTGGGCCCAGACCGGTGGCCAAGCCGGGGGGTGGGCAGCGGGGGTTAGCTACAGAGCTTCAGGAGTTGTTAGTAGCACCTGCAGGACAGTGTCCCGAGAGAGCCAGCACTATTCCCAGCCCTGGGTGGGTGCGGCCCGGGGACCCATCGCTGGAGGAACAGGGCTGGCCCCTGGGCAGGGGCCAACACTTGATTGGGCTTTCAGGATGGTGTGAGACAGAGGCAGTCTCATTGTCCTCGCCGAATACGCCAAATCGTGCGGCAGCTACTTGGGGGAGGAAACGGGGGGGCATGCTCATGTCATGAGTCAAACAGGCTCCTGCAGTGGGAGGCAGCAAGCGAGAGAAGGAGCAGGAACTGTGTCTTTTCCTGCACCCTCCCTGTTGGAATCTCCCCGGGGCCACAGGTCAGAAAGAGCCAATGTCAGGCAGGGGGACTGCAGGCTGCTTGCTGGCAGCTGGAGCAGCTGTGCTCCCAGGGCCCACATGCACCTCACACACATGCAGTGGTGCAGCACCAGCAGCACTGGTACCTGAACAGTGTTCTGGGCAGTGACTGGCGCTTTCTCAGGGGCCTCCTGCCCACCTGGCGCCCCCGAATGGGCAGGGTCTGAGTCCTCTCAAAGCGCACCAGCCTGCTGCAAAGGAGAGAGACTTGAAGGCCGGCAGGAGGGAAGGGGCCGGTGATGCCTCTCAGCGGGTTGGAGCAATCTGCTCTTCCAGCTGGCAGCAGCTTCGTAAGTTGTGGGGTGGAGGAAGCCTTGGCAGCAAGGAGGGGCAGGAGGCCAAGCCCCAGGGGTCCACCGCAGCAACACCGGACTCGGGTCACCCACTGACCCGGGGGCCGCTGGAGGGTTAGGGGTCCCGGAGCTGTCTGGTACGTGATGTGCCCCTTCTGGGCGTGCAGCCTTTTGTCCTTGGATCACACACTCACTCCATGCTCAGGTGTGCACCCTCTCTGGATGCCCGCTTCCTTGGCTTCTGCTCCACTCTGCTTTCCAGAGCCCGAACAGAGGCACGGGAAGTGAAGATGCCCCTTTCCCAGAAGCGGGAAGACTGTGCGGCCCTCCTCGGAGGCAACGCTCCAGCTTCTGCCCCCTGCAGCTTAGCTCTCAGGATGAGGAAAGGTTCACCCACTGCACATGCTGCAGGGCCCCCTCCCCTCTCCACCGCAACACCGGAGGGCTTATCACCATGAGATGCGGTGGCAGAGAACAGCCACTGCCTACCAGGATGGGGAGATGCGACAATCCGGCTGCCAGCCCAGCTTCCAAGCCCAGCCAAGCCTTGGCAGGGATGCGGCCCAGATATCCGGGACTGGAGCGAGGCATGGGCTCCGGGGCTCACCTCCGGATGGTCTGGGTGATTGACGTCTGTCGCTGCAGGATTGGCCGCCGTGCTTCGTGGTAGGAAGCAGGGAAGAGGGTGTTCTCGGCCGGCATGCTGACGCTTCTGAGGAAGGTCTGGCGCTTGAAGGGCTGCCAAAGGAACCGGGACGCGGGTGTCAGAGCACTGGCAGCCACGCATGGAGGGCCACAGCTGAGGCTGGCGAGAGACCGCTCGCCTCTCAAGCCCGCAGGCTCCACGATGGGGTGGCTCCTCGCTCAACTTTAGTGTAGGCCCCCCCAATGAGTCCCCCAATCATGGTGGAAGACTCGCCCAGCCATCCGGGCAGGGAGGGGCAGCTGGGGGTTAGAAGCCTGGGCACGCTGGGCGGGCACTCCTGGGCGAGCCGACCAGGTACCTGGAGCGAGGCTGGTTCCTCCGCTGCGGCCAAGAGCGGGGCAGCCGGAATGTCCAGTTTCAGCCAGGGAGGCTTCTTCCTCTGCAAGCTGCTGGAGCTGTCACGGCGAACCTCGGACATCTTCCCTCCTCAGCAATCCAGCCTGGAGGAGGGCAGAGTTTATGGGGAGGCGAACCAAGGGCCAAGGCAAGCCTGCTTCTGGCCATGAGCAATGACTCTCTTCCCACTCCACTGGAAGGCGTGGTCTGGGGCCAACGGGGCTCACAGATCACCTGAGCGTGGGGCAACTTGGCCTCCAAAGCATCAATGGCCACCGAGCCGTACACAACACCCAGGCCTGGGAACCAACCCACATTAAGCAGCTGCGACTCCACTTGGCTTGAAGCTAAGCTTGGTTTGCGTAAACAGCAATAGCAATGGGGGCCCACGCAGCCAAAGGCCCATGCGAAAAGCAGGCGGCTGAGGCCAGGGCCGGCTGGGGACCAGGCTGAAGAGGCCCACCTGGATAGGGAAGTCCCTGAGCTGGGGGGAACGCAGCCCACGGGCCCACTGGACACCACCAGGACGGCCTTTTGCGGTTTCCTCTCTCTTCCAGGCCAGTCGAGCGCGAAAAGGAGGGCGCAACCAAAGCAGCCCTTCTGTTCTCGGGGAACGAAAGGAGGCCAGAGGAACAAGCCGCCTCCCTTCCCAGAGGGACCCGGCCGGAGGCACAGCCCGGCCCCAGCTGGACCCTCCCGGCCAAGCCGGTCAGGGCTGGGCCGGGAGAATTTTCTGGCGCACGCAACCGGCCAGCTACCTTCAACCCGTCAGCTCCATAATGGAGCAGCCCTGTGTCCGGCCCCATAGCTCTGGGCTGCCAGAGACGGCCACGTGTTCTCGCCCTGCCTGACTCCAAACAGGCTGCGAGCCCCTGGCAACAGGCTGAGCTTGCTTCGCCTGCCGTGGCGAGTCTCCACCTGAGAGCCTTTCCCCTGCCTATTCCGGCTGCCTCCCTCTGTCACCTCCGACCCCAATAAGGCCACCTCGGCTGCTGGAAGGGCCACCCACGACTCGGTCCTGAGCCTGCCCCACCTCCTCTCACTTCCAGCTGCAGGACCCTACTTGGTAGAAACCACAAAGCCAGGGGGGCTCTCAGCAGATTCGGATTCTGACGGCTTGGTCCGCTGCAAATCTTTTGGGGTTAGGTCTCCCATGTTCCACACACCCACTGACCGGGGGGGGGGGGGGCTTCCTCCCCTGCTCAGAGCTCCCTAGCCTGCCTGCCTGTCCTGCTCTTCCCCCCCAGCCAATGGGAGAGTTGAGAGGGCTTCTTCCTGGCTGCCCGCCCTCAAATTTTCCTTCTCTGCTAGGAGTGGGTGGGAACAGCTGGCCTAGGACAGTTTTCCTCATCCTCCAAAGGGCCCGGTGCTCTGCAAATATGCAGAAGGCCAAAGAGGGATAAAGGCTCCCCTCCCCGCCCCCAGCAGGAAGCACTTCTCGGTACAAAGCCGGAAAGTGACCTCCTTCAGACAGACGCATGTCTGGATTTGCACTCAAGTCCCTCTCTCCAGCACTCTGAGGGGCTGGGTGGAGCCACAGAGACATCCCCCGAGTGGGGCTCTGGGCTCGTGTGTGCCACCCTCTCCCTCCCTTCCAGGGCAGGAGCAGCAAGATGTGACATTCCTAAGAACTGGGCAGTTCCCGCTCTTGGCCAGAACCAGAAAATCCAGTTGAGGCGTCAGATTTTTCCCACAGGCTTCTTGCTTTCAAAGTTTCTCAGGGGAGTCCTGGAGGAGCTGGCAGCCTGGCTGCATCCAAACCACACCAGAGCATTTGTTGCAGCTCTGGAGGAGGTGCCAAAAATTCTGCCCTCTTTCTCCTTGCAGCTTTTCTGTCTACAAAAACATGGGGGTGGAGAGCTTGTCATCCATCCGGGCCCCCTCCCTCATACAAGCCACATTCACACACACGCCAGAGCTGCAGCTTGACTCTTGCAAGAACAGGATGTTCTCTGATGGATGTGTTTTATTTACAAATATACAATTCTCAAGCGCTGGATGGAAAAAATACAAGAGGGTGAGTGAGACCAGCTGTCTCTATGCCCTGAGTGCAACTACCACACAAGCACAGAGACTTCAAAGCAGCCCCCCCACCTTTTTGACCAGGGGGCTCCTTTGGAATTTAGGCACTCTTGCAAAAGGGCTACTGGGCGCCTTGCCCAAAAAAATGCCATGGGGATAGAATCAGTTACAAACTTCGATTTAGCTTCCCATTAGGCCTGACTTCTATTATTTTCAATTAAAAATAAATATTTAAAAGTCAAGGGGACCAGCAGGTGACCAGCACACCCAGCACTTGCCTAACAGATTCCTTGCAGGAACAGGGGCCTCACTGGCCCTACTGCATGAGAGGCACGGCACCCCCATTCTGCAGTTAAATTCTGGCCCAGAAGCTCCTTGGCTCCCCGCTGAGGGGTCTGCACTCCTCCCTGTCGGAGGAGGCAAAAACAGGAAGAAGGCCCAGGACTCCGGTCGGTTGCCCAGCCGGCTGCGCAATCTCTCAGAGGCATCTGATAGAATTCACGGAGCCAGGAGGCCCTGCAGGCCATCCGGTTCCGCCTCCTGCTCCAGGCAGGAATCCAAGCAAAGCAAGGGAGCGCCTTCCCTGCACGCCCCCTCTTATCGTTAAGAGGCTCTTCCTCGCATTCAGCCGGAATCTGCCTTCCTTTCCCTTCAGCCCATTCTCTGGCATGCCAGAGAACAGGTCCTGACCTCGGCCTGCGCCATGTCCAGGAAAGCGCTGTGCTCTCCCCCACCCCGTCCCTTTTCTGCAGGTTAAAGGGACCGGGTTTCATCATCCTCTCTTCACGGGACTTGCTTTCTAGCCTCCGGATCGCCCCGTGGCCTTCTTTGTACCTGTCCAAAACATGCCACTGCATTTGTGTGGTGGAAGGCCCGAGTGAAGTAGGAAATACTCCAAATAGGACTTCCTGGGATTGGGGAATGATGCACCTCTGGCATTCCTCTTTCCTACAGCCTTTGGCCAGGTGCAGTTCAGCATCCTCACCACCCCTGCTATTGCCAAGCCTGGCATTCCCCATTCTGCCTTCTGCTGCCCCCATCGGCCCTCTGGGCCGCTGCGATGCCTGGTCGGCCTCTGGAGGGGAAAGAGAGCCGGAAGCAGAGTTTGCGCCTCCTGTGCTACAGCTTCCCCCAAAGACCTCTTCCCTCTCAGCTTGCTTGGCACAGCAATGCCATTCTCTTTTGTAGGGTCACCTTTGGGAATTTCTCAGGCTATACTTAGAAAGGAAAGGAAAAAAAGGTAAGGCTTTAAAGGAAAAACGATGGGAGGCGTAAGATCAGCCCAGCCACATCAGAGCAAAGCCTCCTCTTCCAGGATCCCAGCACCAACCGGATGCCACAATAGGAAGTCTAAGAGGGGGCAGGGGGGCTTGGCTTCTTCCTGCTCTTGCTCCTGGCACTGAGCTGTGCTGCCTCTGATACTGGAGGTGGCAAGGAGCCATCATGGATGAGATGTAGAGTGGCGCTAAGAGGAAAAACGTGATTCCTCTTCATTCCCACCCACCCACCGAGCCATGGCTGCCTTGCTATTTACTTCTGCTCTTGAACTTCTGCTCAAGGAATTGAATTTACAGCTGGCTGTAGGGGCTCTGGATGGGGCGCAGATGCTGGATCAGGATGTCCAAAAAGAAATTCAATTCCTCAAGCAGAGTTTTCTTCCTTCCCTCCCAGGGCGCTGGGGTTCCCATGACCAGTGGGAAATTTGGACAGTGGCTGGTGCTTTGTGCCATTTTCCTCTGAGTTCATTTTGTGGGAGAATGTGCCCCCGAGCTTATGGTTTTAAGTCTCATTAGGACAGGTCCGTCCTCCCCACCCACACATTTGCCTCCAGCCACAAGTGGGGGGTGGGGGGGCTAAGAAAGCACAGGACTCCCTAAGTAGGAAACTCAGGGGGACCCCAGCGCCCAGGCAAAGGAAGAAAACCAGGTGTCCCCCCCCACCCCCCAGGAGCAAGCATTAGCTCTTTGGCCTTCAAAACGGAAGCCCACGGCTACCACGGCCTCCCAGGCAGCGGCGCTTTCGAGAAGTTACCATGAGCTGGGAGGCACTGGATGGACAGGTTGCGTTATCGCCACTGCGGGCCCAGGTGCTGGGAAAGCCACACCCCAAAACTGATAAATCAGGGTTCAGCATCGGACTGGGAGGAGGTCGCAGCTGCCGCACTTTCCAGCCTGGCCGGAACAGCGGCGAGGCGGCCCCCGGGACTGGAGCGGCGAGAACCACCGAGGAGGAGGAGGAGGAGGAGGTCAACGGCGGCGGCGCGCTGGCTCGCTTCTGGCCCGCCGGGCAGGGTCCAGCTAAGCCTCCCGCGGGGGGATGCGCGGGCCGGCCTGGGGCGTCGCTGCGCCCTCGCTCTCCGCCCGAGCCGACCTGCGGGAGCTGCCGCCCCGGGCCCCGCTCGGCGGGGAGAAGCGGGGCGGGGGGCTCCCCGCTAGACTCGGGCATGGCCGCAGCCACGCGCAAGCCGGCGCGGGCTGCCAGCCGACGGGGCTCCCCAACAACCGGGCACGGCGCCGGCGGCAGGCCCCGGCGGCGGTCAGGCTTCTTTCCGCGCGCCCAGCGGCTCCAGAAGCGCAGGACGAGCCCTGCCGGATCGCGCGGCCGCCGACGGCCGGCCCGCTCCCCGCTCCCCGCTCCGACCTCGGGAGCGCCGCGGCGCGCCGCGCCACTCAGGCGCCTGTCCCGAAGCGGCGGGCAGGAGGACCCCCGCCCGCTGCTCCCCGGGCCGCGCCGGCCAGCCGCTGAAGGGGCGCGAGGCGGCCGGAAGACCCCGCGCGCCGCCTTCCCGTCCCGTCCCCCGCCCGAACTCACCGGGGGGCCGCGGCTCCCCGCCGCTCCAGCCGGCGCCGTCCAAGGAGTGCTGACCGGGCGGCCATTCAGCGAGGAGGGCCGGCCTCGGCGCAGCCGGCCTGGAGACCGAAGGGCGGCCCGGCGCGGAAGGCGGGCCGGGCCGGGCCGGGCGTGACTCAGGCCTCAGGAATGCGCCGGGCGGAGAAGCGGCTCCCTCCGCCCGCCTGCCCCGGCCGCCCGCCTCGCCTGCCAGCCGGCGCCACCGCGGGAGGAAACTGCCGCGCTGGAGTTTGGCCGGCAGTGCAGCGAGGCGGGTCCCGCGGCCGCGGCAGGGCTCGGGCGGCGTGCGGGGCAGAAGCCTTCCGCCAGGGCGACCTCCTCCTGCGGGACGCCCCTGTATCGGCCGCGGGCCGGGAAGCGAGCGGTGCGGACGGCCGCCGGCCACCAGCGCACCGCGAGGCCGCCCCGCCTCGTCGCCTGCCAGCCTGCGCCCGCCGCCCTGGACCTAACCCAGGCCACCCCGCCCGGCCGGCTGGGACCAGCTCTCCGGGGACCCTTCTCGCCCGCCTGGCTTGCCTGCTGCGGGGGGGGGGGATTGGATAGGCGGGCCGTGTTCCTGGTCCTTCGGGCCAGAGACGTCCTTGCAGCGGGAAAGGCCCCTGGGGCTAGGCAATCCTCCCTCTTCCCCCTGAGGCGGTGGGCCCCCCGTCCTGCCGTGAGAGAGCTGTGCGTGGCTCTTTGGGCAGAGCCCCCAGTGGTTGCCAAGAGGAAACTGGGGTGCTTTGCTGGGGGGGAGCCGCTGACAGAAAGCCTTGAATCCCTCTTTGTGGCCAAGGCTGGCACCGCCGGGGGGCTGAGCAGCCCAACAATGTCGCTATTGAAGCCACGGGGAGCTGCCCTTTAAGCAGGGAGGGTGCCCCCTCCCTTTCCCATGGGGCTTTCATCCAGGCATGGAAGAACAGCAACAGCCTTTCTTCTCCCATTCCTCCTTCCCAAGACACTGAGTGCTGGCTTTGGCAAGGGAGAAGTCAGGGCAACCACGGTGCCAACCTGGCTCCACCCATCTGTCTGTCCTCCATGCCCATCCAGCGGGCCTAGGCTGGGGGCTGGCTGACCACACAAGGCCCCAGCAGCACGCTGCTTTGGCCAGCTTGCCAAGTGACCTCTTGAAATCAAGAGGTTGTGCTTTTAAGGTGGCAGTGGAAGTCAAGGGCACGAGGGAGGGAGCTGAACCAAGTTATGCCCGTGTTTTGGGGAAAAAGAGCTCACGCGTGCACAGTTACCCCTTCCCTCTTGGGGTAAGCAGCAGGAGGCACCGGGCCAAGAGAGGGTTAAAAGAACAGTCAGCCAAGAAATGGAAAGGCATAAGAAAAAGAAATCTGTCTTAGTCTAGTTGATGCCAACACCGTTCCCTACACTGCCCCACACCTTTCTTAGAAAAGCCTGAAGACTTTAATGAGAAATTAATAACAGCAACGTTGGAGGGCAATTTATCTCACAAAGAGGGCACTCCTAAGATTTTGTTTTCGATGTGTTTTTCTTTTTATAAATATTAATTATGTATTTATTGTTTTAATTTGATGTAAACCGCCCAGTGAGCATGAAATTGAGCAAACTCAGGGAGGCAGTGAAAGATAGGAAGGCCTGGCGCAATGTGGTTCATGGGGTCACGAAGAGTCGGACACGACTTAACGACTGAACAACAACAAAAAACCGCCCAGAGTCCCCCATTGTGGGGAGATGGACAGGGATAAGTCTGTCTGTAAATAAACGAACAAACAAATAAAATTTCTGCAATCACTCTATCTATCAATTTCTGCGGCTCCGGCATGCCGCAAAGTCTGGAATCCGAAGGCCAATGTAGCCGCCTGCTTTCCTCCTGCTGGATTAGCCGCACCCACCCAGGTACAGCTCCTTTTCCTCAGCCAGAGGATTTATGGAGGAAAACAGCATCTGCGGCGACACCCTCCACCAGGCTGCCTCAGTCACTGCCCCTCAGGAAGGCAGGCCCGGCCCTGAACCTCCAGGAAGCTACAAACTCGGGCGCGGCCTCTCCCTGGCCTGGCAGTGTGGACCATGGCACTTCTAAAGCTCTTCTAATCCTGTAGCTTGTTGCAGGTTTCCCACCCAACCGGGAAGAGGGCCTTTGAAGAGGGGGGGCTGTTCAAGAGCACATGTTCCCTGCTGCAAGAAAGGCACGTCATCAGGGCACATGAGTGTGTTCTGCAGCCAAGGCCCTTGGGGAACCACCACTATTTTGATTTTAAATGCGTGCTTTCCCCCTTCATTACTCCGATGGTCTTCTTCCTCTGCCTCAGTTTCCCCCTTCGTCCAGCACAGCTACAGGTGGCAGTTGCAGACATTCTTTCCTGTATCTGGCATGTTTTTGTTTTAGAGCTTTCCAACAGATGGTATCCTTTCATTTTCATGCTTAAGGTTTGTCCCCGCTTCTGATCCTTGGCTGATGTTTGATAAATTCATTTTGCAGCTCCAGCTCCAGTCTGACTGTAAAATGTAAGAGTGGAAATGTAAAACCCTGAATATCTCAAATAGTTCCAGATGTTCAGGGATGCTAAAGACAAAGCAAGCAGCAGGTGCAGTGGTTAGCCAACCTATCCAGGGTGGAAGAGCAGCAGTTAGAAAAAACTTGGGGCCCACTTCCTCCCCACCCCACCCCCACTTTGAGAACAGCGGTGCTGATGGGACTGGTGCCTGCTGGGAACTACTGGGCTGCCAGCAAGGCCAGCCACAAGCCACAGGGCAGCACCCTGTGCTAGTTCCTGCAGCAGGAGACACGGCACCACGATGGCTTCCCTGGCAGAGGCTCGAGGGTCACTTTTAGACAGGAGTATCAGTAGCACCAAGCGCTTTCTCCCGAGCCTCCTGGAGCGTCTCTGGCCCACTCCGCTGCAGGCGCAGGCCCTCCGCCCAGGAAAGCTGCACCCTGTCAAGCTGTTGGGCTAGAGCTTCCTCTACAGCCTCTCCTGGCTGAGGACAAAGACCCTCAATGCTGAACGGACGTGATTCCTGGATCCGCTGAGGGAGGCATTTCTGCAAGTAACCACAGCCCACGCACACCCTGGTCTGAATACCCCAATAACATGGGGGGGGGGGCCTCTGTCAAATGCTATGACTGAATTCATCTGATACACAAGAGGGAACCCCTGTACCCTCTTCCGGGTGAAGAGAAAGGAAGGCATCACGTTGAGGGCTCTTTGCTAAAGGATTATGAGAAAGTCCAGTTGCAGAGCACAGTTCTTGGGGCCACAAAGTACCTTAACCTGGGCAGGAAGTGTTTCCCCACCCCAGATGTTCATATATGGCCAGGATCTGATGGGAGGTTATATTTAGCCCCCTTCCATGACTTAGCTGTCAGACTCGGCAACAGCTGCTACGCTTTACTGGCTTGAAAACACGTAGCCTTTTCCAAGACATTCGGTGGTTGGGTTCCCTTCCTTCTTTACAGCAGTCCTGGAAGAAAAACCATGTTCCGGTCTAGCCTGAGTATGCCCCCCAAATTATCTGATTTTCACAGCTGCCCGCCAGGCACACAGAACAGAAGAGCTGCCTCTTGCAGCCAGTTGGGGCTTGCGGGGAGCCGATCGTGGGTCAGGCTCCTAGCAAAGCTGTCCTGGACTCAAATCCACAGCCACTGCCACGCTGCCAGGAAGAGGGAGCCGGGACCTGGCTCCCCACTTGGTTAATTCTCAGGGTGGGCTTTCGCTTACTAGTTTTGCCTTGGCTGGGGCGTTATTTAAAGTTGGCAGGCGGGTCACCTTTGTTTCCCTTGAATGGGGAGGGGTCCGTTAGACAGGGCTGTGCCTCCAGATGGGAAGGAGACAGAGTCCAGCCTCAGACATTTGACACCCAGAGCACCCTCCTCCAGCTGCTCACTGAAGCCAAGGAGAAAAGGACCTGCCAACATCTGTAAAAGGCGGCCTTCCTCACCCAGTGGCGTCCATCATTCTCTGAGCTGATGCAGCAGCGCACCGAGCCAGCTCATGCGGCTGCATTCACAAGGCATGAGGCTAAATTAAACAAGGGCAGGGCGAGGCGGCTGCGGCTCAGCGCGTTGTGGGAACCCAGCCACGGTCTCGGCAGGTTGCGTGAATTCAGGCTGCCACGTGGATTCAGAGGATGGCGGGGACCCCAACGGCCTGCCCGACGGGCCGCTCTGGGGCTTTTCGGCGAACTCTCTCTGGACAAATCCGCCGCCAGACCCGCCGCGGCGGCTGGAACGGGGCAGGTTCGCGGTCCGCCAGGCGAACGCGGCCTCCGGGTCCCTCGCGAGCCCGGCCGCACGAGCGCCACCGCCTCTGCGGCAGCAGCTCGTGCCGGGCCCGGGGCCCAAAGGGCCCCCGCGCGCAGGGGCCCAAGAGCCGCAGCGAAAGCAGCACCGCTTCTCCGTTCGCGGCTGCGGCCGGGAAGAAGGGCCTGTTCGGAGCCGCGCGGCAGGATTTTTAGGCAGGGATCGGACAGGCGGCGGCGGCGGCGGCGGCGGCTCCCACCGCCCCGGACTTCCCCCCGGCCGCACCCGGGAGACGCGGGGGACGGCGGCGCCCCGGCGCCAGCGGGCCGGCCCGAAGAGCCCTGCGGGGCAGACCCGCGGCCCGGAAGGGCCCGGAGCCGGAACCGCCCGGCCGAGCGAAGGGGCGGCGGCCGGCGAGCCTCGAGAGCGGGCGGGCCGGAGCGAGGGCGCCCCCGCGCTGCTCTCCGGCGCCCCGCCCCGCCGCCGGGCTTCCGGGCCGCGCTTCCCCGCGCCTCTCTCGCGGGGGGGGGGGGCAGGCGGGAAGGGGCGGCGCCTGGCCGAGGCCCCGCCTCGCCGCGCTTCCCGCGAGCAGCCATGCCCGGGGCGCGGGGACCCGGCGGCAGCCCGCCGCCCCGCCTGGGCGCCGAGTACTTCGACCAGCCCTGCGTGCGCCTGGCCGAAGCCCTGCTGGGCCAGGTGATCCCCGGTCGGCGGGGGAGGGACCCGGGAGCGCCCCTCGGCCGGCGGACCGCGGAGCCTGTCCGGGAGGCGCCTCTGCCCTGCCCTGCCCTGCCCTGCCCGCCCGGGCGGCCCCGGGTGCCGGAGGGCTTCGGGCGGGTCCCTCGGCGGCCTCCCCTCGCAGCCGCCTGCCTGCCTGCCTGCCTGCCGGGAGGCCCGCTGATGTCCGCGGCTTTCTCGCTGCGCCTTTTTTCAGATTCTGGTTCGGAAGCTCCCGGACGGGCGAGAGCTCCGGGGGCGGATCGTTGAAACGGAAGCCTATTTGGGAGGGGAGGACACCGCTTCCCACTCAAGGGGGGGGCGACGGACCACAAGGAACGCAGCCATGTTCATGCAGCCGGGCACGCTGTACGTGTACCAGATCTACGGGATCTACTTCTGCATGAACGTCTCCAGCCAAGGTAGGAAAAGCACCAGGTCCCGGGGGAGCGCCCAAAGCCCCCCCGCGCTGTCTCCAGCACCTCCTCCCCACTTTAATCGCGTGCCCAGATCCTGCCCAGGGTGAATCCCCGGCACCCTGCAAGGGGCTTCCCTGGAGGCATCTCATTCCAGCGGGGAGGATTTGGAGTCTGCCCACCCCCTCAGCTGCGGTTAGCGGCCGGCCGTTGTCTGGCCAAGCAGACCTCCAAGAGGCGCCCTCTTGCTCCAGAGCGGAACCCGGGGAGAGCTTCCTTCCTGGCCGAGAGTGGTGTTGCTCACCTTCCGTGCAGGGGAAGGAGCGGCGGTCCTTCTGCGCTCCCTGGAGCCTCTGCAGGGCCTGGACGCCATGAGGGAGCTGCGCCTGGCTCGGCAGAGAGGGGGTGCCCGGCCTCTCAAAGACTGGCAGCTGTGCAACGGGCCCTCCAAACTCTGCCAGGCCCTGGCCATCGATCGGAGCTTTGATCAGAAGGACCTGGCCTGCAACCCCACCGTCTGGCTGGAGCCTCGACCGGAAGCTCCTGGAGACGAAGTCCTCGTCTGCACCACACGCATCGGCATCAGTGGGGAGTGGGCCCAGAAGCCTCTGCGCTTCTACCTCCAGGGCAATAAGTGTGTGAGCATCACCGACAAAAAAGCAGAGGGGAAGTCTCCTGGTACCACATAGCACCATCACGTAAAGAAATGGGTTTAACGTGCAGCATTGAACAGGCGTGAACATTGATGCCAGCAGAGGACTAGAAGTGCTGTTTCAGATTTATTTATGTAAATAAACATGTTTTGCTCTCCTCCAGTGTTTGTGGTCAATGGAGCCAGCTGCGCAAAATAATCAGAGGGAAGGAAAGCGCGCAGCCTCAGGCCCACTTTGCTAGAAAACCCCCTTCCACCTGATCCTGAAGTGTAGCCTCTTTGTACCAGGACAATCCCAGGAAAACTGGTGGAGCTGGCAACGCCAGAGCTGTGGCACTTAAGCAGAAGCACCAACTGCAGGATGATTTCAGAGAGGTGGTAGAGGGCAGGGAGGGCTCTGGGCCATGGACTTCCATTACCCACCCACTGTTTAATGTGCGCATCCAAACTGTGGCAGAAGGGAAGTCGGCAGGCACAATTTCACCAAAGGGGTTCATTCCTAGGTCCCCCACCCTTTCCATTGCTGAAGTGCATATTCTCCTGCCTTTAAAAACCAAAGAACAGCTCTTTCCCCCTCTCCACAATTTGGGATGGGGAGACCACACTGCTACACCGAGTCTCATCTCTGCAAGCCCTCCTTCCCTCCTCCCCCCTTCGCTGCAGGTGATGCCATGGGATCCAAAGAAGGCTGCAGCCCCCCCAGGGGACAAAACACAAGGCTGCCAGACAGCAACATCTGGGAGAAAGCTCCTGGCCCAAAAAACAGGCCGCCTATAATTTCAAGGACAAGGTGCTTCCTCACCACCTGAGAAAGCAGCATCTCACTCAGTCCTTGGGCCACGGGACTCCACTCGGCTCCTTCCTGGCCCCAAGCAAGCTGTCCCCTCCTCACTTATGGAGGGACTGAAAGACAGAGATGACGGGGTCCTCGTGGTTGGTTACCACCAGCACACTGCGGAACTTGTCAAAGAGCATGAGCAGGTGGGAGCGGCGCATGTTTTCATTGTACATGATCTCCTCCAAGTGGTGCCGTCCCCGGAAATAGTGCAGCAGCCTGCAAAACAGGCAGGGGGAAAAGAGCTGTGTTTCTGCATCTCTGCAGCCACATAAGCAACCAGAATGCAACAGGCACCACGCACCCTGGATCCTGGCCCAGAGCCCAAGCAGCCTGTTCACCGAGTCCCCACCCAGAAGGGTAAGCCTGGCATGCACCAAATGCCAAGCTTCCTGGCAAAGAGCTTCGCAGAGCCCAAGCCAATGGCTGTACTCCGCAAAGCACCTAAATGGCAGGCCTTCCGCCCCCTCGTTACCTGGCAAACATGCGCAGATCCTCTGGATTGTGAGCGGCCGGGACACTGAGAATTGCTTCCCGCTCGTACTCCGAGAGGCTTGTCAGGAGGTTCTCCGTCATGCGCTTGTTCACTGGAGACTCCCCCCCAGGCAACAGCTCTGCGCTGGAGTTGTCCATACTAGGACTTGTCAGGGTCATGTCATCACTGCTAGCTGTGAACCAAATGAAGCGGGTGAGCGTGGGACACCTTGCCCTGAAAAGTGCCCTCCTGGGCACAAGAGGAAGCCTCTTTGCAAAAAGGGGAGGCGCTGTGTGAGCAGAGAGTGCCCCAGGCTAGATCCCCACCATCTTATCCTTTCCTGCTGGGAAGACAGAAGCAACGGAGGGACCGAGGAGAAGAATTAAAAAAAAACAACTCTTCATAAAGTCCTCCTGTTCTAGAACCTGGAAAAATGATTCCAGGCACTGCTGGACACACAGGCACAATTCTGTCATGATGCAGGGATAGAAATAAGCAGAAAAGAAGAGCTTACAGTGATCTGAACCCAATTTGGCCACTTGAATTCTAGACCTCCCTTAGGCACGAAAGCCAGCTGGGTGATTTTGGGCCAGTCCCCCCCTCTTAGCCCACCTCACCTCACCTTGCAGGGTTGTTCCTGTGAGGAAAATAGGAGGCAGGAGTATTAGGTATGCTCGCTACCTTGAGCTCGCTTTCTGGAAGGATGGATGGATGGATAGATATAAAAAAGTGGGATAAAAATATTGTTGGTCACACAATCAGCCAGATGTTAAACATATGGCATTTTTATCCACCTATCAAGTCCTTCCCAAGGACCTGGGGTAGGCAGATGTTGTTTGATGGTGTCAAAGGTATTGTCGCAGGATATAAGCTGTTCCAAATAAAGCTGCCTTTTGCAATTGATTGATGGTGATTTTGTCAATGCCGATGGTGTTCAAGTGGTGCTCCAAATGTTTTGGGATTGCACCCAAGGTGCCTATTACTATTGATACTATCTTTGCTTTCTTTTGCCACAGTCATTCTATTTGCAGGTCTTTATATTCTGTGATTTTCTCCAGTTCTCTCTCTTCTATTCTGCTGTCTCCCGGTATTGCAGTGTCCACTATCCAGACTTTTTTGTCTTTCTTATCAGCAGCTGTTAAGTCCGGGGTGTTGTGTGGCAGGTGCTTGTCTGTTTGAATTCTAAAGTCCCAGAGCACTTTAGCTCCTTCATTTTCTATTACTTTGTCTGTTTTGTGCTTGCAGGCAAGTGGTATTTCTTGCAGATATTCCAATGGACCATTGTTGCTACTTTGTCATGCCGTTGTTTGTTGTCAGTCTGTGCGATCTTCTTGCAGCAGCTAACTAGGTGGTCCACTGTTTCTTCAGCTTCTTTGCAGAGGCAGCATTTGCTGTCTGTTGCTGTCTTCTCAATTTTGGCTTTATATGCATTTGTTCTTAAGGCTTGGTCTTGTGCAGCCAGAATTAGCCCCTCTGTCTCTTGAAGAACTTTCCTGCTGTTAGCCATTGCCAGGTCTTCTTGTTATCTGCTTTGCCTGCTAATTTTTTTTTGTGTGTATTGGCCATGTAATACTGTGCCTTGCCATGTCTCTTATATTCTTCATCTGATCTTTCTTGTAGGCCAGTTTGGTCTCTTCAGTATTCAGTAAGCCTTCATGGTGAACTAGCTTCAGTGTATCTTCTTCACTGTCCTTCAGATATTCTTCCAATGCCCTTTTTTCTTTTTCAACTGTCTTGCAACATTCCAAAATATCATAAGTAAACCAAAAGACCCAGTAGCACAAGAAGAAAAAACAGGAGTCATCTACAACATACAGTGTAAGGACTGTAACAAACACTATGCAGGACAGACAGGCAGAAGGCTGGCAGGGCGCATCCACAAGCACCAACTAGCAGTCAGAAGACATGATGAAGACTCCTTAATCTCACAACACATGGACAGATTTAGCCATAGTTTTAACTGGGAAACTGTCAGCATTTTAGACCAAGCTAAATCCAAAAATGCCAGGGAATTCTTGGAAGCTTGGTATTCAGACAAGGCAGCCATCAACAGACACTAAGCAGCATCTACACACTCTTCAAAAGAGACAATAGAAAAGAAAACAAAAGACCAGAACATCTCCTCACCAGCAATCACCACCCAGATAAGCAGGGATTACCACCAGGCACACAGTCAGCAGTGAACAATACCCTAATTAAGGAACTACCAGAAGAGCAAAACAAAACCCCCACCCCCCACCGACACTGGCAGGGCAGGCCACAGCACATAAACAGAGAGCAAACCCCATCCCATTCCAGCACTGAGGATGTTACCTAGCCGGGTAATGAAACGTTTGCAAGAAAAGAACTGTCAGGCCTAGCCCAAGGAACTCCAAGAGACCATGTAAATTCAGTCCAGCTATGTTTATTAGCTACAACCTCTAGCAAGAATCTTCCCAGACTAAAACCCCAGTTCCCAAAGTCCTCCAGCCACAACAGTGTGAATTCCTAAGGGAGGTGCCAGTCTCATCCTCTTGTTCCTCCCACGCGGTTCTGGTGAGCTAAGAAAATGCTTATCTCCCTGAGCTTGGCCTTCATAATTCCATTCCATTACAAGAACCAAGCTCAGAGAACCCCAAGGACTCCACAGTTCAACCCTGAGCTACATGATTTGCCTCTACTGGTACATTCCACACCCACCTATGCTCCTTCGAGTCTGTCACCATCACTGCATGGATGAAGGGCATGATTCATTGTCATTATTTTTCTGGTCTTCCTATCCAGGGCTTCTAGTTCTGCTTGAATCCAGTCCACTATTCCCTCTGTGTATCTAATGACCAGAATTGCCCAGGTGTTAATTGCCTTGATGGCATTTCCTCCACTGAGTTTGGACTTTAAGACCTTCTTCATTCTCATGATGTATTCACTACTAACCTTCTTCTTGACTTCAATGTGTTTGATATTGTCAGCTTGAAGGATGCCCAGGAATTTGTAGTGATCTTCTTCATCCAGACTCTTGATGTTATTTCCATAGGGCATCTTGATTCCTTCAGTTTTCACTATTTTTCCCCTGTCCGTGGTAAGGGTGGCACATCTGTCCAGTCCAAACTCCATTGTAATATCTTGGCTGTATATTCGGACGGTGTTGAGCAGCGATTCTATTTCAGATGGTGTTTTTCCATACAGCTTCAGAACATTATTATTGTTGTTGTTGAAAATGCTTGGCAACTGGTCAGAACAAGGGCTTGAGACCATGAGCCAACTGCTGTTCTACTGGCCAGGCTGAGCCCTAGGAAAAAGGGGGCCACCACTTACTTGGAGAACCAAAACTGAGCGCGCTGGGAGTGCTGAGGCTTCGGCCGCCAACTCGGGCAGGAAAGGGTAGCTCTTCTACTCTGGCTCGAAAACCCTCCTCTTCCTCCTCCTCCTCTTCCTTCGGGGGAACCATTAGGCAGGCGTAGCTGTGCAGCTGGATGAGAAGCCGGTGTTGGAGCATCCAGGCCACCATCCGGATGAGATGTGTCTGGGAGGGAAGGAGAGGTCGTTAGATGGGCCCAGGACTATAATGTTTCTTGGCCACCTGGGAGCCCTCTCCTGTGGGTTTTCGGGGAGGGGTGACAAAATGGAGGACGAGGAGCTGGGACTTGCCTCCTGAATTGCTGGAGCAAGAGGGTCCTTGAACTCAGACAGAGAAACTGGCCAGGAGAACTTGGATAGAACTGCGGGCAGATCATGGCCTGGAAACTGACAGGAGAACTCCTCTGCCAGAGGGGAGTAACTGCAGAAGGGAAGGGCAGGGAATGAGCAGGATGTCGTTCTCCCGTGGCTCCTGCCTGGTCTCTGGGTGCCCTGAGTCATCCTCATCAGCACCTGCTAAGGCTGGGAGACAGGAGCTTGTGCACAAAGCCATCCCTGCAGGAGAAGGAACAGGCTGAGCAACTCACAGGCAGACACTGGCATTGGGGGACAGCATGTAGACATTGTTCTCACACAGGGGATAGACCATGAGGGCCTTCCCCCAGTAGACCAGATGTGCAGCCAGCTGAAACACCTGCCACAGAAAAGAAAGCACCTGTTGGGACAATTCAGCAGCACCTCCAGACAGGACAGGCTGGTCTGGACCAATTGTGGGCCAAAGTCCCCCCCCCCAAGGAGAAAGGAGAACAGCCATGCTGTATACTACCTTTTGCTTACACAGCTTACATTAGGAAAGCAGAGGCCCTGACAGCTGGAGGAGAAAGCTCCACTCACCTGCTGAGTGTTGAGATCAGGCAGTGTTCCGCACGCAGCTTTCACCTATTGGGAGGTGGCCCCAAATCCAGGGGCTGGGGCAGGAAAGAGTCACTGCCACCATGCTCAGCTTGTGGGCGCAATAAGGAAGGGGAGGCTAGGCTGCTGACATCCCACAGGGCCGGACCCAGCAGCCTGGCTCTTCTGGCACTCTTAAGAAGAGGCGAAGGCAAACAGGCAGGTGGCTTCACCAAGCATAATACAAAGGTGAGTCTAATACCTCAGTTCCGGCAGTGGAAAGGGATCTCCTCTCTCCCACAATGTTTCCGTTTCCTCTGGGAGATCCTATTGCACCCAACAAAATACGCTTTGGGGTGAGCTTTGCCTTCTTAGCTCCCCCAGCTCCTGTTTTTTGGAGGGGGGGCTACTGATGGCCTCTGATGTAGCAGAAGGCTTTGGAGTTCCCTCGGAGCTCACCTGGAGCAATGCCAGGTCAGCATCCTGGGCGAGCTGTTGAAGGTTCTTCACGGCAGAGGCAGTTTTGATCACTCGCACCAGGGCAGGGGAGCAATCCAGGGGCAATTCGCTGAGGAGGGACTTCTCATCTTTAAGTAGCAATAAGGCATGGTAAGGCCTGCAGAAAGAAGACAGAACAGGCAGAGAAAGAGAGAGAACTGGCTAGGCTTAGTGTAACCTGCAACCAGCTAGGAAAAAGTTTCTGGACTACAGTAATTCCACAGTCACTATTTCTGTTCCACAAGAGAAGATGGATGCAAGAGCCTCTCGGTGGAACAGAAATGGTGAATGAATCCTCAGAAACAAGAGCAGCTGAATTTGTAGTGTGAGGAAAAATGGTTTTCATAGGGCTTGTTAAGAAATCATCACATCTTCAGTAAAACTGAACTCAGCTTTCCAGGTAAACAACTACAAATGAGACTCTCCATTACATTGCACAAACTGAACATCATACATTCAAATCCTGTTTGGCAGAAACCATGAGTGTGGGCTTGGTGCAATGAGCAGCTTAGAAACTAGATGTTGGCAGACAAGGTAACAAGGGCTGGAGACTGTGTGGTTCAGACTGTGAAAACATTCTGATTGCCCAAACAGTAATAATATGGAGATAATGCCTGTACAACTAAGTAGCTGGTGGTCAAAGAACAAAATGCTTCCTAAAAATTTCTCTTTGGGCTTGCAAATCATTGGGCAGTGGAGAAAAATGGGGAACATGATCTAAGCATATGGAAGTGAGACAGGCAAAGAGGCACTCAGGCCATGAACTCTCAGGCCCTGCTACAAGCTGCTCATCTCCCAAGGCCAGGATTCAAATGTTCCAACCCCACAATCTCCAAATTTCAGACATACATCTTCAGTTCTTGGGCAAACGTAATCTCATCTACATCCCAAAAAGTATGATTGAGGTGAGGAAAGATTCAAAACCACAATGCACTCAGAAAATATAACAAAAGAAATAATTGTATTAGCAAGAAAATCCTGGTCTCACCGAATAGCTTTCAAGCTCCTTTCAATGGCTTCTGGGGGGATGAAATTGGATGCCACATCATGGATTTTATGAGGCAGACAGAAACTCACTTCCAGCCAGTTGTTGATATGTAGCTGGACCAACCCTGTTGTGCAGAGACTGAAGGGAGAGAAGCACCAGGTGGTGAGCAGCCAAGGTTCAGGGACCAGCCATTCTGCACGGCACCCATTTTAGCTTTCAGGAAACCTGAGCAAAATGTTCTCCAAGGTCCCTTCTACCCTTCTGTGATTCTGAGATCTGACTCAAAGAATCACTTCCTGGTACAGTATTCCCAGAGCAATGCCCATTTTACTTTTTTACACACACACACACACACACACACACACACACAGAATGACGGCCACCTGCTGGCCACAAGCAAGCTGTGCAAGTCGTCATGCCTCAGGCCCACCCCTAGTAAGCTGCTCCTCGCCTCAGCCGAGGGGACGGCTGCTGGCCACCAGGGGGAGCTGAGAGCTATCCCAGCGCACCGTCCCGGCCGCGTAGCCCAGGAAGGCTTCATCTCTGCCAGGTCGACTGCTGAAACTTCCTTTGCTCTGCGGCTGGGCATCAGAAGAGAGGGAAAGCGGCAGGCAAGACTGGGGAGTGTGCGATCTCCAGAGTTTACAACATCTCAAAGGGAGCTTCACGCAGGGCTCCCATCCCCTCAAGGAACCGGTGCATGGACAAGCACAGAAGTGAAAGGTCACTGCTGGTTCTAGACTGGGTAGTAAATTGTCAGGCAACTCTCAGCAGGAAAGCAGCCAGTTAAATTTAGATAATTCTTGGTATTATGAGAAGGAGATGAATTTATCTCTACCCACTTGAATCTTCCAACACTTAACTGAGAGGCATTCTGTTTCACGTAGGCCTTGCTCCAATGGAGAATAAAAGATATGGGGAAGGCAGCTAAACCCCTGAGACCCTGAAGGTCTTGCTCCAATTACCGGGGGGGGGGGGAGATACAGAACTGAAGGTTGACTTGGCACCTCCGTAACCATATTGCGGCGTGTTACTCCCCTGGGCTCACCAGTGTTGGGATTAGGCTGTCCCGCCCTGCTGAAGGACGCTCCTGGACACAGTGGCTCTGAAAGGAAACCACAGCTGCCTCCCAGAGAGAGCAACCTTTAAGGAGCTCAAGCACGTTACCTGTCATAAGCCTCTTTAAGGTCTCTGGCCAGCTTGCACTTGGGAAGAATGTGAGGGAAAGGCGACTGAGGGCCATCTCTTGCTGTGAAGGGAAGAAAATATTTTATTTTTGGAGCAGCCGAAGCTCTTGATATGTATTCTCAAGAGGACCCGACAGCAGAGCCCCTGCCTTCTCCCCAAACAAATCATTCCCGAGCAAACCCGTTAACTAAGACTGTGCCACAGACCCGGGACATGCCTGATGCTGGACTTTCTAAGCAGCACGTGCTCCTTTGCATCATCTTGGCCGGCAGTTCCAGTCCATGGCTGCAGAGCAACCAGCAGCAGGTGCTCACCGGTCCAGCCTGGGCCTTTGGGTCAAGGGAGGGGGGCTAAAACAGCCTTCCTTGGACACTGCCTCTCAGCTCAGGAGTCCAGGCTGGCAACCATCTTCTACAGAAGCCATGTCCTAGAAAGTGGAATCCCAAGTCGACGAGACCATAAACTGCCTATAGCTCACTTTCTGACATGGCTGAAACTTCATCTTGAATGGCCAGGATAAGTTTGGCCTCCCTGGTGAGATACTGGCAGCGTCTCTCTTCATGCTGAAGCACAATGGCGATGCGCCGGGAGAGGTTATGTAGGCAACTGATCACCGAGGGATCCGCAGTGGCCTAGAGGCAGCAGACAGAAGCAGCGACCACGCATCAGGTGGACCGGAGGAAAGGAGAAGGCACCGACAGGGCAAACCCAGCAACCAGCTAAGTCTCTCCCCTCCTGCTACCCAGCATTGGAAGATGCCTCCCATTAAAAGCAGCACAAGTCCCAGGGGCTGCTCTTGGGGGTTCTGACATCGAGATAGGGAAAAGCTCCTACCACAGTGTGTGTGAACTAGAAGGGCAGCAGTTGTACCCCTTGAAACTGCTCTTATTTGGGCAAAATGTCTCAGTCACACACACACCGCATCTCCCATTGGCTGCCCCTGAGCCAGAACAGCTCTTTCCCATTAAGGGACCCAGTGTGAGGACAGAAGGGCAGGCTCACTGCCCTGGAGCAAACCTTCTTCCAGCCCTCAGCCTGTGCCTTGTGGAGCCTTTGGCTAGAAACAGGTTAGGTGAGAACCCGACAAAGCACCCACCCTGGAATATCTTCATGTCATCATACATAAATGTCCACCTTTCACAGCCCACAGAGGCTGCTTAAACCACTGTGAAAGGAAAAGGCAGGACCCGGGCTGCTATCAGATACACGCAGCTGAACAGGTGGGGCCCGAGAGAGTCAGTCACCAGAGTGGACGAAGCAGCTGTTTAAGGCCTGTTAAGGAAACGGATGGCGAGGCAGCTGATAATATGTGCCACCCAAAGTCACAAACTATGACTCGACATGACGAAACTGCCACATTTTTGCCGAGTCACAGCATGGGGCTAGACTTCAAGCTTTACCCCAGCTGGCCCACTGCTGATAACACCCAGGCCTTTGCCTGCTCCAGCTGCCAGGAGCAGATGGGCCCCACCCAGGAGCTGGAACTCTATGCCAAGCCAGTTCTCTTGCCAGGTCCAGATAGAAGCCCAGGCTTCCAGATCGGCCAAGGCAGGGGAGATCAGTGCCCTTGGCAATAAGTGCCTAGAAGGACCTGACCCAAGAGAGGCCCTGAACTTTCTCCCTCTTTAGCTGAACTGCTAATATACAGGGGGTCCCCCCAAGGGCCCCCTCAGTAGCCAACTTCACAGCAGAGTGGACTGTTCCTCTCCTGGGGATCCAAGTCCAAAGGAATGCAGGTGCCCCAGCTTGGCTCTAAAACTGGCTGTCTCACAAGCCCTGTTGGGTAATGTTTCATTCCAGACAGTCCTACCCTTAATGCAAAGACCACGTTGAAGAGAATCATGGTGGGCATCTCCCTTTTGGGAGAGGGATCTGTCTTCGATACCTGCACAGCAAAAGAGAACATTTAGACAAGCATAAAAGCAAGCAAATCAGGGAACGGTAGGCAAACAAGGCAGCTGCACAAAAATCAGATTTGTTCTTGGGCTACACCGTATTCAGATCCAGGGAACTAATTCCCTCCCTTTGCACCAGTTAGGCCACCTGACTGGATGTCATGCTTTAAGAAGAACATGGATAACCTAGAGTGTATCCAGGTTAACGTGACTAAAGTGATAAGGGCTCAGAAAAAGAAGTTCTAAGAGGCATGGAAGAAAGAGGACAGGAGCTGTGGTCTTCCAATAGCTGAAGGATGCTGCGCAGAATACACACCAAACCTGTTTCCTCGGGTTAAATAAATAACAACACCTAGAGCTGGAAGGCATTGGAACAGGCTGCCTTGGGAGGTGGTGGAGCGGATTGATTTAGGCAGAGACTCCTAAAGTGGGGCTGAGGTGGGGGGAATTCTCCAGGGGTGGTCTTCCTCTCCCAGCAGGGAGCCAGGCCAGAGAGTTGCCATCACAGCTCCTTTCCATGAATCACAGTATTAAAGAGCTGGAAGGGCCCATTTAGGTCACAATCTTTGCTCCAGGGAGGAACCCAATTAAAGAAATGGCCTGCCTACTCCCCACCTGAATGCATTTGGTGAAGGGAAGGTTTTTCCTAACACCCCATTGGAATCTGGCTTCCTGTAACGTAAGCTCATTATTTCGTGTTTGCTCTTTGGGACGACAGAGAACAGGTCTTAGCCTGCTCCGGTGGGACATCCTCTCAGGAGCACCCGAAGAGAGTTATCATCTCCCCCTACCCAGTGTTCTCCCCTCAAGGCTAAACTTTCCCCAGGCTTTCAGCTTCTCTTCGAAGGATATGGTTCCAGATCCTTGAGAATCTGTGCTGCCCTTCTCTGAACCTGTTCAACTTTCTCTGAATCATTCTGAAAGGTGGTGCCCAGAACTAGACACAATACACCAGGTGGGATCCAACCAATGTGGAATAAAGTAAAACTATTAATCACCCACATTTGGAAATGACACTTCTACTGAAACACCTTGAAACTGCCTTTGCTTTCTTTGCAGCCACATCAAGCTGCTGATTCATATTCAGCTTGTAATCAAGAAGTATTCTTTTTCACAAGTACTATCCCCCGTCCTATGAAAAGCTGCTGGTGGCCTGTGGAAGACAGATGCCTTTGACTTCCACTGACTACACACAGAGCCAATTGGAATTACAGGTCTGTCATGGTGGGAGGTGCATATGCCGGCTGGGATCCTGAGGGCACCACCTGGCTCACAGACCAATACAGTACACCCAAGAAATGTGTTACACCTTTCCAGTGCTTCGCATGAATAAATGGAGCTTAGCTTAAGCCAGCTGCTTCCAGGGTACTGTGTCTGTCTTCACTAACAGCTCTGGAATAAATGGCAGCCCTTGTCTCTCCAGAAGGATACTCAAGAGAAGCCAAGGGGGATTACTTCTACATGAAGAATTCCCACATGCCATCTGTCCAGGGACCTCTGCAGAGGCTCAGTCCTGAGAGCTTAAATCAGGGACACAGGAAACAAGAGTATTTCAAGTTGGTCATCCCATTAATATACAGAAAATCCAGTTTTTCTTAGCTGAAGGAAGAATGAGTAACATAACAAAGCAACAAAATCAGGAATTGTTGCTTCTTGTAGGAATCATATGACTCTACAAGATAGAGCAGAAAAGCCTGAAGTGCAGGGCAACCAGTGGCCTGTTGGAAGGGATGCCTCATCCAGAAAGGCCAGATAGAAGCAAAAGGCTTTGCACAGTATACCTAACCTGGTTAAGGAGATAACCCAATTCCTTGGATTCACACAATACATTAAACAGTGAATTAACCAAACAGCTAAGTCACAAAAAAAACAATCACGGTTAATATTAAAGTGTTTGCAAATGCATCTGCTAGGTCTTCCACTTATCTGGTTAAGCATGCTTATTTATTTATTTACATATCAAATTTATATATCAAATTTGTCACCGCCCATCTTGTTGAAACAACTCTGGGCAGTTTACAATACAACGTTGTATGAACACCAACCATATTTAAAGAAGCACTTTCCACTCCCAGGGGAGATTCAGAAGAGTTGAGTAGCTGGTGCCCGTTAAAACTTGGGCAGATCAAGAAGGTCTCATACAGCACATACTTACAAGTGCATGAACCTTCACTAGAGAATTGCTTCCACATGGAAACCAAGGCTAGATTCACACATTGCACTACATCAGGCCTTGCTAAAACATTGTTCATTTATTACACAATCATTTGTACAGCATGTCAAACAAATGATGGTTTAGTGGAATCTTAGTGATGTGGGTTCAAAAACAGAGAAACCAAACACCAAATGAGCCCATTGGTGAAGCTGTGTAAAACAACTCCCAATACTGAATCTTATTTTAAAATGGAGGGGAGAAATCATCCTAGGGAGTACTGGCTACAAAAAGAGCTGGAAAGGGACTCTTTCCAGTCATCAGCTTCAGAGCAGAACATGAGACGTGGAGCTTAGGTTTGGCATCCTAGCTGTTGGCCTGCCTTTGGCACAACTGTCTGATTCTGCAGGGTCCAAGGCTAGTTTAAAGCTGGGAAAATGGCAAGGGTAGAAATTCAGCAACAATTGGAAGGGGTCTCTAAGCAGCATGTTCCAGCTGCTGCAAAGGTGTTCTGGACCTGTGACATACCTGGCCAAAGGCATGCTGCAACAGAGTTGGGTGCCCAACAAAACGGATGTTATCAATCTTCAGCTCAAACTTTTTGCCACACATATCTGATTTAGTGGCTAGAATTGTTGCCAGAATGACATCTGAAAACCTTCAAAACAGAAGCATAAGAACAGAAACACGTATGACTGTTTATGGTGATGTGAACACATCCCAAAGCTAGGCACCATTTTGTATTCAACATTAAATATTATTCTGTAACCATTCTGGATAAATAAACACTAGGACCTTTGAATGCCATTAATTTGTCCAGATTATGTATTTAGAATCATCAGAATTACTGAAAGGAAAGCATCTCAGCCAATGATGGGATAATCATGCAACTCTCAGAAAGAAGAGGTTAGGAAGGGTCGTTTCTGTTGGAGGGTCCCATGGCCTAAGCAGTGAGAAGTTGCAGCAGTTGCAGTAGTTGAAGCAGATTCCCCAAATACAGGCTCTTCCTGAGCTTGGCTATAAAGGCTCCCGAAGTCAAGGATCCCATGCTCAGAACAGCAAAAAAGTTTTCCTCCCCCAGTCCCATCCTCAGGTGTTTGAGCAGCTCCTCTGGGGGCTATGCTAAGCTGTTGGCATGTAGCCTCTTACCTCTGCATGACCTAAAGTTTTCCTCCACAGCACAAATCTCTCTGTAGGAAAAAATGCAACCTCTTTCAAGGTACAAATGCCCCAGAGTACTCCTGCACCAACCCTATTTAAAGAAATGCTTCCCATTCCCAACAGGAGAAGCCAAGGAGATTAAAGGCATCCAACATGGAGGCTTGCAGGGATCACTGGCCTCAGAACACCAGCAACACCAAGGGTAGTTCAGCTGTCTGCAGCTAACCCAAGCTTTGAACAAAGGGTGACTATGGAACTGCAGCCCTCTGGGCAGAAGTAGGTAGTCTGGCTCTGTGCTTGCTTTCTAAGAGCTGAAATATGCATCTTCTGCATATTCACATTCAGACCTTTAGTCACAACTTCCCCCCACTGACGCTGGCCAGATGCAGATTCCACACAAAAGCTTTTTTCACTGTGCCTGCAGAGAGCAGTTGCATCATTTTGTTGTGAGGGCTGTAGCTTGAAGAGTTGTCAGCTTATCAGCCCTCCCAGAGAAGGAAGAGTCAGCCCCAGCCAAGGCCGAATTGTAGCCCTGCAATCTTTCCCACCATAAACCTGGCAATGGATGTTTAAACTCTTATTTGCATTAAGACCAAAAACAGTCCTACAAGGTATTCTCCCTAATACCATATGGAAATCCCAGTGGGTCTGCGTAGGGGAAAGTGGGATGAAAAAAACAAATTCTTTAATCTTTTTACATCCAGTATGTGCAAATCTCTTCCTTTGCTCTGTTCTAGCAACAGGAAATTCCAAATTTTTGTTCTTGAAAGAGTAAGCGGAGCTGTATTCTGCAGGTTAAAAATGCGGAGCCTCCTGAGAAGTCTTCCCAGCTCCCTATCATCTCACAATGGATCACACCCTGGCTAAGCATTTGATTTTAGCCAAGCACAATGGGTGAACTGAAAAAGCCGTGAGCATTTCTCTTTGGAAGACCAGCTATTTAACAGTAATTCTGTGGAGCTCATTGGTTTGTTAAGGGCCTCTAGAATGTTGCTGCAAAAATCCTACTTTTGTCAGTGTTTGGGGACCCTTGCTTCAGTAATGCTGCAACTTACTTTGATCAGCAATAGAAGGGAGAGAAGTCATATTTCATATGCAAATAAACATCCTCAGGGCAAATAATGACCTTATCCGAACTTTTAGCAGCTTGCACTTCCAAAATTAAAGAGAAAATTTCTCCTATGAATCCTTACAAACTCTTTGTAAGATTGCTAGAAGAGGGCTCTGAAAGAGATTCAAAGCCTTTAGCTGCCCCCTGCTCACCACAATGCAGACCATTTTCTTCATCTTTCCCCTTTAGCCCACTTTTTCTGACTGCACACTGAGTGCCACTGAGTCTTGGGAAAAGATTTAGAGCAGCACAGAATCACACAATTAGGGGAAATATGTAGTGGACAGAGGCCTGACCAAGACATAACAATTTATCACAACCATCCTCATTCTAGTGCTACGCTGGCTAGAAGTTCTAAAGCTTGCAATGCAATATAGTTAAAGGACACCAGATTGAAAAAGAACATAATAGCTTGAAAGTTGGGTGGCCTCAATACTCTGTTGTTACTCTGCATCCTAAAATACTAGACAGGAGCCAGCTTTTAAATACTGCATACAAATGCCTTCACAGACTAAAATGACATGTTGCCTATATGGTGAAAATGCATTCATCATTGACTGCAGAATGGTGCACCAGTCTTTGCTTCCACCTGCATATGAAAAGAAGTCTCAGACACACCAATCTACTGAGCCAGCTTCTTGGTTCATCTAATCCAGTCTTGTCTCCACTGATGGTAGTTTCCCAACCTAACCTGGATATGCAGCCAGAGAAGAAACCCAAGGGCTTCTACATGCAAAGCACATGCTCTGCCATGGTGTTGCAGTTCTCTTTCCAGATTGGCCACAGGTTGGTAGGTTGGCCCTTTAAATTCCTCATAAGCTCACCCATCACATCTGCACTCCGTTATCATTCAATTCATTTATAGCATAGTCCAAGACAGAAATTAGACACAAGACAAGAAGAAGATGGTGAAAAAGAAAAGCAATCTGTTTGAGACAGATTAATTTGGTCTTACCCTGACACCACCTGCTCATCAGTGAGAGGATAGGGCTCTCTGAAAATAGGAACAGGGGCCATAAGCACCACTCAGAAACAAAATAGGAGAATCAACCAGACAAAATCACACAAGGCACACTATTCACACACTATAAAATGGGACAAAGGGGTCCTGGCAGTTTTCACATTACAAATAAATGATGTTTCTCAATTAAAATGAAAACAATGAAACTAATGTGCTGTGAGGACCACATTAGTCCCTCCTCCCCCGTACACTGATGGCATAAATGAGTAACACAAAAGAGCCTTGTAAGGGCTGCTCATAGTCACAGCAGCTAACCTGGGCTTCCCCCAGAGACTACAGAAGAAGAGATGGGCAAGCAGAACATAACATACAGGGATGTCTCAAGGCTGTTGGAGTAAGAGTTCGGTGTTCGGTGGACTTCACCAGGCCCTTCCTTCATCTCATGGCTGCTGCTACTGCCTAAACCATTCAGGGGATTCCCTGGTTTGGACTTATTTTTCCAAAATCTGAGTCATTTCTTCACAACCTGACACAGTGCAGCTCCTTTCCTTCTAGGTCACAGAAAGCAGCCCATCCCAGCCTTCTGTAGTATGGAGACCCAATGGAGCAGCTTTTCCTGAATTCTGCACTTCAGGCTACAGCAGTAGAAACACATGCATTTGTATTGTACAAGAACCATGAAATGATAGCTGAACCACCTCCTCAACAGTTCTGGGCAACAAAGAGGGTAGTCCAGGACCATAGTGGGACCCGTAACTGTTGCTGTAATCACACACAAACCCCAGATGCTTTGTTCATGTCAGACAGCTAAGAACGAAAAGAGGGCTGGGTCCAGCTTCAGCACAGAGGTTCCCTTGAAAATTCTCCAGCTTCGATTCCAGAGGCTGAATAAAAAGCTAGGGAAAACCAATGACTCTTGGCAAGTGGGAATTCTTCTGGAGCTCTTTTTCCCTCTATCAGACCTGCCAGGCAGTTGACTCCTTCCATTGCTAATAGCAGAGGAGCAACAAACTTAAGGATCAATCACTGGGATAACTGATTTTTAAACAGTTCAAGAGTTGGCTAGAGTACTTTCATGTTTTCCTCAAAACCATGACATTCAACAATCCCTTCACAAAGAGGAATAAGCTCAACTTTGCCAACCAACATGCCCATGAGTAGATCTGCAAAGGGACCAGGGAAACACATACCTGGAATCTCCATCTGGATCTTCTACATTCTCACCAATACTGTTTACCGCATACCTACTCCTCGACTTCCCTAAAAAAAAAATGGAGTGGGGGGAACTTCAACCTTGGAGAGATTACTCTCTGGTCCTGTTCACATAGCACACTTTGCAATTTGATGGAGGGAAAGGTAGCATATTTGGTGAATATCTGAACATCTTACCCAGACAACTAACCCAGAGGCATGTTTCAGGGTAGGTGACTCATCTCAGCCAGCCATGTCATCTGAATCAAGCCTAACATACTTGGGTAAACTGCCCTTTCAAAACTGAGATGAAGTATTAGAGAGGCCATGCAAAAATCAGACTTCGGGGGACAGAATGGGCAAAAAAGGGAGATGAGTAAGGCCTCCCCAACTCTGTTCATGGTGCTGCTGACTCCAATTAAACTGCCACACATTATTTTTAAATTCTTTTTTCCCACTCTGTAAGGAAAATATTCCAGGGAATAATACTCTGCCGGTCTCCTTAGCAGGGCAGGATGACTAGACCAGCACATTTAACCAGGGGAGTAATTCAGTGGTTCAGACATGTCATGAAACACAGAGGCTGGCTTGTCATAGTCAGGATTAAGCACAAAAGTAGTACTGTAGGGTCAGATAAGCCCACCCCTGCTACGTCTTTTTTCAGGCCCCGACTCCTTCCCTTCTTTTATTAATAAGCCCCCCAACATTTCGGAAATGTTCCGAGCAGACATCTCTTTGCTCCAGACCGCATATGCCTGCCCGGGAAGACTTCCAGGAAGACCGCCGGAGCTTAAAGCCCCTCACTTTTGAGCAGGTTATGTGCTGCGCACCCCTGTCACGAAGACCGACAGAAGCCACGCCGGAACACGAACCGGGCCACCGCCCTATTTCAATCAGCTACGCTCGCGCGGCGGCTAGATCATCCCAGCCCACCCTGACAGGCGCGGCGACGGCGCGGAACTCAGTGGAAGGTCAGCTGGGGCGAATTCAGGCCGGGGATGTCTCCCGGGAGCGCGTCGCCCCGCCGGGCCCTCCGGGGAAGCACCGCGACCAAGCCGCAAAGGCGGGCAGAAAGCGGCCGCAGCACAGCCAGGCCGCCCGGCGGGATTCGCCGCCCCGGGACAGGCGCCCGGCCTCCTCTGCCCCGCCAGCTGAAGGGCGGGTGCGCCAGATCACCATAACAACGGCGGCGGCCAGGCCAGGCCAGGCCTTCCGGGGCGGGGCCTCGGCCGCCCACCTCGCGCGCGCGCGCGCGCGCGCGGGAGTTGCTCACCGGTCTGGGCAGCCGGGTTGCCGGGGCCCCGCTGGAAGGGGAAGCGGAAGAGCAGCTTGTTGCCGCGGCTGCCGGAGCTCACCAGGATGACGCTGATGGGGCTCGAAGTGTCCCCCATGCTGCCTCCCTCGCCCGCGCTCCCGCCCCACCATAGAGCCGGAGCCGAGGGGGTAGAGGGGCCCGCCGCCCTCTGACGCCCGGACGCGGCGCGTGCGCAGTCGGGAGAGCCGCCCTCTGCTGCCGGCAGCCCGTCGTCATTTCCGTCTGTCCCGAGCGGGCGGGGGAGCGGGCCCCTTCAGGGTCGGGGGTGCTGGGTGCTGGGGTCCCAGGGCTTCTGGGGGGCCCTCGAGGGCCGCCCCCCGTGCTTGGCCCGGAAGACCTCGCAGGCCCCCAAAGCCGGAGCCGGAGGAGCCCCTGCGTGGGCAGCCTTCCCGCAGGCCCCGGAGCGGGCACGCCCCAGCTGAGCAGCTGAGCCTCGGCCAGGGAGCCAGGGCGGGCTCGGCAAGCGGGCGATAAGGCCGGAGGGGCGTCGTGGCTTCGGAGAGATACGCCGGCCCACCCTGCGTCCCAGCCTTCCGAACGGAGGGCTGCCGCGGAGACCTCCCTGCGGCCCAGGAGGAGAAGGGCTGGCGAAGGCGCGCTCTTTCCAAAAACATTGAGTGAGGCTCAGCTGACAGGAAAAAGACGTGGGCAGTAATGGTTCCAATAATAGGATGCAACATTAAAGTGTTTTATTTATTTATTTATTTTATAAAAGTGCTTTAACACAAAAGTGGAAAAAATACAACAAAAAGAAGAAAAATACGGAACATTAAAATTAAAAAAAAAAAAGGAAGGGTCTGGGAAAATTCGTCGTAAACAGAGCTCCGAGACCAAATTACTTAAAGGTCTAGCCCTTTTACTGGAAAAAAAAGCTATGACCGATGACGTATATTACCAGTCCTTTGCTGGGAATCAAGGGTAGATGAATCTTTCCAGCGTTGAATAATTCATTCGGGGAAAAATCAACCATCCTTGCAGTCACAGATTCTTAAGTATCGGAACAGATGCTCTGCGTAGATGGAGTAACTGGAGAGAGCGATGCGATGTTGCTAATAACGCCAGTAAATCTGATCTTGCTTCTTTTACCGTTTGTCGGGAGTTCAGGACCCCGTGGCTAAGCAAGCAGTTCGGGAGGGAATTTGGGGGACGGCGCAGCAGTAGCGGGAGAAGAGGGCGAAGGGCGCCTCCCACATATCTGCGCGGATTTGCCTTTGCCTTTGCCTTGCCTTTCTGTCCTGAAAGCAGCAGCGCTTGGCTGGGGCACTCACTCCTCTGTGCGCTTGCTGACCGCAGGTAAACGTGTTCCCAAGTTACGAGGTGGGAAGAGGCTATCAGTAGGGCAGCCATCATTATCCCAATCAAAAGGTTCCTTGGACGTTGAGAGCCACACAAGCTTATGCTCCTGCACACTTTTGACATCCTCTAAGGTACGTGGAGCTGAATGCAGGCTGTTGCCTGTAGCCCGGTTTTGCCTGTCTGGCTCCACTGCTATTTCTTCAGCAGAAAGGGGACTCCTGCCACATTTATTTTTATCTATTTATTTTTTAGCTTTGTTCTCTCTCTGTTCTTAGTGTCCTCTCATTCCAGTTTGCATGCTGCAGGGAGGCTTCTGCTCTCCCCCCCCCCCCCACATTTGTATCCCAAACACTCAAAGGAAGCAGAATCAAGGACTGGCATGATAAATTACCTCCCCATTAAGAGTCTGAAGAAATTGGGTGTCCTTTCTTTGCTGTTACAATGTCAGTCCTGCAAGCCATTGAGGTTGCTTGTCGGGAGGCTGGCTTCCGTGGCCACAAAGTTGCTCCAGCCACTCAACACGGTTCTGTGGGCTGGGTCACCCATGGGTCACCTTTGAGTCACGCCAAGTCTCAGTGCTTCCCCTTGCCAGGAAGGGAGTGCAGTCAAGCCCTCTGGAGGCCTCCTGCATCCCCCAGGAGGCTAATTCCTATTGATCAGGGAGAAAGACATCAAGGCAGCCAGCTGCAGCCTGTCTTGGCCTTTTCCCCTCACTTAACAGCCTCCTTCTCCTGGGGGAATCCCTGGTCATTCTGCAAATCTTTGCAACCCTTTTTCCATTACCATTCCGGAAGGAAGAGAAAGAGGAGATATGAGTAGGCAAGAGCTTAAAAAACTGCTATGGGTTCAACCTGAAGGGCGTCAAAAGGTGGGCTGCTTTCCCCATTCCCTATAGTTCCCTAGATTTTTAGACAGAGCCAAGATTTCTTCTCTGACAGGACAACTGCCTGACCAGACAGGGTGGAAAAAGGAGGGCCAAGGCCACATCACCGCTTAATCCAAGTTAAGGTGTGAACTCTGAAAAATCTTGGGCTGCCATCACACACATGGGAAGCCAGGATTCAGCCAAACCATGTTATGCTTAACATTGCTATGGGGGTTGTGTACACTGAGCCAGCTGTGGTTAAGTCAGTGAATTGTTAAGAAACCAGGGCTTTGCATGTTGATTATTATTTATTTACTTACTTTATCAACAAATCGGACTCCTCAATACCTGAGCTGGCCCTCTGTATGAACCAGGGCCAGCTCAAGCCGTAATATGGCTTGGAGAAGGGGAATAATGTTCTGGATGCATATAATCTGTTTATCTTGTTTTATTGTTTTATTCATACTGCTCCCCCCATCTTCTTGAATTGCATATTAGCTTTTTATATAGAATTGTTACTTGTTATGTTAATTGTGGATATTTATATTTTTATTATTTTTATTGTCTTGGATTTTAATTGTAAGCCACCCAGAGTCACCCTCTGGGGGAGATGGGTGGCATATAAATTTCGTAAGTAAGTAAGTAAGTAAGCAAGCAATATATATGTATGTATGTATGTATGTATGTATGTTGTTCTGACTTTTTTATTTTCTAAAGTGCCCAGAGTCAGTTGGAGCTGGACATTCTTTAAATCTATGAAATAGAGAGTGCTTTATTACTTCTGAGGGGAGCCCAATGTCGGTAGGTGGCAGAGGGAAAAGGGGCTTTTCTTCCGGGTACAGCTGGGTCAATATTGAGGTTGAACTCCTGCACCTCCCTCCAGGATCAGGAGCACTTTGCTCGGCGTATTCCCAGCCTGACTGCTCCTGCTGTCTCCGGAGCCCAGCCCCCGCCGCCGCCTTAGCAAGAGCGCCAACCTCCCCAAAGCCTCGCGGCACGGGCGCCTTTAGCCAAGCCAAGGCGGCGGGCTCGGGAATCCCCGCCCTGGCCACGCTGGCTGACATTGCTGGACATAGTGGTGCAAGCGCCCTCGGGGAACGGAATGGACAAGATCTTCCTCAACCCACTCGGGCCCGGGGCACCTGTCCCCGAATGCCTGCGGTTTCCACGCGTTCGCTTCCTGAAATGACGGGGTTTAGCCGTCCTGCAAACCCGCCTCGGAATGCCAGGATCGGGGCGCTCTCCGCAGGTCGGGCATCTTTCCTGTGAAACGGCCAAGACGCTCACAGGAAACGTCGAGGAGGCCCAGGCCGACTGAGCGCCGCAGTCCTTCAGAAGAGACCGCCTCTGCCTTCGAGAGCCGTTCAAGGGTGGTCTGGGACGCCGCAGCGAAGCAGCCCCACCCCCGCTCTTCGTCGGGCTGGCCGAGCGGCAGCGGCGCTCCTGACCGCGACGGCGATAAGATAAGAGGGGCGGACCGAGGAGGGGGCAGCTATAAAGGCGGCGGCGGCGGCGCCCCGGCTCCCATTCCGCCTCTGTCTCGCGACCCGCAGGCCCTCCCTCGATCTCCTCCTCCTCCGCCACAACCATGGTGCTGAACGCCGACGACCGCAAGTTGCTCCAAACCTCCATAAGTAAACTGGACTGTCGCTTCGAGGAACTTGGCGGCGACGCACTGAACAGGTAGGAGGGCAGGCGCAGCCTTCCTTTCTCATGACAGGTGCCCGCGCCCCCCGTCTGATGGACCCCTTCCTCTTCCTCTTCCTCTTCCCTTCCGCAGGATGTTCGTAACCTACCCGCAGACCAAGACCTACTTCTCCCACTTCAACTTGAGTGCCGGCTCGAAAGACATCCTGCACCACGGGGAGAAGGTGGCCAAGGCGCTAGAGAGCGCCTTGAAGCACCTGGACGACATCCGCGGCACCCTTTGCCACCTCAGCGACCTGCACGCCTACAACCTCCGCGTGGACCCAGTCAACTTCAAGGCAAGTTGGGGCAAGGTGGCCACTGGGCGGGAAGAGGGGCACCTGTCCCGCCTGGCTAACCCCTGCCTTCCTCCTCCTTCCTGCAGCTGCTGGCCAAGTGCTTTCATGTGGTCCTGGCCATTCACCTGCGTGCCGAGTACAATGCCTGCACCTGCCTGGCCTGGGACAAGTTCTTTGAACTGGTGGCTGAAATACTGTCTGAGAAATACAGATGAGCCCCACGGGCTGCAGCCAGGCGCCCTCCCTCGCCTTCCACTGAGCTGCCTGCCGTTGGGGCGCCTCACTGGGGCCATCAAGCAATAAAGTTGTCTCTGAACCACTGCCTGCCTGCTGCGCCTGGCTCTTGGGGCTGGAGGGCAGAACGGGGACCCTATGGCTGCTGGGAAGGGGCTCTGAATAAACCTGGCTGGGTGTGTGCACACCTTTGAATTGGTATTGACTCCTGGCAGCTGCCTGGACTGGTCCCTGCAATTTTCCTGGCAAGGTTTTGGAAGTGTTTGCCATGGCCTCCTTCCTAGGGCTGAGAGAGAGGGACTGGCCCAAGGTCATCCAGCAGGATTCATGCCTAAGGCAGGACTAGAACTCACAGCCTCCCAGTTTCTAACCTGGTGCCTTAACCACCACACCAACCTGAGGGAATAATGAGGGGAAAAGGGTACCCTCGGCTGTAATGTAGAACCACTATATTATAGCTAAGAACAAACAAGGGACTGAGCACTTTTGGCTGCCTCTGGGTGGAAACAGGCTTGCCCCCCCCCCCCCCAATCCCGACCCAGAGCAGCCTGCCACAGAGGAGGAAACCAGGGTGTTTGCAAGAGCTGAGCCACAGGAGAGCTAGAAGCACAGAGCTGGCAAACTGCCTTCACTATTTGAACCAGATTACCCAATAATTCCTCCCCCCACCAGAGATTTCAGGAGCATGCTTCTGGGCCACTTGGGAAACAGGGGATTGGGAGCAGGGAGTCTCAGGACCATGGAGAGCAAGGGGACATTGCCAGGAAGAATTTCAGGAGAAAGGTTCCTTTCCCAGTACCTCCCTGGGGCCCTCTTCCATAGTCACAGCAAAACTGGACCCCTCTCCTCCACACTGCTGCTCCTGCCAGCAAAGGGCAGGCGAGATGCACACTGCTAGACAGGCTCCTTGTCAGCCATGGGTAGCCTAAGCCCAGCCTTAGCCCTTGGCTGAATGAAGGCTGTTGGACGTGGCAGAGCCTGACATCTGAGTAGGCCGTCAGTTGCAAGTGCTGCACCAGGGCCACTGTGAACCAATGGCCAGCACCTCTTTCTGGCAAGATGGCAGGTCGCCCTGGAGGGAAAGGGTCCCCCCCCCCCCGATAAAAGAGTTGGCTAGGATCCAGTGCAGCAACTAACAGTTGCCACAGTGCAGCTGATCAAGGAGGAAGAGCCACCTGCAGACCATCTGGGCCAAAGTCAACCCCCAGGAAGCCAGTGACAGACCTGCTCTGGGCAGATAATTTCCCTCACTTGTGAAGCTCCACCCAGGCCTTTTTGCATTCCTGCACACTTAGGGCAGCCTACCTGGCCAGCTAGACCCACTCGTCCACTTTGGTCTGAGTCTCATTTTGGCAGAGTAGGGGGCTGGGTACCCCCAAGGGTTTCAACACCTGGAGGATGCAGCAGTATCCTGACTGGACTCAGCACCTCCAAGCTGCACAAGGACCCCTCAATCGCCAAGAGTCCTCTGGGTTGCAGCAGTCTGTACATGCAATAGGTAGACAAATAAACAACTTTCCCGCAAGCTTTTTGCTCCTTGGTCAACGGGCCTCTCCTTCCCACTTCATTCCAATGACCACTGCTTCCTGGCCTGCAGAGTCTACCCACCCCCCAAGCTGGCCCAACCTCCACGAAGCTATTGCAGAGCTGGCTCTGTTCACCTGGCAACTCCCTTGGGGTTGTGGGGGTAGAGGGCAGCTCCTTCTCTCAGTAGGAGAGCAAGGGGGCTCTTCCCATGGCACACTCAAGCACCCCCAGGCAGTGCAAGCCCATCCCAATGGCATGTTATGTGTCACAAAAGCCAAGAGCGCTGGGCTGGAAAAACCACACCCCGGGCATCCATGGTGCCAACCCTGCTGGCAACTGGCTGCACCCCTGCACACACACACACACCTGTATCCTTTCCTGGGCTGAGGGCGTCCGGAGAATTCAGAAGAAAGGAATGCAACACAGAGGAGAAATAACCAGCCCTTTATTCAAGGACCCTTGGCTCCCAGCTTTACAAGGAGGGACCCCACAGGATGGGAGAGGAAAAATGGTTATAGAAGTTGAGGGCTACCGAGCAGGAAATCCTAGGGGTCTGATTGGTTGGCAACTTTGGGGGAAGGTAAGCAGGTCCCTGACTTCATGCCTGGGGTCCTTTCTGTAGTTCGGCAAAATTGGCCTTTTGGGGCAGTCCACTGTTAAGGAAATGGAACAAGGTTTTCCCCTTGTTATGAGGTTGCAATTCCCTCATTCAGACTGTTCTGGCAGCTTTGTCTGGGGCAGGAAGGGTAATCTTCAGGTCTGATTGATTAGGCATAGGGAGGAGCTGAGTTTGGCCCTAGTCATGTCAGGGAGGAAGGGGGTACGGCCTCCATTTTGTTGGTTCTGCCTATTTGCTCCACCACACGGGCTCATGAAGAGCAGTGAACGTGAGCAAGAGGCCCTAGGCACCAGGCAGCCGTCCCTCTGGTCAGCCCTTCCCCGGCTGCCTGAGCCAAAGTCTGAAGCGTGCCTGGGCACTCTCAGCCCCAATGACTTGGGGGATGTCTCCTGGGCCCACGGAGGAGCAGGGCATGGGCATGACCTCGGAGCTCTGCTATAGCTCACGGCCAAGGTGCGGGATATGGCTTGGAGACCCAGAGGTGCTAGCAAATGCCAAAGAGTTTTGTGGAATAGGAAAAATCAGCACTAAGCCAGGATATGATCGCTTTGGTTTGAGAGATGGGTTTCATGAATTCAGTAGTTATGGCTTGTAAACCATAGTTTAGGGCTTTGTGTCTTGCACAGACATGCCAATGGCACAGCCAAACCCAGCCATGTACAAATGAACCCTCTTCCGAAATAACAGGCTTGCAATCCAGAATCTCAAAGGACAGCAGGGGCTGTAGGGTGACTGGTATTTTGTTCAGGTTGATGGCTGGACACTTTTGGGCTCTGAGGAGAGCTGAAGGCCAGGATGACTGGCCGAGGCTTGGTGTGTTTCAGGCCTCCCTTCTGCCTTGCTGTCAATCCTCAGGGCCCCAGAGAATGGGCAGGGGCGGGGGGGGGGGCAGGGGAGGAAGGAATGCAGAAAAAGACAGCCTGCACTTCTGAAGCAGCAGACAAAATCTGACAATGCTCCTTTTTTCAGTCCTCTTCCTCCATCTTTATCCTTTCCCACTCAGTAGCCAGCTTTCTTTCCACACTCCTTGTCATAGCCACGGACTCACTTCTCCCCAGAACTAGGTGCTAGTGTTCAGACCTTTTATTCCATCCTTTCCACCAATACAAGCACAATGGGGTGGGGCCTGGTTCACCCAATTGCCTAATGTCAGTCAGGCCTCTTTAAGGCTTCTGTTCCCATGCATAAGCAGCTTCAATTTCTTCCTGAAGGACCACAAAGAACTTCTCCCAGGCTAACTGGGCATCATCAGTAAACTCCTCTCTCAGGAGGTCTTGGAAGACACAGAGAATGGCCTGAAACAGGAACTAGGTAAAAGCAAAGCTATCAGGGGACAATCTGAGGATGAGCCTTAGAGAACTCCCATGTTCACTGCAGTCCCCCAGGCAAGCTGTAAGAGCACTCTCTTTGTGAGCACTTTGTGAGCCTTGGAAAGGGAGCTGCGTTGCAAACAAGGGAACCCCCCACCAGCTGCTCTACCTTTCTGCAGATGCTCTGGTAGCCCCATGGAGCTGAGGTGGGGTGTACCGCAGGCAGGCAAGCAGGCTGGCAACTATTTAGGTCTGCCCCAAATCTCCTCTCTGGGAAAGAGATGGCCCCTGCTGCAATTAACTCAGCTGGCAGAGAATGGGTCTGCTTTCCCTCTGAAACTTCTTGTGTACCTGGAACATTGCTGCTGGGATCTTGTGAGTGTTCTTATGGCTGTCCACCAGCCGCTCAATGAGCTTGCAGGCCTGCTTCCAGTGACCCATGCTTTGAATTAACTGGTTCAGGGTCACCATAACCCTTCGGCCGTGGAAGCCCACTTCTGGGATCATCATCAGGTCACCCTCAGTCGGAATGGTCTTGAAATACTGCTTACTCTCTGGGTGTCCTGTGAAGAACCTGAGTGGGGAGAAAAAAGGAGGTCCTGCTGTTCAGAAGGCAGGCAAATTTTGCTCGACTGGTCTCTCCCTGTGCTGAGAGCTGGGCTGAGCTGGACTGGACTCCAATTCTGCACTGTATGCTCTTCCTTTCACCAGGCCTGCCAGCTACCTTCCCAAGCAAGACCGCTCACCCGCCTCAACCAAAGGAATCCCAAAGGACACCGACATCCCAAAGGGTAGAGGGCAGCAGGCTCATTGGCATAATGAAGGTCTCAGCCAGGGCTGTACTGTATTGCCCAAAAGGCCCAGACATGGCAGCGGCCACATTGTTATGTGGGCCAGTGGTTCCTGTGCTGTCTGTCTGGACCAGGCCCAACTGAAGAGCTTCACTCCAGGAGCCAAGAACTTAAAAGAGTGGCTTTGATCTGTGCAGTAAGTCATTAGGATGGGTTTAGGGGCCAAGAGGAAGATCTCCTCTGCAGCAGCCCCCAGGTATGGAACCCTATCTCTGGGGAAGCATTGCCAGTCCCCAGCTGTCTTTTTGAAAGCAGGAGAAACCACGTCTCTTCTTCAGCTGTCATTTGGAGGGTCACCACACAGGCTGTCATTTATATTCTCTGTGATGCTACATTCCTGTTTTTTAACAACGTACTTCAATTCTTCTTCCAGGAGGAAGAGTGGCATATCAACAAGAAATGAACCTCAGTAGCAGGGAATGCATGCTCCCACCCCACACAAAACAGGGAAGATACCATGTATCTGGGAATAGGCTCTGTCCCATTGCAGTGCTGCCAAGAAGGGTTAGGGTTTCTCTTCTGAAAAAATGGATTCCTTCGGAGCCCCAAACAGAGCTTCCAAGGTGGGGAAGCAAGCAGGTCCCCTCCACAGTGTGGGATTCAGTTTGCCAACTCCAATACCTGAGGATAATAAGCCTGCCATTTTCTTCAGCATTGTCAAAGACCTTTGCCCAAATGTCTCCAATGAGTTGCTGATCCTCTTCTGTCAGGTCCACCAAGGGATCTGAAAGAAATGGCCTGGAAGGAAAAGAAGAAATTGGCTGCCAGGCCTTTGAACAAGATGAGCTGTGTTCCCACAAGATGTTTAACCAGGCTAAATACCTACCAGTTGTATTCACAGAAAGAACTATTGTTCCACAGCTTTAACTTTGCTTTGTTTTATCTAGGGCCTAGCCTTTGTATTGTGCAAACTCAAAAAAAAGTGGGGGGGAGTTTAATTTGGTAACCAGCTAAATGTATTGTATGAATGTAGCAACAAAGAGTACAGGAGTCAGTTCCTAACCACCATGGTGCCAAAGTGACGAAACGCATGTTATGACAGTGCAGCAAGCTGTGTCCTCTTGTACGTGCATTGTGGGGCCAGATGTATTTCACACACACCCCGCTTTGTTGTCTAGGATGGACAGGGTCTGAAAGGACAGTCCTGAAAAGCCGGCATGAAGCACCACCCTTGCTAGTACTGGAAGCTAGCTAAGAGGGGACGGTCAGCACACATCAGCCGGGTTTGCATCTATGCCCTGCACAGCCTGAAGCAGCGAAACAGCTTGCCTCGCGAAGGTGTGGGGGCTCCATCGCTGGAGGTTTTCAAGAAAAGATTGGGCAGGCTTTTTTCCGGGATGGTCTGAGGATTCCTGCCCTGGGCATCAGGTTGGACTAGAAGACCTCTAAGGCCCCTTTCAACCCTACGACAGCACCTCTGATTGCCTTAATCATGGCTTACATACATAATGCAATTGGCTAGACTCCCACAATATAGAGACATAAATTCAGCAATCATACTGTCCATTAGAAGAACTCGGTATGGCTTGATTTTTAAAATGTGGCTGACTTCTCCATGGCCTGTGTGATTCTAGGATCAGCAACAACTGTTTTGGAAATGGTGACTGTGATGGAATGCCCCACATTCCCTGCAACCCTTTGTTCTTGCCCAGCAAGAAACAGTCCGCTTGGGTGGCCATCTTAACTTCTCCTTCCAAACAAGTCTGCCTTTGGTGCTCATGGCTTGAGCAAGAAAGATTAAAGGCACTTGGGGGTCCAGGTGACTCAGCAAGGCTCTTCTGGGGTTGGCCACCTGCTGTTCTGCCCCTCCCCTCATCCCAGGCTTGTGAGCACAGGGCCTCTCACGGCAACCGTTACTTAAGGAGCACTCCTCTGCTCCCTGGCTTCCCATTCAACTCAGCAGTACCAAGAATGCGGGATGCGTGGTACGTGTGGGAGAGAGTAGCTTTTAAGGATTTCAGAGGACTGATCTGAAAATAAGAGAATAATCTTGCAAAAGTCCTCTCACAGAATATTGCGAGGAGGCAGACAAAAGGGATATGTTGAAATTTGAGCTTGAACACTCATACTGCTTAAGGGAGCATTGAAAATAAAATTGCCAATGTTGTAGCACTCTTGTTCATTTTTAGGACACAACTGCACTTGGTAGCATAGCATATTATGATCACATCTCAGTCCAGCATTTTGTTTTCATTGGATAAAAAGACTCAGAACATGACAGTCCCACTCGTTACCTGGGGCAAGGGGGCTAGAGCAAAACAGGAAAGGCTTGGTTGAATTTAGCAACTGATCTTTATTAACCTTTTCTTTCACACAGGGCAGGATTACTTTATGATATATTCATTGTAGGAGAAGAGTTTAGTCTATGCTGGCAAAAAAGCAGAGGGAGTCCGGTAGCACCTTTTCCAGTTAACACAGTTCGTTAAAAGGCAGACGCTTTGGCTCCCTTCATCAGGTGCACAGAGCGGCTAGACCGATGGAGGATCTAAACTACGGTGAGGTGGGGGAAGGAGGGGAAGATGGACCGGCAACTCCAACTCCCCTCCCTCTTCACCTGCATCCAGTATGATGGATTCAGACCAAAGTGTAAGGATTGGCTCTGGAACTGAAAGGGACCCAAGGACCGACTTCCAATACCTCACAATACCACACCCGGCCAGGGGGCAGCTGTACTTGAGGCAGATACGCTGAGATGTCTTGACTTCCCCCGGCCCTGGGTCCTGCTGCCGGCCGCTGAACAGATGCCGCAGCCCTGCCCCTCCACCCCGCCGGGCAGTTGGCTAAACCAGATGCAGCCGCTGCGCTCCAAAGGGTGACCAGATGTGGGGCAGCCGGCCACTCACCCTGCCTTCAGCTTGCCGCTGGGGCCCCCGAAGACAGCCATGGCCGCGGCACGGAAGCGCCCGCTGGGGTGGGGTGGGGGCGGGGGTGGGGGGCAGAGGCCACGGAACCTACCGGCGGCCGCATTCTTGGGCAGTTGTGAAGGGGCGGGCGGGGGCGCTGATCTCGAGACGCCCGGCAGGGTCCCTCCTTTCCCGCCGGACAGCCAGGAGCCACTGCGGGGCTCCGGAGCCGGAGGGCTGCTGGCTCCCCGGGTAGGCCCGAGGCGGGGGAAGGGCGAAAGCCGCCTTTCCAGCAGCGGGGCCGTCCGGGGGCGCTCCCCTGGATTTGCGCGGCCCGGGGCGGCCTCTCATCCGAGCCGGCCGGCCGGCCGCCGGCCGAGAAAGCCGCCTCTCCCGCCTCGCGCCCCCTTTGCTCCCCGAGGGCGAGTGAGGGCGGCGCCCGTCCGCCGCCTCCTTCCCGGCCAAGCACCGCCCGCGGCGCGTGCCCAGCTGCCTTCCCCTCCTGCCCCGCGGGCCTCCCCGTGACGCCACCGCCGGCGGCCAGCCCCGCGGTCCGGAACTGGCCGGCGGGCGGGCGGGCGGGCGGACGAGCGGCCCGCGCAATGGCGGCGGCGGCGCGGCTCCCCTTGGCGACGATGGCGGACGCCCGGCTCGGCCGCTGCCCTCTGCTCTTCCTGCTCCTCGCCGCCGCTGCCCCGTCGCCGCCCGAGAGGAAAGAGGCTGAACGGACCGACAGCGCCGAAGGTGAGCCGCGCGTCCTCCTGCGCCGCCTCTGCCCCGGCGCGGCGCCGGTGGCAGATCGGGAAAGCTGCGCCCGCTGCCCTTGGCCCTTGGCCGTGCCCGGCGCCCGAGTCCCCCCAGGCTCCTGCGCTCTGGCAAGCGGCGTGGCTGGGCCCTTCTCCCTCACCCCCGCGGCCCCCCGGACCGTTCCGCGTGAGGGCGGCGGGCCGGGCGGCTGCTCTGCTCCTGACAGGCTCCCCTAGACGGGCGACGGCGCAGGCAGGCAGGCAGGCAGGAAATGCCACTGGCCGGGTGGGGCAGCCATCCCCTGGGGCCCCCGCGGCTCCTGGAGAGAGGCCAGCAAGCAGGTGGCTCCAAGGGGCCTCATGCTGGCAGGGCTTTGTGCCATCTGGCCTGGGGCTTCTGCTGGAGTATCAAAACCTCAGAAGGGTGGCCAATTAGGCCAGTGCCCATATAGTTGACCCCCCCCCCCCGCCACACACACACAGTTGGGTGAGAGGGTTTGGCCTTCCTGGCTTCCACTCCTGGGTGAAGGGTGCTGGGCCCTGGTGCAGGCTGCAGGGACATTGTCCTGTGGCTGCCTCCACAGGGCGCTTCCTTCCATCTCTCCCTCCCTGCTGGCACCCTGGTCTGGGCTTCCTTGACTAGCACAGCTCTTCCGGGTGACACGTAGGTGTGTCAGGGCATTGGGGGAAATGTAGTGCCTTCATCCGACAATAGTCATACTGGCTGGACATGCCCAGCCCTCAGGCAGCTGGAAATCTCCCTCCCTCCTCTGGGTCTGCCAGCTTGGTCTTTCTGGAAACGTGGCCCTTATGCCTGCTGTGCAAAGTCCAGTGCAGCGATGCCCGCAGGCTGGGTGTGTGCCTGCTTGCCTGGACCGCGCTAGCCGTGCTCTCTGACTCTTTCCCAGTATTCTCGGGAGGTCTAGTAGTGGGCAGGCGGGCACTTCCTGTTCAGAGGCTGCCTGCGTGGTTGACGGTCACTCCAAGGTCACTCCTGGGCCCAGCCAGCCAGTTTCCAAGCCCTAGTGCAGCAGCTGAAATCCATCTGATACCCCAATGGGAGACGATGGCATTTGTGGCCAGCCAGGCCCCAGGACGATGGAATGAGAAACCAGGCCAGGTTTGCCAAGGTTGGGAAATTCAGCCATGTGCTTGACCAGTGGCCCAGGACCTCTCCACTGGGAGCCATGGCCGGGTGCCTGAGGGCTCTCTAAGTGGCCGTCCTCCCTTTCCTCTCAGGTCCGGCATTTGTGTCTGAGTATTTTTCCCAGAGTTCGCAGACGCTGTCCTTCTACAGTTGGTATGGAAGTGCCAAAGTCTTCCGCTTCCATGTCCCAGAGGACACAGTGCTGCTGCGCTGGCTCCTGCAGGCTTCCAGAGAGAAGGGCCCCGGATGTGGCAAGACTCAGGTCACCTTGTACGTTCTCCCCTGCTGCTGCTGCTGCTGCTGCTGCTGCTGCTGCTGCTGCTGCGCCTCCTCATGTGGAGCACCAGCTCTGGAGGGCTCTGGGTCTCTGTCCCCAGGCCTGGGGCAGAGTGTTCGACCCCCTTCTCTTGTCCTGTGCCCTCCAGCCATATCCGCCATGGTGCCCCTCCAGTCATCAACCCACTGGGCACACAGTTTCCCGTGAACACAAGCATACCTCCTTCCTTCAGTCAGACGCTGACACTGGATGCTGGCTTGCAGAACAGCACCTTTGTCAACCTCACCAATCCGGCTGCTGGTGACTGGTTTCTCGCTGCCCACCTGCCGGCAGCCTCAAGCAAGATTGAGGTGAAGGTGAGAACTGAGCTGGCAGCTGTGGGACCCTTGGGGGTCCCTGAGCCCAAGTCCTTGGTATACTGTGATCCAAGGGGGCATCCTCTGTGCCAGCCAGGAATTGCAGGACCTGGAATCGAGCAGGGCAGTTTCCCTGACCAGAGGTTGACCTTTCTGTCCTGCAGGGCTTCTCCAGATCTTGCACCTATACCTTCCAGCCTGACCTGTTTGTGCTGCGCCGTGTGGACACAGTAGTCCTTGAGCCTGATGTGCCCATGCCACAGGCTCTGTCCCAGGGGGCTAGTAGGCCACTTCATGCCAAGTGAGTAGAACGGGGGGAGGGGGGTGGCAGCATCCAGCTAGCCCCTTCCAGCCCAAGGAGCATCTGCTGAGTCCCTGGACTGTCTGCATCCGAAATGTGTTCCTGCCTCCCTTGCAGGGTCTTTGTCCCTGAATACACTGCTGGGTTGCGCTTTGAGCTGGGAAAATGCACGGAGAATGGCTCTGCTGCGGCCTGCGCCCTCCAGGTCACCCTGGGCTCGGCTGGGCTCTCTTGGGCTTCCCAGAAGGTGCTTCGCTGCCTGGAGGCCTGCAGTGTCTTCTTGGCTTCCCCACCATGGGGAAGGTGGGTTTGGATCACGGTGGAGAGCCTCGGTGGTGCCAGTGCCAGGGTTTCCTTTGAGATGACGGCATTCTTCGTAGGTGCGTGCCCCTCACAGAGATGCTTGGAGTCAGCACAGGCTCTATCAATTCCTGCTCAGACCTCTTTGCTTCTTGTTTCTTTTCTCACCTGACGTGAGAGACTCGTGGCCCCTGCTTTGGGGAAGGGGCCCCCTGTTTCCATCTGCCCTTGTATAGAAAACTATCTGGCTGTAAGAATGATCTCTTGCACTACCCATTCGTCCTGCCCCATTTCTGTTGTGAAGCATATGCTTGCTCCTTGTTTGCAGCATGCAAGCCAGGAGGCAACAGCTCCTTCCTTGGCTTCTACCAGAGCTTGAAGCAGAACCAGGGGATGCCAGTGCTGGGAGGCAACCTCAACCGCACATGGCTTGCCATGGGCAGCATCCACAATGCATCTGGCCCAGGAAGCTCCTGCCTGCATGGCCAGCCAGTTGTCCGCGAGGAGCTGGACGTGGCGTCTGTGCGTTTCCGGGTCCTCGGGGATTCCAATGTGCCTGTGCAGAGCGAAGTTCCCACTCTGCTCCTTCTGAACCTAAACTCGGGCACGGACAGTGGAGGGAATCTGGTGCTGAACCTGATGCTGAACAGGGTGAGAACTCCTGCTACAGGGACAGCCAAGGGGTGATGGGTTTTGCCTCCTGCCAGGATTCAGAACTGGGATCAGCTTTGTCATTGCAGACTTCTGTGGGCCTTGGAAATGCCACTGTGTTGGCCTGCTTGAGTCCCACATCCCCTGCACTGTTCCTGAATGGTTCCTGGGGCTGCTGGACAGGTACGTGGTGGGCAGAGGTGCTTGCCAATGGCCCAGGCTATTTCCCCTTTCCTGGAGCACCTGTGGGCCTATTCCAAGGAAGCCAGTGGCTTTCCAAGGACGTGACTGGAGTGCAGAACTAGGCTCAGCTGTTTTTTTGGTCTCTTCCCCTCCCACCCAGCCTTCTCTCAGGGCTACCTACTGAACTTGAGCATGTCCTCCAGGGAAGCTGCAGTCATTGTCCCTTACCCAGAATCTGACAACTGGTACCTGTCCCTGAAGCTGCTCTGCCCAAAGGAATCAGAGTGAGTTCTGGGTCTCCAAGTCTGGGTCAGCTCTCTGCAGCCTGGGCGCTGCTAGTGTGGCTTTGTGCCTGGTTTCCTGGGCTTTCTCTGGGTGGAACTCCAGTAGGAATGAAGCTGCTGCCCCTTGGAAGGCTCTCTGGGCCTGTCTTCTTTTTCTCCCTCTCTCGTGCAGAGACTGTGATCAGGCTCAAGGCCAGGTAGCCATGCTTGCCTACCTCACCCCCTGCTTTGACGATTGTGGGATATACGGACAGTGCAGCCTCATGAGGCGCCATGGCTACCTCTATGCTGGCTGCATCTGCAAGGCTGGTAAGAGATGCCCCTGCCCTGCCTTCAGATCTCTGGGTGGATCTACCAGGTCTCCCAGCAGGGGCACGTCTGCCTAATGTCCACTCCTGCTAGAAAGGAGAGCTAGCCCCACCAGGATCCACATCCTGCATGGGGCTGCCCATCCGCTTGGGTGCCTCTGGGAATGGCTACACTGCTCCACACACTCCTTGGAAATGAAGTCAAGTGTGTTGGCGGGCTTATGGCTGCACCACTTTGTAAGCACCCTCCCCCGGCCCCCCAGGAAAACAAGGACAAAGATGTGGTTGAGTTTGAGAACGTGCTTCCCTGCCTTTTCCTCTTGGCAGGTTGGGCTGGCTGGAGCTGCACAGATGGAACCAAAGCCCAGTCTGTAGGCACCCAGATCCTGGCCACCCTCTTGCTCACTCTCAGCAACCTGCTCTTCCTGCCTGCCATCGCTGCTGCCCTTTACCACTACCACCTGGTTGAGGCCTCTGTGTATACCTTCACCATGTTCTTTTCCACAGTAGGTCCTTCATTTCTCTTTAACCAATGCATGTTGTGGAGCAGTTCAGTTCTTTGCAGCGGAAGGCAGGCGAGCTGGCTCCCCTCTCTTGGCTTGCCTGTGTGAGTTAGGGTTCCTGTAGTTCTCTGTTTCTGTAGCCCCATTGGGCTTCCAGGCCAGGAAGGGAGGCAGGAGCCTTTTTTGGGCTAAGCTCCGGAAGATGCAGAAAAGCTGCTGCCAGCAGCACCCCTCCTGGCTGGTAGAGAGTTTGCTCTCTGAGTGACAGGTTGGCTTCTCTTCCCTACTGTGGTTACAGTTCTACCACGCCTGTGACCAGCCTGGCATTGCTGTAATGTGCATTATGGACTACGACACGTTGCAGTTCTGTGATTTTCTGGGCTCTGCCGTCTCCATCTGGGTGACCATTCTGTGCATGGCACGAGTCAAGAAGATCCTGAAATATGTATGTATGGGGAGCCATAGGCAGTCCCTAATTGAAAGTTGGGAAGAAATGGGGAGGAAGCCAAATGATGGGAGGGAAGGGGTGAACTTTCCCCCTGAGCCACACTTGCCTGGCACCTCTTGACTGCAGCATGAGCAACTGGCACAAGCGGTGGGGTGAGTGATGGCTAGAAAGCTGGCCTTCACCCTAATTTGTGCTGGGGTTCTGCGTTCCAAGGCAAGCAAGAGAGGAGAGAGTGGGCAGACCCCCTCGGCATCCCAGCTGCCATCAGCAACTTCCTGGAACTGCCCAGTACCTTTTTTTCTGGTCTTTCCTCCTTTGCTGTAGGTCCTCTGTGTGCTGGGAACCCTGGTCATTGCGATGTCACTGCAGCTGGACCGTAGGGGGCTTTGGAACATGATGGGCCCCTGTGTCTTTGCCCTCACCATCATGGCCAGTATTTGGGTAGGTCACTGCTGCCTTCTGGGCTTCCTCCCCAACCCTCCCTGTGATCAGCAAACCCCTGGGCTCAGTGGGGCAGGAAGACCACTGCCATTTTCTCCTTAGGCATTTGACTGCAACCAGGTTGATGGGCCTTGAGTTTCCTTAATGGAATGCAAGACACGTTAAAAGCAGGTTTTGCGACAGGTTGACCAAACTCCCTGCCTGGAGCAGGCTGGCAAGTTCCTTGGCTATGCTGCTCCCAGTAAGTCCACCTTCCTCCCACAGGTCTATCGTGGGATCTCCCGGCGCCGCTGCTACCCTCCCTCCTGGAAGCGCTGGGCCTTTTTCCTCTTCCCCGGCATCAGCTTGGCACTTGTGGCCATAGCAGTGTACGTCTTCATGGAAACCACCGAGAATTACTATTACACCCACAGCATCTGGCACATCCTGGTGGCCAGCAGCGTGGCCTTCCTCCTTCCTCCTGGAGATAAGCAGAAGGAGCCATGGGCCTGGTCCCGTAAACTGCTGTGCCGTTACCAGATCTGTAAGAACGACCGGGAGGAGCTCTATGCAGTGAGTTGACTGACTGGAGAAGGAGGGGGCTGATGCAACAAGACTGCCTCCCAATGGAGCCACTTAATGTAACAGGAGGAACGTGACCCCTGCAGATTCCTCCTGCTGTGCTGGAGGAAGATCAAGGAAGCTGAGCAGTGCAATATTTGATCAGGAGAGGAGGCTGTCTGATGGAGCCTGCACCTTTCTGAATCTTGGGAAACGTGGCTTAGTCTTGTGGCAGCTGTAGCAGTAACGAGGATGTATTCAACAAGGAAATGGGTGCTTCTGCAGTCCAGAAAATGGCTTGGGGTTGAGGGAGGATGACAATTCAGGGGGCTCGTAGGCAGCAGCATCCACGGAGGGGGTGTTGAGGGGCAAGACGGTGGACGCAGCGTCACAATCCAAGCCCTGCCACTTTTGCCCTGCGTCTACCGTCTTGCCCCCACAGGTGTGATTCCATTGACTCATGAAAGCAGGCCAGGAAGTTGCTTTCTGCTTAGAAGAGTGTCAGAAGGATGTGCCGTTGCTTCCCGGCACACATCCCAGACCGGAAGGAGAACGTGCTGGTGTAGGACCTAGGGAAGGGTAAAGGAGGGAGGGACTCCCTTAAGCAGGTGCCCTTTCAAAGCTGAACTGTGACTGTCCTCTGAGTTCCTTGTGCAGCGGATCCTGTGGGTGTGGCTGTGACTGAGGGTAGCCTGGCATCAGGCACTCTGTTTCAGGCCAGCTTGTTTGAACTCAGGTGTGAATTGCACTTTATTCGTACACTGACACCCCTGCTGTGTTGCGTCTTTCAAGAATAGACTCCCTCCCCAGGGCAGGGCAGGTAGCAGTCCTGGCCTGCCCATTCCTGAAGGCTGGAGGATCAGGTTTCTCTTGGGGGCACAGCTGGTGCTGCTCTTTTAGCCTCTGCGGAGCCAGAGGGTCATTCGCCTGTCCTTACAAGAACTGCACCTAAAAGAGCCTCGATTCGGGGCTGATACCGAATCACTGCAGCGGATAAAGCAAACTCTGGAATGCAACGCTGATGCCTTATTTTCTCAGGAAGCGCTCTGGCAACTGCGGTTCACAATAGCCTGTTGTTCATGTGGCATCAGGCCATCTGTGGCATATTAGACCTTTCTTTAACGGAACAGCTCTATTTAATTTTTATGCCATTCTTTAATTAAAATGTATTCGATTCAAGTGAAGAACGATGCTTCGGGGGTCCTGCCTTCGTTGAAAAGGGAAGAGCGGGTATAGCGAGCCAGCTCGTCCGAGCGAGCGGAGGCCGGAGTTGCGGCCCCCTTGCCGGCCGGCCGGCCGGCCGCAGCAGCAGCCCGGAAGCCCCGAGGCGGAGGGCGGGGCTTCCGGCGAGGGGCGTGCGCCAGAGAGAGGCCGGCCGTCGCGCAGAGGGGCAGCCCGGCGGAGGCGCTCCGCCCCGGAAGCGCGGCCCGCTGCCCGCCCCTTCCTGTCAGAGCCCACGTTCGGCCCGGGCGGCGCCGTAGAGACGCGGGTGGGAGTCGCGCGCGCGATGCCGCTGCACAAGGTGCCCCCCCGGCTGTGGGACTCGCTGCGCCTGCAGCGCGGCATCTTCGCCCGGCTGCCGTCCCACTACTTGCGGGCCTTGCGCGAGGACGCCGCCGCGCCGCCCCCCGCCGTCCACTGGAGGCCGCCCGCCGGCGAGTACGCGCGCCCCCCGGGCGCCCTGGAGGGCGTGCGGCGGCAGGCCGTGCCCGTGCCCGTCTACTACCCGCCCGAGAGCCAGGAGGGGCTGTGGGGCGGCGAGGGCTGGGTGGCCGGCTACCGCTACGCCCACGACGAGAAGGTGGGTGCGCGGGCGAGCGCCTTGGGGCGGGCCGGGGGCGCTCCGCGCTCGCCGCCTGGCTCCATGTCTCCTTCCTTGGCGCCTCCAGCTCTCAAGGCGGGTGAAGAAGGTCTGGAAGCCGCAGATTTTCCATCGCGAGTTCTACAGCGAGATCCTTAACAAGAAGCTGAGGATTGCCGTCACCATGAGGACGCTGGACCAGATTGACAAAGCTTTTGGCTTTGACTTCTATATCTTAAAGGTTTGCGGGATCCTCCGTACCTGGTTTCTGTGAGTCCCAGAGAACTGAGACTCCCCTTCCCATCTCTGGTCAGTGCACGATAGCGATGACCTTACACTGTGCAGGCGCTCCTCTGAGTGATGCAGCCCCTCTTCAGAGAGATGGTGCGATCGGGGTGGCCCTCAGGGCTGCCTGTAATGCATGACACGGACTGTGACATTTCACCCTTTCTCTTTACAGACCCCGAAGTCTGAGTTGTGTTCCAAATTGGGCATGGACCTGAAGCGCACCTTGCTTTTGAGACTGGCACGCCAGGACTCTTCTCTCTACTCAGATGATCCAGCCAAGAGAGAGGCTGTTTATAACAAATACAAGGTGACTGTCTCTCCTTTGCCAAGAGTGCCTAGGAAGGCCCAGAGATGGTCTCTTGCTGCAGGATACTTTCTGTGCTTTGATCATCTGTTCTTGGCAACAGGCTTGGTGCAAGAGGATGATAGAGAGGGGAGTGCTATCTTTGTACTTTTTGGCTACAGTTACATCCCTCTTGGGAAAGAGCTTCCATTCCAATAGTCTATTCTATTGGCAGGTAGCTTTTCCTGCAAAAATTGTCCTCAGGTATTTACCCATATCTGTATCTTTGCAATTTCCCTTCTGATTTTAGCCCTGGCCCTTTTGGAGATCCTTTTTCACATATTGCTTTTGCTAAGAACTTACTGGGTGGCTTTATACCAACCACACATTCTTTGACTCAGCCTTTTCATGTGCATTTTGGAGACATAGCACTGACTTACGTTTTAGTACAATTGGGGAAACTTTGATCTGTCACATATTGCTGAAGTTCAATTCCCAGCCACCCCAGCCAGCACAAGCAGCAAGAAGGATGCTATGAATTTTAGATAAGCAACAACTAGAGAATAGCAACTTCTCCAGCCTAGCTTTTCAGAGGTTTTGTACAAAGGTTGCAATCAGTAAATGCATTAAGTATTATTCTCCATCTGTTGCTCAACTGCCAAGGAGCAAATGGACAGTCTGTTTCTGTTAAGGGTTGGGCACATTGAAGAGTGCACTTTGGGTTATGTTATCCAGGGGGATCATCCATGTCATGATTGCATTAAATAGCTTCTATTCTTAAAGAATAACCTAAGCTGCAGGTTGCAGAAGCATTTAAATGCATGGATCCACCTTCTCCACATGAAGGGAAAAGGTGTTTCGGGACCAGTCTGACTCTTTATCTCCTATTCATTAAATCTCTGTAGTGGTAACATTGCTGAGCGTGTTAAACTGAGGTTCTGTCCTTGGGCTTTAGGTAGGATTGGAACTCCCGTCTGCCGCCATGAGCATTTTCTGTTAATCAGTTGAAGCTTTGGTCAGTGAAGTGGAATTATCTGTCAGCTATAGCATGAGATGTTTTACCATAATCATAGTTATTTGGCTTCTTAGCAAGTTTGTATGCTGCAATTTAACAAACGTAACTGCACACAGGAGTTTGTGATTCCTGAAGAGGAGGCTGAATGGATTGGACTGAGTTTGGAGGAAGCTGTAGAAAAGCAGAGGGTCTTGGAGAAGAAGGTATGTGGCTTAGGCACTTTGCAGAAGGATTGTATCCGGGGGGTTAGTGCGCCAGTCCTTGTGGTCCCTTGGTTGTGGAATATCTGCCTAGAATATCTACTTACCCCAACCTATAACCAGTTGCATTCCTGATCACATTTCTTTCCACTGGTTCAGTTTATCTTCTGGGACCTTGTGAATGAGAGCTGGCAGGAGCCCCTCAGTCAGGCTGAGGCCAGTCTTCATGAGGTGCTGTTAGGTGAAGTCAAGGGCTATTGTAAGATTGTGTCTGTCTATCTTTCCTAGGACCCTCTTCCCCTGTTCAGAGTTTATGCAGAAGAACTGGTCCAGCACCTCCAAAAACAACAGATGTCTTAACAAGGAACTGGATGGGGTGGGGTGGGGTGGGCTGGGCTTTCCTGAGTTTGGTTTATCTCATGCATGTGAAAGAATAGGACTGGATACCAAGAAACTTTTTGAGGCCCCATTGGGTGAATCAGAGGAATGGACTGAGAAAAGTCTGTTAATATTTGGTGTTTGGGAGAGCCATTCATCCTGAGCCATACCATCCCTTGTTCAAAATGCTCAGTATTAGCACCAATAAAGAGAGGATTGTTTCATCTGCTGCTGAGACTGTGTTTTGGTCTTCATTCGCTGAGACTTTGTACCTGCAACTTGCTTTGGCACCTTAGATGTTAGCCTGGACCCTGAGCAATGGGTGTAACTGACACAAGGCTCCCTCAGTAGCAGTCTTTGTAAAATAAACTGGGGAGGGGACTAGTGGCTCCCTTGGGCATGTTTTCCTGCTTTTTGGCCAGAGAGCAAATATTTGCATTATAGAACAAAACCAGCAAAGTTGTTGCTATGGAGGGTAAGCACACCACCCTTTTAGGAGTAGTTTCTGTCTGTGCAAGATACTTAAGGCAGGTCAGCGAAAGGAAAAGAGTAATAGTTTCTATTACTGAAAGGGCAGTTGCCTGTTTATTTATTTATACAGCTGGTAATCTACCAATGGAATTCTGGACAGCAAACAAATAAAATAAAAACATAATACAGGAATATGTTGTGGGTACCAAGAAGCAGCTGGCTCATGACCCCCCCTGCCTGGTTCCCATCGATCACCCTGTGGCTGTGCACCCCTGGATGGCGTTCCAGAATGTTGTGCAGCCATCCCACCCTTTCATCCAGGACCCAACCATGCCCCCCAACCCTGCTCCCAACCCTGACACAGCTGGAGGAAGCCTGACGGCGGAGGAGGAGGAGAAGAGGACTGGCAAGCTGGCTGCCAAGCAGAGGTAAGCAGCAGGGAGGCTTTCCTGGGACGATGGGAGGGAAGGTGCCTCTCAGGTGGTGCCCCAGGAAGCCCTTACCCTCTCCTGAGCCCCCCCTGCCCTGGGCCCCACTGTGCCTTCTTTTGAGTATGGGGCCTTGCATGGGAAGGAGCTGGGCCAGGCCCACATTGAGCTCCGTGTGTCCTAGGCCATCTCTGCGCTGCCTCCTGGCCCAGGGGATGTCGCTTGTCAGGAAGATCCCGCACCCCACCCCACCCTATCCTGTGGGCTTGGAAGGTCAGGAAGCCAGAAGATGAGGCTGGACAGAGGGACTGGTCACTTTCTCTGCGTCCCGGGCCATGGCCATGGTGAGAAAACTCCTGTAGAGGGTTGATGGACAAACAGTTGGAAAAAAGTTATGGAACTTTGTTTTTGTACATGATAACTGCAGCAAGATTATTGTATGCACAAATACAGAAAGATTCAGCATTGCCCACAATGGAGGAATGGTTGGTGAAGATGATGGAACTTGCTGAGATGGCTAAATGGACTTTTCTGATCAGAGAAAAGACGGTATCTACATTTATTGTGACTGGAAACTCCTTATAGACTTTTTTGTGTGAAGCAGAAAAAAAATGGACTTATGATTGATGGTTTTGATTATTAGACAGGACAGATTATAGGGAAAGGAGAATTATGTTGTAACTATAGGGTAAGGTAAATTTATAATTGTACTTAATAACTGCTGTAAGGAAGATTGGAAGTTATTTCTTTGTATCCTTTTCTATTTTTCTTTTTCTTTTTTTCTTTTCTTGCCTTTTTAGCTTTCTCTTCAGTTTCTTTTTTCTTTTTCTTACTTTATATTTTATAAAGTATTCGTTTTTAATCTTTTTTTAAAAAATATTTAATAAAAATTATATAACCAAGGAAAGCCCCTGTTGGGGGAACTGTTCCTAGTTGGAAGCTTGTCTCTTTGGCAGCGGACAGAAGCTTCCGATTATCCCCTTCCCCCCTTGTCCCCCTCCCCAAGCTTCCGAGGCTGGATGGGCTTGGCCCGTGGCTGGGAAGGCCGCTGAGGTGGGTCCCTGGTCAGAGGGAGTAAGAGTTGCCTGTTCCCACGCGACGCTGAGGACGCTGGTGTCCAGATCAGTTCTCAGATGGAAAGAGGCCTTCGAGCAAAATGGGTCGATGGGCCACAGGGAAGCTACTGAGGTTCCTTCCTTCTTTTGCAGGCCATCCCGAGGCTAAACGCCATAGGCCTGGCGGGGAGGGGCGTCAGTGGAGCAGCCTCCTGATTGTTCACCTTCCGATCGTCCCCCTGCCCCGGTTAAGCAGCCCCCGGGACTAGAGACCCGGTCCTGCTATCTCGGGAGGCACCTTTTCCATGTATTTATTGAGCAAATGTATGTTTCTGATCGGTGGAGCGGGGCCGGAAGGCGCTGCAACCCCAGCCCCCGTCCAGAGCCGCCCTGGAGCTCACAGGCCGCTCACGGCTCACGGCCTGCGCGGCCCCACCAGAGACGAGGCAAAGCTCGCAGGACTCCCCCTGCGCTGCAAGCACCTCGCCCGCTGAGGGGGCGGCGGGGGGACCCGCGGGACGCGCCCGGGGCGTGGAGGCGCTTCCCCAGGGGGGTCCCCAAGCCTTGGCCGCCCGCCCGCCAGTCCGGCCGGTCCCGCTGCTCAGCCGCATAAGCGCCCCCGCGGCGGCGGCGCCTTCGGCCTCCTTCCCGCTTGGCCTCTCGCGGGGAAGGGGAGTCGCCCCCGGGCCGGGGGGACAGGAGGAGCCCAGCTCGCTCGCCCGGCGGCCACGGGCGCTCGGGGTCTCCCGGGCACCGAGGCCCCCGGCCTCTCGGCCCAGAAGCGGCGCTGGCAGGCCCCCGCTGCAGGCGCGCGGTGCGCCGGGCCCAGCGGGCCGCAGACCCTCCAGCGGGGGCGTCCGCGGAGCTCCTTCCGACCGACGACCGAGCAGGCCCGGGTACTGACCCCGGCGACCGGGCGGCCGACCCGCCTCCGGCCGGCGACCACGGCCTCCTCCGGGCCGGCGGGGGCGCTGCTGGGCCGCCGCCGCTCGCCGCGGAAGGGCGGACGCGAAGAAGAGGCGAGGCGAGGCGAGGCGAGGCGCGGCGCGGCGCGGCGAGTGCGGAGGCGCGGCGAGTGCGGCGGAGCGCAGGCTGAGCCGGGCCGGGCCGGCAGCGCTCCGGACGGCCATGGGGGCCCGGCGCCCCGCGCCTTCTCGCGCCGCCCCCGCCCCCGCCTGGCCTGGGCCGCGGCGCCCCCCCGCCGGACTCCGGTGAGTGTCCCGGGCCTCCTCCGCCTCGCTTCCTGCCCCGACCGCCGGGGCGCGGGGGCCAGGCGCGGCGGCGGCGGCGGCCTCCGGCGCGACCCCAGGTGCACGGCCTGACCGGCGCCGCCGCACCCGTGGGCAGGGCCCCGCCGGCCGGGCGCACAAAGGGCTCGGCGGGCGGCTCCCTTGCTCTGGCGCGAGCTGCGCCCCGGCCCGCCCCGGCAGCTTCTGCGCCGGCGGCCGGCGGCGGCGGGGAGGCGCGAGCGCCCCTTCTCGCCTCTAACGGGCCTTTCCGCTCTTGCAGCCGGACCTGCCCGCTCCTGCTGGCGCGCTGAGCTTGGCCGCCGCCGCCGGGCCGGCGAGGGCCCGCAAGATGAGCGTCCAGGAGAAGGGGTTCCTGCTGGACCTCGCGGGGAGCTTCACCGAGGACGCCCCCAGGCCCCCGGTCCCTGGGGAGGAGGGCGAGCTTGTTTCCGCGGACCCGCGGCCCGCCGGCCACGGCTTTTCTGCCGGGAAGGGCGAGGCGGGGAAAGCCGAGCCGCCCACCGCCACCCCGCGGCGCCCGGACCTGGACTTGGGCTACGAGCCGGAGGGCAGCGCTTCCCCGACGCCGCCCTACCTGCGATGGGCAGAGTCCTTGCACTCCTTGCTGGACGACCAAGACGGCATCCACCTTTTCCGGACCTTTCTGAAGCACGAGAGCTGCGCGGATTTGCTGGACTTCTGGTTCGCCTGCAGCGGCTTCAGGAAGTTGGCGCCCTGTGACTCCAACGAGGAGAAGAGGTTAAAGCTGGCCAAAGCCATTTACAAGAAGTACATCCTCGACAGCAGCGGGATCGTGTCCCAGCAGGTCAAGCCAGCCACTAAAAGCTTCATCAGAGACTGCGTTCTGAAGCAGCTCATCGACCCGGCCATGTTCGACCAGGCGCAGATGGAAATCCAGTCCATGATCGAGGAGAATACCTACCCCTTGTTCCTGAAGTCAGATATTTATTTGGAATACACGAGGACGGGTGGGGAGAGCCCAAAGGTGCACAGCGATCAAAGTTCAGGGTCCGGGACGGGGAAGGGCCTGCCTGGGTACCTGCCCACCTTGAACGAGGATGAGGAGTGGAAATGTGACCAAGACATCACGGAAGGAGAAGAGGGGAAGGCGGTGGTGGCGGCGGCCAATCCGGAGTCTGCCTCCTCCAGCAGGTTCACCCAGAAGCTCCTTCTGGAGACTGCCACCCAGCGAGCCCCCATGCCCAGGCACTACAGTGAGGGGAGGGAGTTCAGGTGAGAGCCCCAGCCCCAGCAGCTTTGCTGGATGTCTGTGTTTACAGCTTGCTCCTGTCCTGCTGGGTGTAGGTGCCACCAGGCTGCAGGGTCACTGCAGGAGAGGAGGAGGCAGCGGCGGCCAGCTTCTGCTGGTAAGGTAGGAGGTGGCTGCTTTCAGCTGTGGAGGTGGGAGGAATGCACACCTGTCTGTCAAGTCACCTGTTGGTCTGCTCAGTGCAGGGCTGCGCTTACTGGCTGGCAGGGAGCGTTTCCCCTTGGCAGCTGGGAAGCGCTCCTGCGATGGACTCTTCCTGAAGCTCACTCTGTGTTTTCAGTAACCCAGGCATCCTGGTGCCTTCGGATGTTTCAGATGTCAGGTCAAGCCGACAAAGCAAGGGGCAAGGAGTTGCATTGCAGGGTTGTAATGCCTGCAGACAGGGAGTCTCCCTTCTTTTTAAGATGAAGGTGACTATGGAGTTTTGAGCTAGGTAGTCCGACTCTTGTTCCTGTTTCTGCCTCTCGCTTCGTGAAGAGATGTGATGTAGAATTTACTCAAACCAAGGAGTTTATTAAAGCCAGCGTACATTGTGTAAGAAGACAACATAGAAAATAGTTAAAGGGTGATAATGATGACTTTAAAAACTTGAATCCAAATCTCCTCATCCCTACTTCCAGCTCTGAGTTGGATTTTAATTTAAAGTTGCTTCTCCCCATTTTCTCTTGGACATTAACAAGCTATTTTCTAAAAAAGGGCAAACTCCAGATCCCTCCTGAATAAAGCCCACCCCTCATTTCTCCCAAGAGCCTTGGAGACTGGAAGTTTCATTTTTTTTTCTTTGCACTCCCCTTTTCCATTGCAAGAATTAAACAATCTAGAGGCCAGGAAGTAAAATTCATCTGATACCAAGTAAGCGTTAGAGGTCACGATAGATAATAGGACTTGGGTAGCAGCCCTTTTTCATCTGGGTTTAGAGGCAGCTGAATGACTGAGATAAGGAGAGATTCTTTGGATTTCTTTCTCACTCTTGATTGTGTGAGAAAATGCTTACAGGTGCTGGAGTCCTGTATACAAAACAGTGAATCATTCTGGAACAAGAGTTTCATAGAGCAAAGACGAGGAAATCCTCAGAATCAGTCAGAAGGGTGTTTCTTATGTCCTGCTCAGGGGAGTCCGTTATTCTTCTAGTTAAAAGGGTCTCTTGCCTTAGCAGTGGAGGGCTGCAAGGTGCCATTATCCTTTTTCGGCCAAATGGCGCATGAAGATCTCTGGCGTTAGAGATGTAGAGAACATGCATGGAAGATGCTCACCTCAAAAGCTGCTGAATGGGGATTCAGAACTTTGCTTCTGTTAGTCTAGATTTGCAAGAAACTAGACTCGTTTGGCTCGGTCATGCACAGCTCAGCTGCTTAGGTTGTGGGTCTCACAGACAAACGAGTCATAGGCTGATGTGGGAAGTCCACCAGGAAATGCCGTTCAGACTTTGACTGGCACATGGAAGCCCCGCTCCAAAAGTTGATGGAGTAGAGGATGCCTGTAGCTCCTCAGTGGAGTTTCTTACACCCCTGCCGTGTAGGATGTTGCTAGAAGTCAGCATAGTTGAGCTGCAGTGATTCAGATAGCATGTAATGAGAGAAAAAGGGTGGCTGCCCACAGATTTTCACTGTAGCTTCTGTTACTTTTCAGTACCCAGACTTCTTTTCCTTCTTCTCAAAGTACGCAGCTGTCTCTTAAATTATCTGGCAAGGCCAGCGTGGTCAAAGCAACTAAATGGCAGCAGATCCTTCATTTCAGCACTGCATCTCATTGGGCAAGCTCCAGACCCTAGCTTTCCAACACCCCTGTAAGATCAAGGGAGGCTGGTCACCAGTCAGAAGCATCCCCAGATCTCTCTTGGCAGTGAGTGACAGCAGAAGCCTTTCAGGGACAGGGTTTGTGAGGGGAGCTGAGTGCAGGGTTAGGGTTAAGGTTGCATGCACCATTGGAGAGAGGTGGCAAGCCTGTGAGTGTGGACAAGGCCAAATGGCTGCAGATGATGATGATGATGTTATCCGTTCAATCATGTCCGATTCTCAGTGATTCTGTGGACCAGCTCTCTCCACATATTCCGATCTTGTACGGCTTCTTCCAGTTGTTTTATGCTCTGGTTGGCTTTGATAAAGTCTAGCCACTGTGTTTTTTGGTGGTCTCCTTTCCTTTTACTGCTGACCATTCTGAGCACAACTGCCTTTTCCAGTGAGTTTGATTGCATGACATGGCCGAAATAAGTAAGGTGGAATTTTGGGATTTTGCCTTCCAGCGATGTGTCTGGTTTTATACGCTGCAGAACTTGCTTGTTTGTCACCTTTGCTGTCCAAGGAATGCACAGGAGCCTTCTCCAACACCACAACTCGAACTAGCTGATTTTCCTCCTGTCTAGTTTTTTCATGGTCCAACTTTTGCCACCATAGGGAGCTATGGGAAACAATAGTGCAGACTAATCTGCATTTAGCTGCCAGGCTGATGTCCTTGCTTTTCCATACTCAGTTTGTACTCATCATTGCTGTGCAAACCAGTGCAACTCGACACTTTATTTCTGGACTGCATTCACTGCTTTGATCAATCTGCGACCCTAGGAAAGTGAATTCTTGCACGCGTATGATCTCTTTGCCGTCAGTTGCTATTTTGACATTTCCGTTCCTCGCAGTGGTCTTTTTGATGGCCAGGAAGAGGCCAAATTTCTCGCTTTCTTTTTTAATCCTTTGATCAGATGTTTCAGGCCTTCTCCTTTTTAGAGGAGAGTTGTGTCGTCAGCATATTGAAGATTATTGATGTTCCTTCCTCCAATCTTTGATTGTTGATTCTTCAAGTTCCAGCTTCCTCACAAACACTTCGGCATACAGGTTGAATAAGAAAGGTGAAATAATGCAACCTTGCTGCACTCCTTTTCGTATGTTGAACCAATCAGCATCTCCATATAGTGTTTGCACACTGGCTTCCTGATTTGTGTACAGCAACTGCACCAACTTGACCAGATAAGTTGGCACCCCCAGGTCTCCTAGGGCTCTCCACAGCTGGTCATGATCGACACAATCAAAGGCTTTCTTGTAGTCAATAAAGCAGATGTAGATGTTCTTTTGATATTCTTGAGATTTTTCCCATGATCCAGTGTAGATTTGCAATATGGTCACGACCACCATGACCCCTTCTGAAGCCTGCGTGAACATCTGGGTAATTCCCTTTCGATGATCAGTGCCCGTGTGAGGAATGAGGGCAGTTGTGCGATAACAGAGATCGCAACATTCTGGTCACACAGTTCAGATGGGCTGCTGGAAGCTGCTTTGCTCTGGTGGCGAGGGTGGTTTCCTGGTAACTTGCTCAGCGGCCATTTTTCAGAACCTTAACGTGAAGGATAATATCTGTCTTGTCCTCCTCCTCTTCTCCCCGTTTCCAAATCCAGCAGGAGCCACTTGTCTTTGGGCCAGGCCTCCTCCCGTGGGTTCTGACTGGTCCTGCATAGGCTGCGGTTGCACATAATTTCCTTCATCCTGTTGATGGCAGTCAGTGAGGGGGGTTGACCTTTGAAGTTGCTCTTCTCCCAAACACAAATGCACCCCTCTTGACGTGTGCATGTTACACTTTGATTTCATCCTTGCTGCTCTTCTCAAGTCTGACTTCTGCATGCATGTGTGAGTATTGCCAAGAGAGAAACTTACACAAAGGGCCCTTAAAGTGCTTTATTCTACTGCCCTCTTATTATTTTTCTAGTTGTGAATACAGGACCTAGAGAAGGTCTCCAGCCTTGTCCCTGTGGGCTAGGGATGGGTGGGCACTGGGTGTCCCCCGATTGTATTCTCAACCCAAAGCATGTGTACTTTTGGAACGGACTGAAGCATCATTTCCCCATTGCGTTATATGCTGTGTTCTACCCTAAAAATCTACAAAAAGCAATCAGGACAGCAGCCCAGTTTTCCATATACTGTAATCAGTCCCCTTTCTCATCAGTTTGCAGCCTTCCAATGAGGGGTCAGCTTTAAGCGTGAGGAGGGAGAGGATTGGGATTTCTACATTTATTTGTTTTGTGCTGCTTCCACCAGGGAGCTGAAGGCTGCATCTTTGACAATCGCAGTCTTTCACTCAGCCTCCGTCCAGCTCCAAACTTTAGTAAAAGAATTGTCTTGGAGTCTCAGTCCACACCCTGGGATCCTTTCAACTTAGAATCTAATTAGAATTCTGCAGTTGTGCTGGGTGTAAGAGGCATCTGCAGCTTTTCCAAGGCAAATGTTTACTAATTAGCAGGTTGAGGGGTTTTTTTTACTGCAGAAATAACTTCATACGGATGCCCTGTCTGGAGGCAACATCACATCACCTGTTCCTGCTGCTCTTCAATTGTGTGTCAAATGTTTTGGTAAAAATAGAATACAGAATAGCAGTTGGAAAGCAGGAAGCATGGCTAATTTTGTAAAACTGTTAGTATCTGTTTTCCTTTTTTTCTCTTGCATAATACTTAAGAAACTCAGTAGTTAAAGGCAATCACAAAAGTTTGCAAACATTACTGCGCCTTTTGCAATAATGTATTCTGGACAAAACATCCCCTGGAATTTGTTTTAATAAAACAGCAGTGTTACCGTAGAAGACTATATGCGTAGTTCAGGGTTGAACTGTGGGGTCCTTGGTGCTCTCTGAGCTTGGCTCTCTGCTTGCAGATGTTTCATGACCTGACTAGGTAACATCATCAGTGTGAGTAAGTGTGGGGGCAAGGAACAAACCCCACACTTAACTCACATTGATGATGTTACCTAGTTGGGTCATGAAAGGTCTGCGAGCAGACAGCCAAGCTCAGAGAGCACCAAGAACTCCACAGAAGTGTTACATTTCAGCAATTCTGTAAAGAAGAATGAGATATCTTTGGTGGGGACATCTTAATGTTTGGAATTTTGATTCATGAAGTGGACACTTGCCTTTCCAGGCTTTTGGTTCTGTCCTCCCCGGCATACAGGTGGGGGCGAAAAGCTTTTGTTAGGGACAGTCCTCCTCGCCTTCTCCTTCCAGCGTGGATGGTAGATGCTGTGGGGTCCCTGGCACTACCTAGTCTTTTTTTGGCAGGCATGGGCCTTGGAGAGAGGCAGTGCACCCATACTATGTCAACACTGGCTATGCCCTGGCACCAGTCACCAGTGCAAACGACAGTGAGCAGCATAGCATGTCCAGTGATGCTGATACCATGTCACTGACTGATAGCAGCCTGTGAGTACCTGAAAAGGGTCAGGATGGGCCCAAGGAGGGGAGGGGGGCAGTGTCTCTGTGGGTGGATTTTCAGTCCTCCCAGCAGCTCTTCACACTCTGGATCCATGTCTGGCAGCAGCCAGCTTAAAAAAGGCAGCTGTGTTGTTTATAAAAACATCTCCTGAACCTTTATCAGCCTAGAAACAGAGTGTTACAGGAGCTGGTAACATGATGGAGGAAGGAAGATAGCAGGACATTTGGGAGTGGGGCAGGACTCCTCGTGGGACTTCTTGCCCTGGGCTAGTGGGGGCAGGGTGCTGGCATGGCAGCTTCCCTTGGGCAGAAGGGCTGCAAGGCAGTTGGTTCTGGCTTTGCGCACTTGCTCCTAGGGCCGGAGACTCTGGCCAAGAGCGGCTCTCCTCCGAGCAGCCTTTTAGTTAATGGGTTGTTGCTTCCTCATGGCAGAGACGGGGTTCCCCCTTACCGGCTGCGGAAGCAGCATCGCAGAGAGATGCAAGAAAGTGCCAAAGCAAATGGACGTGTGCCACTACCTCACATTCCGGTAAGGGACAAGAGCGCTCTGGGAGACGGTGGAGGCCATGTTTCATGGGGTCTTCCTTTCCCAGGGCATAGGGAAGCATTGTCTCTTGCAGTGGGTGCCCCAGGCCGATTCCGGCCTGCAGGCCCACCACTGGACTGATACCAGCCCAGTTAGAAAGTTGCTTCCCACCTTGGAGCCCCTTCCAGCCGGTGCAGTTGGCCCCTTTCCCCTCCTCCCAGCCCCAAGGCCTTGGTGGCTCTGCTTTGCTGGAGGAGCACCTCCAGACCTGGCTTTCTCCCTTCTATCATCCCAAAACTGCCTGGAGCAGCTTCTGGTGCCAGAGGAAGCTTACAGGCTGTCTTTGTGGAGTTGGTCAGTGTGCCTGGAGGCTTGTGTGTCCACTTGGCTGGGAGGAGGCTGTTCTGGGGATTACCTGGCCAGTGAAAAGGCAGGGTCCTTCTGCTCTCTGTCCTTGGGAATTTCTGTCCCCAAGCAAGTGCTTATGAGCGCTGCACAGGTCAGCTGTTCCTGCACATTTCAGCCCCTTCGTTGAAGCGTCTCAAGGTCTGGGCTGCCCCTTCTGCCACTTTGCTCCTTGGTGGGAGCACCTGGCAATCACCCCATAGCCTTCCCTGTTGGCTCCTGCAAGGCTGGTGGCTTTGGGCAATGAGCGTGGCCACTTCCACTGTGAATGTGCTCCCACGTGATGGATTTGGTGTGCGTGGGATGGATTGGTCCATAGGAGAAAGCCTTGGCACCAAGGGGTCGAGATGACGTTCTCAAAGCATCACCTGCTCCCCAGGCTTTTTAACACCCTTCACAAAAGAGGAAGACTGTGGAGGAAGAAGGGCCAAGTTGCTTTGTGAACCAGTTCTTCTTTCCTGCAGCGAACGTACCGAATGCCAAAGGACATCCACGTTGAACCCCAGAAGTTTGCTGCTGAGCTGATCAACCGCCTTGAGGAAGTGTTGAGGGACCGGGAAGCCGAGGCCAAGCTAGAGGAGCGCCTGAAGCGGGTCCGAGCAGTGAGTGACAGCTGCCGCCATTGCACGCCCCCAGTTCTTGGGGGGAGGGGGGCAGTTGACCAGCGGGGCCTGGGCTCCAGAGAAGCCAGGGGGCTGGAAATCCGGAGCCACTGCTCTGGGCAGGAGGGTTTCAGAAGCCAAGCTGGCTGTCGGTGCAGAGGGCTCAGCTGAATTGCCCTCTCAGTCCCCCTTGTTGCAGGGGGACGGGAGCTACTCCCGGTTGGCCCCACGCTGCCGCCCCCTCTCCGGGCTCTGGGCTTGTGCCATGTCCTCCTGCCTCTCTGCCTGTGCTGCCTTGCACCCTGACCCGTCTGTGTCTTGTGACAGGAGGAAGAAGGGGAAGACACAGACCTCCCCTTGGGCCCGTCCCTCATGAGCCACAAGCTGGCCCCCACACAGCTCTTGCCCCACTTTGCCCCCCGCTATGCTGAGCTGCAGCTGCGCGATGCTCATGAAGAGAACCCAGAGAGCATTCTGGATGAGCATGTGCAACGGGTGATGAAAACACCCGGCTGCCAGTCCCCCAAACCCCGATCTCCGGACAGCGGGCTTGTCGGCAAGCTGCATGGCCTGACGGGGTCTGTCCCGCTGGGCCACGGCAAGCACGCCAGCAAGTCGGGGCTGAAGCTGGAGGCTGCCAACCTCTATCACCACAAGCACGTTTATCATCACGTGGTCCATCACCATGGCGGTCTGAAGGCCAAGGAGACGGTGGAGGAGGCGACCAGCCAGCGCACGCAGGGCCCTTTCGCCTGGAGTGTTGATCCTCACAGCAGTGCCACAAAGTCGCGGGCCTACGGGGAAAGCATGGGCCTGGCCCCAGGCCCTCTGGATGCCGTGGCCTACAGGTGAATTTGGCAGTTATTTATTAGTCAGATTTATATTTCGTCTTTCTCTAGGAGTTCGAGGCAGCTTACGTGGATATCTCCCTTCATTTTATCCCCATAACAACAACCCTGTGAGGTAGGTGGGGCTGAGAGAACTTGCTAGTCCAAAGTCCCCCAGGGAGTTTCCATGGCCGAGGGTGGGCGTGAATGTGGGTCCCACCAGTCCAGCCCCTCGGCACTCCGCTAGAGCCCTTGAGAACAGCAGCTGTGAAGGGGGAGAGCAAGGGACCCAGGCAGGAGGGTCAAGCCCCTCTGCTCTTGCAGGGGGGCTGAGGATCAACCAGGGGGGTCGTGGAGCTCCCGTCTTGGCTTGCTGAAGCCCTGCAGGGAGTAGGGGCTGCAGAAGATGCCCTCAGCTTCTCTCGGCAGAGTTGGTGTGGGAACCAGCCGCAGCCAGATCAAGGCCAAGAGGCCATGTTTCTTCCCCACATTTCGGGAAGAGTGATGAGAGAAAGACCTCGGTTGCCTGTAGCGTCCACTGTTTCTCTTGTTATCCATGCTCTCTCCTCTCTTCTGGCTAGTGGGAAAGCTGGCTTGCTCTCAAAACGGAATGCCAAGAAGTCGGATCCTGGGAAAAACGATGGCACCAGCTATGATGTGCCTGGCTCTCCGGAAGACCTGGAAAAGAACCAGAAGATCATGCAGTGGATTATAGAAGGTGAAAAGGAGATCAGCAGGCACCGAAAGACAACCCATGGGTAAGCGGGGTGGGGAGGGGAGAGGCATGTGGGACCCCAATGCTGGCAAAGTGGCAGAGGTGCCAGCATGGTACCCCTGCAAGGCCGGAGGCTAAGGTACCCCTGGTGAGGAAGATGCAGTGGATCTCAGGTTGCCAGAATTGCTGCTCCTGGCTGCCCTCCCCCCTGCTGGATCCCCCCTGCTGGAGCAGCACAAGGGCTTTGTAGCCACCTGTTCCCAGATGCTCTGCCTGAGAACAGGCTGTGTGGCTGTGGCCCCCTTGGTTCCTGGCATTTTTTCCTTTGGGCTGCCCAGTGTGGGCTCTGGTGGGATGGGTCTGCTCTGTACTTGTGATGTGCAAGGGGAGAGTCTCTACCTTGGCGTGGGGAGAGAGAACAAACTCCAGTGCTCCAAATTCATCCTCATCTCAGCTTGTGCCCAGGAGGTGTTGGGGGTGTCCTTGGAAGCCTCTGCCATTTAGACTACAGATCCTTCACAGGTCCCTGCCCCTCCCCTCTCCTCCAGTCCTGGCCTGCCCATCGTCTGACTGGGAGGACTTCTTCAGCTCCCCAGATGGAGGAGGGGAAGGAAGCATGGCTTGTTCCCAGGGATGGTGCTGCTGCTGTCTGCCTCGGGCACAGGGGATGGCAGAGGCCTTCCCATTCAGATGGGCGGCCAGAGACCTGAGTTTTTTGTCTAGCTCTTCTGCTTTACCTGCCGCTCTCATCTCTGCTCTGCTGCAGCTGTCTTGGAGCACTCTTTCAGTTTCTGTTTGTTTTCCTTGAAGTTTTTCAGGTACCAAGAAGCAGCTGGCTCACGACCCGCCCCGCCCGGTTCCCATTGATCGCCCTGTGGCTGTGCACCCCTGGATGGCGTTCCGGAATGTTGTGCAGCCATCCCACCCTTTCATCCAGGACCCAACCATGCCCCCCAACCCTGCTCCCAACCCCCTGACACAGCTGGAGGAAGCCCGACGGCGGTTGGAGGAGGAGGAGAAGAGGACTGGCAAGCTGGCTGCCAAGCAGAGGTAAGCAGCAGGGAGGCTTTCCTGGGACGATGGGAGGGAAGGTGTCTCTCAGGTGGTGCCCCAGGAAGCCCTTACCCTCTCCTGAGCCCCGCCTGCCCTGGGCCCCACTGTGCCTTCTTTTGAGTATGGGGCCTTGCATGGGAAGGAGCTGGGCCAGGCCCACATCGAGCTCCGTGTGTCCTAGGCCATCTCTGCGCTGCCTCCTGGCCCAGGGGATGTCGCTTGTCAGGAAGATCCCCCACCCCATCCTACCCCGTGGGCTTGGAAGGTCAGGAAGCCAGAAGATGAGAGGCTGGACAGAAGGACCAGTCACTTTCTCTGCGTCCCAGGCCACAGCCATGGTGGGACTGTTCCTGGCGTGGCAACCTCAGAAGCTTGTCTCCCTTGGCTGGCAGAAGTGCTTCCTGGTCCAGGACAGGAAGAGAATTGATTAGGTCTCCCATGTTTGGTTTAGTTTTTCTGATTGGCTGGTCTTGTTTGAAGTAGAGGAAAGCACCGTGAGAACGACGTGTCGGTGACTTGAGGCCATTCTTTTGTGAGGGCAGAGTCCCCTGGAGGTTGTGCTACCACAGCATGTAGCATTTTGGCAATGTACAGAAGATTCCAATTTTCCTCCTCCCCCCCCCCCCTCCAAGTGTCTGAGTCTGGATAGGCTTGGTTTGTGGTCAGGAAGGCCACTGAGGTGGCTCCTGGGTCTTCAAGCATTGCATGATACCTGTTCGATGTCAACTAGTGGGTCTCTGGGTTGGCTGCAGCAGTCGTGCACTTGAGGTTTGGGGATATGGCTCCTCGTGGCAGAGAGGCCTGCCCTCCTTGCTTTGCAGAGCTCCACAAGGACACTGTTGACCTTCCCCTTGGTTCATGCCCCCTCTTGGCCGCCTCCCCCTGCACAGAGGGCCTTCTAATGGGGTATGTCTTTCCCAGTGTCATCACTAGCTGTGCAGAAGTCTCCCATGGGGTTCACAGATGAGGATGTTTCCATAGAGGTGGAAAGGGAGAAAGGAAGGCAGAAGGCAGGGTTGGTAGTGCCTTGGGGCCCTTCTGGGGTTGCCAAGATGCCCCATGTGCTGCAGGGAGATTTGCCTAATATCTAAGGTTGTCCTTCTGGTATGTTCATGAGGATATCCAGCGCGGTCACTCTTCTGTCAGGCCAGCTTGGATGCCAGTGCTGAATGTGGTCCTGTCGTTTCCAACCTGGGTCTCTCTGAGTCTGGGTTGCAGTTCTTTGTGTCCTTCTCCCCTCCTCTCTGGAAGTCCCCCCTGTCCCCCCAGGCTGGCCTGGTGGTTGTGCCAAATTGCATTTCCCAGCCCCTCCCATCCGTTCAGCAACCAATTTCCAGTGGGGTGTCCAGTCAGCTCCCACAGATTGGGGTCATACTAGCCCACAAAGGAGCTGGTATTATTTGGGGTGCCTGAGCTCTCTGGTCAGTAACTGTCATCAGATTTAAAGTCTCATTTGGGGTGCCTGGGAGGGTGATTTCGTGTTTCAATTGGGACCGGAGGAAGGTATCTGCGCAGCTCAACTACTGCTCTGCAGCCAAAAGGAGAGGCTGCAGGTTTGGGGCAGAGACTCTGTGGGCCTGGGTTGCCACCAGCCTTTAAATCAGAGCTGCTGCTCGGGGCTGAGTCCCCAAGGAATTTGAGGAGCAGGTACTGTTAGCCTGCCATGCTTGCTCCTAATTGTCTCTGAGTGTAGAATCTGGGGAGTTTGTTGAGGCTGCCGGGAGAAGAGAAACTCTGTTGCTGCCTTGTCAGCCACAAAATCACTCCTGGTGGCAGGAGGTCCCTGGGCCAGGGGAAGATGCCGTCTCCCGCTGCTTTTCCTCCCCAGAACTCCTGTGGTTGGGGGGGGGCGCTCTTGGCAGAGGCTGGCTGCCCCCAGTCCGAGGGAAGTGGCAGCCAGGCGCCTTGGGGTGCTGCAAGCAAAGCGGGCAGGCGGCTCTCTGACATGAGCTGTGGAAATCGTTTGACCAGAGTTGAGAGTTGGGGTTAGAGCGAGGGTGCTCTCCTAAAAAAGAGAAACCGGGTCTGCAAAGAAAGGGACACCTCCACCCGCCATTGGTCTTGCCACTGATTGGGGAAGTCCTTTGGCTTGGCTTCTTATCAAGAAGGCTTCGGTAAATGGCTGAGGCCGCAATAATTAGCTCTAGTGCTCTCCCCAGTTCTGAGCCCCCTTTGGTGGGACTCACTGGCAGCTTGCCCCATCTTGCTTTGGGTGACTAGCTGGAAGAGTGTCTCCTCCAGAAGATGTGTGGGGGCCCCCTGCGCCCAAGGCAGCCACTCCAGGTGTGCAGCAATATGTCTCCAAGCAAAGGACTTGCTCTGTGTTTGGCCTCCTAGAATGAAGGCGCCAAAGAGACTGAGCGGCGGTTTCTCTCAGCCCTGCGAGAATATCGTTGTGGCGTATTACTTCTGCGGGGAGCCAATCCCCTACCGCACCCTCGTCAAAGGCCGCGTGGTCACCCTGGGCCAGTTCAAGGAATTGCTGACCAAGAAGGGGAACTACAGGTAAGAAACGGCAGGAGCTGGCACTGGCCGCTCTCCAGGATGCGCTGCTCCAGCACCAAGGGCCAGAGAATCACATTTGACAAGCAGGATCTGAGAGCAGAATGGGAATCGCTTGGGTAATAGCTCAGAATACAATGTTTTCCCTCTCAGAAAACTGGGGTGAGAAATGAAAAAGGCCAAAGTTAAAACACAGATTGCCTAAGCAATTTAGTTGCTTTGCAGAAATTCACATTCACTCTCTCTTGTGCCTTGTGGTTTTTTACTTTTTAATAATGACTGTTTTTATTTGTTTTAATTAACTGTTGCATACTGCCTAGAGTCACTTTTTGTAAGATGGGTGGCCATATAAATTTGACTGACTGACTGACAGATAGAATTGACTTGTTTCCCAGCTTTCTCAAACAAGTACAAAGATAAAATCATAGTGATTTTTAAAAGAAAACTTAAGATACGTTTTTAAAGAGAGCCAAGCAATTGTAGGCATAATGTCCTTTTAGGCATTTTATATGTGTTATTTTGTGCAAAAAAAGTAAGGCTCTGACTCCTAGTTCAGCTTTTGTTGATTTTATTTCCTAATTGTGTTTGTCTGCTGCTTGGCCACTGGAAAGTTTCCATTGCTGGGAGATTGGCCTGGAGGACATATCCTTCCTATTGGAACATTGAGCTAGAAGGTAGAAGAAAGGGGAAAATAGGGTTCTGATGTGCTAGAAATCTGGGTTGGGGTCACTGTTGTAGCTCTGGTGCTTTTTAGACAGTCCTGGCTGAGTTTACAGTAGCAAAATCTAGAAATGTCTCCCAGCTGGCCTGCCTTGTGGGGTGTCTGTAGAGTTGATGGTCACTTTGGGGCAAAGCCTTCTCCTCTGAATTGCCCTTCCATCCCTGTTTTGAAGGTATTACTTCAAGAAAGTCAGTGATGAGTTTGACTGTGGAGTGGTGTTTGAAGAAGTTCAAGAGGAGGATGCCGTCCTGCCCATCTTTGAAGAGAAGATCATTGGGAAAGTAGAGAAGATTGATTAACCCAGCGTGAGCCAAAATGGGAGCAGGCCTATGCCTGGCAGCCACAGCACCCTTCCTTGCTGCTTGCCTTCTGTGAGGGAAGCCACAATCCTCTCAATGCCACGTAGGATCTTCAGCTTGCTGCATTAGGAACATTACACAGCTGTTGACAGAAGCTGCACCAAAGGATGTCTGAGATGATCCCGGGCTTGCAATATCATGGCTGTGCCGCCTCCCCCCGGACAGTGGAACAAGCCAGAAGCTGGGGATTCCTGCGGGAGGGGAGGCAGACCGAACAAGACTCTGGTTTGCATTTTGAATAGCCTTGGAAAGAGGCTTACTTGATAGAATTGCACCTTGTCCTGCCCACTGCCTTGCTTGGTGCGTTCCCCACATAGGTCCTCTTGTTCACATGCTGTTGAGAAGCAGAGGAAAAGACTCCGAGATGCTGTCTTGGCTCAGGACCATCCCATGCCTTGCCACCTCTCTCATTTTCTTGCTACTCAACAGCTGGAGGGGGAGAGAGTGGGCTTATGGCACAAGTAAAAGGCTGACGGATCAGCCTTCCACCAGTCTCTTCTCCTTGCTGAAAGTTGCAGAACCGCGTGCTCCCTCCTGTCAGTCTTCGGTTCCACTGCAGCTCTGTCCTTTTGATCCCCCCGCTACACACACACACCGCCTGGGCTCCACGTATCCATGGCAGAGGAGGTGGAACAGCCCTCAGGACCGCCCCCACCGGCACCCACCCTTTGTGGATGTCACTGAGTGCCTTCCAACCCCGTGCTTGTCCCCTCCCCTGGGTAGGGTTCTTGCCTTCCTAGGCTCCGATTGTGTTCCACATCTGATGGACTTTTTAATGTGTTGTACCGGCTGGAGCCGGATGTTCATTTTCCCTTTTTCTGAAGGGTTCAGTTGTAGATATGTACATTTTCTAAACCAAGTGTCAGCCATCAGTGGCTGAGCAAATGGCTGGCAATTCTGGAACTTTTTTTTTCACACACTGACTTGTACAATCGATCTTTTCAAAGGTACTTGGATAATAATGGAATAAAGCCCTGTGTTCCGATGGTTGCTGGGAGTATGTGCGTATGCAGGTTTTGCTTCTCAGATTCTGCACAAGCTGAGGGCTCGGTACCTCCTTTCAGTACCGTCTGCAGCACTGGAGATGCGCTCCTGGGGAAGGGGAAGAGAGGACGAGGCGGACTGGCCAGCTTCCAAGTGAGCGCTGACTTCTCAGGGATCTGAGCACTGATCTTCCTGGAAGGTCCAGCCTGGCAGGCATCTGAGCCTTGTGACTTCTGGTGTCAGGCCTCGGCTCGGCCGCTGCCTGGCCCAGGGCTGCCAGAAAGGCTGAGGGCGTGTGGATTTTGGAGAGTTGTGGCAGCCATCCTTGTGGCTTGTTTGGCACTGTGGCGAGCCAGCTGGTGACGGGTGGCACCAACCAACCGCCTTTCCTTCTGCCCAGGCTGCGCTTGCTGCTCCCGGGGGTTCTTTCGCACAGACTTTTTTGTGGCAGGGCGAGGTGACTTGAATGGACTGGGGTGGGTTGATTTATGCAGAAGAGCCAGCCCTGGAAAGTACATGGGAGGGCGGGTAGGGTAGAAACACATATAAGCAAACAACTGACTATTTTAGGAGTTGTATGTACTGCACAACTTAAAACACATGGTGAGCTTCACAGAATCTTCTTTTTGACATTCAAGGTCTTTATATTGTTTATGATGCTGTGGGGACATCATGTAGAAAGTGGGGTTCAGGAGGGTGCCAGCAGGATCTACAATTCTTCCCTGGACTCTGTGGTCTCTGGTGGATTTGTCCCCTCCTGCTTCGGCTCTTTGGGGGTCTCAGCAGCCTAGAAAGCCAGAGGCAACCTTTACTCAAGGACCTGGGTATGAAGAAGGGGCTGTTCCCAAATAGCGATTACTGTCCATGGCCATTTGGTCTACGGGCATAGCTCTGCTTGTTTGCTAAACTGGTTCTTAGGAGGCTGAGGTTGAAGCATGCAAGGGAAGGCGGCAGATTCAGAAAGAAGCCCCCGTTGTTGTGAGACCAAAGCCCAAGGCTGTTTCCAGCCTGCCCTCCCTCCAGCTCTTGGTAGGATTGTCCAGAAGCAGAATGCGTGGAGTTTCATTGCGACCCACCGCAGCACCAGCAGCAGCTGGGAACCAAGGACTAGAAATCTAAGTTCTAGTAAGACCAGGAAACTGCATCTGTATTGATTAGAATTATAGTGTAGACAACTCCTTCATGCCAAGCACCTTTTGGGAATGGGAGTGTCTCCCCAAAGTCCAGAAGGGAACCTGCCAAAAACAGACTCCTCCAGGGGTTCCAAATGGCCTCTTTTTGAATTGGGCTGGGCAGGCAAACTAAAGGGCATCCAGGAGCCCATTTTCTGTAGGGGACCGGTACTTACTCCAGGCTCCTCGTTGGAGGGAAGCTTTCCTCCTTCCTCCAGGAACCTTGAGAAGCTTTCAAGGTCTCTGGCACTCGTGTATTCAGTCACCTGGGAAGGAAACCCTCAATCAGCATGGCCCCATGTCCTTCCTCCCCCAACCCAGCAGCAAGACCCTCCTCCCACAGCCACACCTCTAGAACAGGCATGTTCTACAGCTGCAGCCTCTACTTGCCCAGACCCTCTTGTACCTTCCGGCCCACCCCTGCAGGAAAGAAGTACAGTGTTGGGTAGCCACGGATGGTCAGATCTGCTACTTCATTGGCTGTGGCGTCCATTTCTGCAATTATGATATCCTCGTGATCTTTATATTTCTCTCCTAACTCTTCCCAGGCCAGTGCCATTGCCTTTGAATAGGGGCACCAAGGGGCATCTGTGGAGGCAAAATAGAATAGGGTCTATTTTGGGGTGGGGGTCTTTGTTTTCCTGATTAAAAATACTCAGCAATGCCATGTGTTGTGAGTTGTACAAGCTTGGATTCAGATTGTCTGTGGCTAGGTTTGCACAACACACTTGCCTAGGTGTAATGTGCGGTTGGGGATTCAGCATGGAGCAGAACTCGGCTGTTGTCTTAGCAGGTTGGGTGCTCTGGAGGTGTCATTAAGCTTCACGTTTATCTGGGTGAAGTCTGTTCTATGAACGCAACAATTGGGTTTGGTATATTTCTGGTCTGGTCTGGTGTGTTGTATGGACCCAACCTATAAAATTGCCAGGGACCAAAGATGGGGGAGGGGGGAGGCTATATGCCTTTCTAGGGAACTATGTTTGGCTTTAAAGATTAAAGTGCCTGGAACATTTTCATGTTTCAGTTGGTGTTTGGCTGGTGTCACTTTTTAATGCTCATTAATTGGATAGTTTGTATTGGGTGGGCAGAGCTTGGGGCAGCTTGTAGGCACATAAAACTCCCCTCCCCCAACCCCCAGTCTCAATAGAAGTGAGACTTACTTGCTGCTGCGAGAGGATAAACACTTTGGGCTAACCCTAAACCCTTTTCTGGCAGGGTCAGAAAAGCTGCCCACCCCCAACCTAAGGCTATGCTGGAATCTTTATAAAATCTGCCAATACTGTTGGACAGCAAAGTTTCAAACACACATTAAACCAATGGAGCAGGACTGGTTGTTTGTTCCCTGCTTGCTACAGCGGCCAGAAAGTCTGATTGTGGCCATGAGACGCTGTGGCCTAATACTTGAGCCTCTGGGCCTTTCTTGGGGACACTTGAAGGCATCTGGCCAGCCCAGTGACCCTCCATTAACTGGAGCTGCGCTCTAGGATCTTTCCCGGCATTAGTTTTCTTGGTGTTCAAGGTCTTCATGCTTACAGAATTTCACAAACACATTTTTGGTTTCATCAAATGCAACTTGCTCAAAGTTCTTGCCCACCACGACTTTCACCGGCTTCTTATCCCAGTCATTGGAGATCTCCTCGCTCATCAGGTGGGGCTGGAAGAGAAAGCAAAACCAGAGAGTTGGGGCTGCTGGGAAAGGTGGTGCCTAATTCGCAAGAGGGCTCACTCCAGTTTGTCATAGGCTGCGTGCCCTGGGCGGGAATGCGTTTGAGGCTTTCTCCCAGAGGGAGTGCCCAGCAAGGCCTTTTCCTGTTAACATCTTGGAGACAGGCTGGGGGCTCCATTGCTCCCTGGGGGTCTACATGTGGAACACCAGGGTGACCCCCCCACCTTTGCCAGATGTCGGCTGCCCACCTGAATTTTCCCCTCCAGAACTTCCTGGCAAAAGATGTGGAGGCTGTGCACGGTGAGCCCTTCTGTGGCTAGACGGTATTTTTTGTTGGCCTCGATGTTGATGAAGCGGAGGGCGGGAGCATCGTGGCCCTTAAGGCCGAAGTACTGCAACACGCTGGCCCCTTCCCCGTTGACATCGACCAGCACGAAAAGCACCTGTGGTCCCAGACAGATGTCCCCCAGCTGCTGATGACGTATGTGCATATGTCCCCTGATGGCAATTTGGTCACAGCCAGCTGTTTTTCCCCTTTCCCTGGCTAGCTTAGCAAGAGGAGGCCTGCTGTCTGCCAAAAAGGAAGGGAGAGGGAAGAGTCCCCCCAAAGGGGCAGTCCCGCTGGACTCACCTGACCTCGGAATGTGGTGGCTCCCTCCCGAAAGGGGCCCAGGAGCCCCAACTGGAAGTCCACTGACTTGTTGATGAAGAGCAGCAAATGGTTTGGGATCTTTGCCCCAAATATCCTGGAGGAGTTCTAGGGGAAAACCATAGGCACTTAACTCCTCTGGGGGGAGAGAGCTGAAACCACTGGGCGTAAAAAGCAGGCAGGTTGGGCCACCTTGATGTTCCGGAGCATCTCTCCTCCCTGACTGCTTCTCAGCTATCTTGGCCTAACAGGACACAGAGGGAGCTGCTGGTGTGCTCCTGCAAGTGGCAGCAGAGCAACAGGTCTGGAGGAGGTGACTCGGGGTACATTTTGGCCTGGAGAAGCCAAGGTGCCTTCTCACAGCACCTGTGAATGAACTGCCCATGGCAGTCCCTTTGAGGGATCCCACAAAGGGACCGATAATGTGCAAGAGGAAGAGGAGGGGCTGTGCCTGCTGGCAAGGAGGCCGTAAGTGCTCCTCGGCGGGATCACAGCTGCCTGACCTTATCTGTGAACTCCATCACCAGCTCTAGGCTCTGCACAGCGATGAATCGAGCCAGCTCGTCTGCATCCAGGCCTAGCTCTCTGTCAACCAAGAAATCTACCCGCTGGCCATCATCCTGCAAGTAGGTGAGTCAGGGAACAGTCTCTGCAGAAATGCTCAGAGATCAGACACATCATCCCTCCAAAGCATCTGGAAGATACTCGCATAGCAACACCCTTACCTTCCGAAAGAGTGAGATGGTGTCCTCGGTAATATTGTACTTTTGAAAGAGCTTCAGGTTGTCTGTGAGGGCAAAGGCCACCTCAGGAGTGTCACTGGCCACGTCGCGGAAGAGGCGCACATCTGGATCCTGCAAATCCTAGAGAGATTGGGACGGGCAGAGGCAGCTCTAGACACAACCAGCACGGGAGGGAAGGCTGCAGTTTGAGGCTGGGGGAGAGAGAGCACAGTTCCCTTTCCGGAGAGAATCTGTCACTGGACAACAACAGTCTAATTCCTGACCATATGGAAGAGGCCCAAACCTCTGGTCATTTTTGAGCCCCCCCCCCCCCGTTCCAGGGAGTGAATAGAGGCGTAATTTGGGAGAGAAGCACGTGCCCTACCCGTGGCAGCCTCAAAATGGAGAAGCGTAAGATGTCACTCACCTGGAACAACCCAACTACTGCAACATTGTGGAGATCCAGGAAAGCAGCCACCGCATCAACTTCTTCAAGCAGCACCAGACCGGACCCGGCTTTCCGCTTCAGCCACTCGACTATTCCCGCAGCATCTCGCTGGCCTAGCGTGGGGACCAAGGGAGCAGCTGCGGAGATGACTGCCGCCAGCAGCTCTTTGAGCAGAAGGGCAATGGTGCTCACCAGCGAAAGTAGGAAAATGCGAGCGGTGGCTGAAGGACTACCATCGCGGCCATGGAGCAGGTGTTCTGCTCCTCCATTCAAAAAATAGTGCTTACTCAGTATAATCAAGGGGAAATAAGAGGCCAGGTTCCTTGTAAAACCAGGCAGCCTGAAGCCAGATGGAGTCAGAGTCTGAAGCCCTGCCTCCTGCATTAATATGACTAGACCTTGCAGGAACTGGCCACACAGCCAGAAACTGGGGACAGTGTGGTAGGCATTAGCAGATGGTTACCCCAAAGGTCTGGGAGTGGCGGGTTGTCATCAGGTTCAAAGGAGCATACCAGTGATAGTTTCTCCTACATTAGCCCCCTGCAGTGAGTTACTAGTGCTGGCTGTGTTTCATCTACTTCTAGGCTGACCTGGGAAATCCATGGGGTGGGTGCGGTTCCCATCTCGAAAGAGTTTGAGGGCAGGGTACCCAGTGATTCCAAACTCTACTCTCAGTGTCTGCTCCTCTGTGCAATCCACCTTGGCCAGTCTCACCAGGGAAGAAGCCTCATTCTTCAGCACTGCTGCTGCTTTGGCATACTCAGGGGCCAGGGCCTGGCACTGCCCAGACCAGGGGGCATCTGAGGGAGAGAGAAAAGAGGTAATGAGGAAGGGCAGCAGATGGAAAGGATGCACTAGATAGCAATGTCCTTTTCCTCTCTGGGCTGGAACCTTGGGGGAAGGAGGTTGATGGACTCCTGTACAGAGGGAAGTGCTTCTTCACGCAGGGCATGACAAGCTCAAAGGTTGAACCAGCCCAACCACTAGATTTTGATTCTGCCACAATCTCTTGCTGAAAAGAGATTCAACAAACTCCTAGATGGAACCTACCAGTGTGCCTTAACTAGAACTCCATAGCCAGTGAAAGTCCACCTCCCCCAGCTAAAGTTGCAGCACACGAAGGAGGAGCAGCTACTCAGAGCTGGCCGAGAACGGACTGCAAGGCTTGCGGTTAGAGCCAGATCTGCAGGTACTGAGAGACACAGTGCACGCCTCTTGCTCAGTGTGCACTATGTGTGTTCTCCCAATCTAGGCTATGTGCCATGGCATTTGCAGACCATAGGTTCTTTTGGGAACAAATACCTTTTTGTGTAAAAGTCTAATCTGTGGTCTGCAGGATAGCTTGTCCCAGCCTTGTGTATTGACTCAGGACCTTTGTCAGGTCATTACAACCTTGACTGTCCCCAAAGCAGCTGGGAGAGGAAGAGGCAAGAGTTGCCTCCGGAGGCAATGAATGGCACCATGATGGCACTGCCTTGCTGGCAAGGCTGCTTCTGCTACCAGGAATGACTGGAGGTTGCCTGATCTGGAGCAGCCCTTGGCCCACCCAGACAGGGCTTCCTTCGCATCCATGGGGGAGCACGTGGGACTCGTGCAGATCAGATTCTCTTGACGCAAATTGGAAGTTTGCTACTCCCCAGAAGACCATGCTCCCCTGCAATAGGCTGGCACCCACCCTACAGAGGCCCCAGGACAGTACCATGAAGATTTCCAGACCTCAATAGCCTCTTGCCCCTTCTTTCCACCAGTACTCACAGAATTCCACCAAGAGCAGCTTGTATGTCTGCAGAGCCTGGGCAAAATTGTGCTGGTTCAGGACCAAGACATTGTCTTCCTCTTCCACCCAGTTGTTGTCCTCTTGAGTCCTCACAGGCTGTGCTAAAGTCATGGCCAGCCATAAGAGCAGCAGGCAGCCCATGGTGGTGTGAAGAGAACAGTGGAACTCAGCGTACCAACATGGACCCAGAGATGCCAGGCAGGGCAGGGCTGGCCTTGATAAGGCCCCAAGCCCCTGTGCCTGAACACGTGGCTCTTGGTGAGTGGCTGCTCCAATCACAACAATCAGCCAGGAGCCTCCATGTGCCAACTTGCTTGCTCTGCCCTTGCTGTAAGAGGGGAAGTCCTGAAGGAATCCTTGTTCTCCTTGCCAAGAGGAATGCCCTCAGGTGTTTGAGTTCCTGAGCATGTGGCAAGTTCTGCTGGCTCTTCTGGGCTTTCAGGCAAAAGGAGTCAGAAGGAAGGTTGCTCAGAGGCAGCCACCTTCTGCTAATGAAGACCTCTAAGCTAAGAAGTTGAAGGAGAGCTTCAACTTCGGGCCGTCTGCAGTTCTAGACAATGGCTCTTTGGTGCCAGAGTGGGGAACTCAAGAGAGTCCGAAGTTGGTTTTGGCTTCCCAAGGAAATGTTACAGTGAGGCATCTGCTAGCCTGGAAGGGTAGGAGATCCACCAGTGTCTAGGAGCTGAAGGCAGTAATGTGGATTCTGAATTGCAGCTGCCAAAACAAAGAAGGAAAAACCCTAAGTCCAAGCGAAGTCTTGTTTGTACATGTTATCTGCTTCAGACCTCAAAGTGAGAGCAAGGGCAAGCACTTGCTTGCTTGCTCCTGCCCTCTTCTCAGAAATACCTGAGGCCTGAAAACAAGAGGGTCAGATGGGTGTCAAGAGGAAGCTCTGTGGCTTCCCAGCAGACCTTCAGGGGCTAAACATGGTGCCCGGAAAGTCTTCCTCTGAGATGTTCTCAGCATCCCCCTTACGGATGAAGGGTGAGCTGCTTCTTCAGGGTGATGCACAAATGGCCAAATGGGAGGAGGCAGTGGGGGAATTTTTCAGTACTGGAGTATTCCGGCAAGACCTCAGCTTCCTCTAGTACTGCCTGGTCTTGGCAGAACCCAGCACCATCCCGTGGAATGTCCGTCAGCTCAGCCAACTGTTGAATTCCTTAACAGTTTTCCGTGTTGCTTGGAAGCAGCATGGGATTGAATGGTGAGGCAGCCTTGGGCCTGGGATGGGGAGCATAACTAATAGGTGGAGATGGACTGCCTCAGACACAGGGCAAGTCAGCTGTTCCATAATCCACCATTCGGCAAATAACCAGCTGCTTTTTAAGGGGGGAGACAGTGCCCAGCCTCCTGTCTTCACACACACTCTCGTGTTGTGAATTCTTCCCTGCAGAAAGCAAAGAGTCAGGCCTTAACAGAGCCTCTCCCGAAGGACAGGTAAAGGGTAGCAGGATCTCTAGGCTCCCATGAGTGGCAGAAGGCTCTCCTGGATCGGCATCAGACCTCCCTTCCTTTGGCTCCCTGCCTTTGAAGGCACTGGAGAGAGGCATAATTCAGACTCCAGGCCCCATCAGCAACTGACTTGCTCAGGTCTACCCCTGCCTGAGCTGAGCTCCTGCCAAGCAGCATCACTTAGACCAAGGCTGGTTGGGAGAATGGGGGTGTAAAATATCCCGGGAGCTTCTAACCGCTTTGAGCATCTCCTGCAGAAGGTGGAAGAAGATGAGGCAGCCACCCTGTTGTGTGCAGCTGCAAGGAAGGGTCGCTATGACATGGCCCAGCAGCTCCTCTGCCAAGGAGCAGAGGTTATCAACAGCCAGGTAGAGCCATGTGGCAAGACACATGGGAGGGACGTGAGGGCAGGAGGAGGGGAGCATCTGCTTCTTGCATCCACTCAACAGTCCGACTGGCCAGCCAGCTGCCTGCTGATGGCTCCTTCTCCTTCGGCTTGCCTGTTTCTCCTCCAGGATGCCACTGGCAGGACGCCCCTTTTCTGGGCCACGGAATACCAGCATGAGAGCCTGGTGGAGCTGCTGCTGTCTCATGGTGCAGACCCAGACGTCCGTGACAATGTGCGTTTGCTGAAAAAATGGTGCAGGGCAGAAAAAAGGGGGAGGGGGAGGGGGAGGGGCACCTGAGCGCCACTTAATTATACAGCAGCTGCCTCATACAAACCAAGAGGGCCGCATGTTGAATTGGCCGGAAAGATATTCCAGCGGGCGAGATTCAGGCTGGTGGCCGCAAAGGGCAGCAGACATGGGCCCCGCCTGGCTTGGTTCCAACTGCACCTTCAGGTTCAGCCTCAAGCATCTTGGGGATAGTGGACCATTGTGCCTGAACAGCCATGCAAAGCTAAAGGAGCCCGCCTTTGGGGGCAGAGGGTCTCACTTCTCGCTCCTGGGCCCTGTCCCATGGACGGGAACAACTTTCCCACAGCCCTCCAGGACTGACCTGGTTCACAGCATTTCTATCTATCTGTCTGGAAGCTCTTCCCTTCATCTGAAGGTCTCATCTAATCCAGCCTTTGGTGCCATTAAGTGCCTTTGAGAAGTGAAGCAGTGTAGGCAGAGGGCACCTGCCTCTCCCACTGTTCTTCTCAGGGAACTGGGATTTCAGGGGTGCTGCCTGGAAAAAAAGAAAGCCCTCCAGAGCAAGGCCTTCAGCCACCTTCCCTGCTAAAACCAACTCAACTGAGGGTCATCACCATGTTGCTCCTGTCCTTCTGACACCATGCAGGAAGGGAATCTTTGTCTGCACTGGGCAGCCTACATTGGCTCAGCCACCATTGCCAGGATGTTGCTGGAAGCTGGCTCAGACCTGAATGCGACAAACCATCTGGGCAACTCACCTCTGCACCTGGCAGCACAGGAGAGGTGCTATGAATGCCTCAGGTGAGGTAAGGGGGGCAGGAGGGTCTTCACATAGTTAGGTCACTACACAGCTCAGGAGCAAAGCTGAAGCCCTCCTCCAGGCCTTGGGTTGATTGCTTAGTTCCCTGGGCCCTCCTGGCAGTTGTCTACTCTCATCCCTCTTTGTGAGAAGCACATGTTGGTTGCTGGGACACTCCCTTCCTAGCTGTTCCCCAAGATTTCCAAGGATGAGTGGGAGGGGTTGCCTTATGGAACTGGAGGGATCTTGGAATAAGATGCTTTTGATTGTACGGAGTTCTTTGGAGTTCTCATCAGGGACCACAAAGTGCAGGGCACTAGCATCCTTCTGATCTTGCAGCCTTTTCCTGGCCTGTGGTGCAGTCTCTCTGAAAAACAAAGCAGGACAGCTGCCCCAGCAATGTGCCCAACCCAGCTCCCCCTCCTGCAGGGCTCTACAGGCCTTCTCTGCCCAGTTCCCAAGTCAGGTAGAGCAGATCCTTAGCAGGTGAGTATCCCCAGCTGAAGGGCACTTCTCAGGCTGCCGGCAGCGCTCAGCACTGCCTGCTGGTTTCCTTGCCTTCTCTTCCCAGGGACATCTCCCGCGGCTTCGAGCAGGTCCCCATTCCCTGCCTCAGTATGGTAGATAAGGAATCCTATCCCGGGGACTTCCTCTACATCACAGGGAACATTGTCTCAGGCTCAGTGCTTCTCCCCACAAAAGCCTGGGACCAAAGTCAGGTAAGAGATGTTCCTCCCTTGCTTCCTTTGGGACGGGAAGAATAGATGTGCCACCTCAGCATTTGGATCGCATTATCTGAGGCACATCTGTGAGATGGTGGGGACCAAATTTTAACTTTTATGATAGCATCCTTTGAATCAAGGTACTTGTAAATACTCTTCCTTAATGGCCTTTCACCTCCAAGATACGTCTTTTGACATTTTTATTTATTTATTTTATTTATATTTCAAATTTAGATACTGCCCATCTCATGAAAAAGTGACACATTTGCTTTTCTACCATCCTCTCTTTTCCCCCTTCCTGGAATTTTTCAACTGTAATTTTAAAATCCTTCTTTGGAGGAATTTACGCCATCTCTCAGGCTTCCTGTCCTGAGAGGCTCGACTGTAGATCACGGATTCCCTGGCCCTCTTCACTTGACTCTCCAGATGCTTTGGCTCAGGCAGATGAGACCCCTTACAGTACTACAAACAGGAAGGCAGCCACCCAGCACCTGATAGCCCACTGCTGGTGCAAGGTGTCCATGACTTTTATGCCCTGGGGATTTAAAGCATCTTTACCGCCCCGTTAATGGGGAGCTGGCATGGCACGGAGGGGCCTTAACGTTCAGCAGTTCTTGCAAGCCGAAATGGCCACCTCAGCACTTACACCATCTTGGGTTCTCTACATTCACTTTCTCTTGTGGTGGAACCCTATTTATCAGTACTCTAGGTTTATTAAAATCTAATTTTCAGCACACCCAGTTTAGTTTCCCTTAAAATCAAGATTTCCAATGCTATTGCTTAAAGAGAGTAGATCCCTTTGCGCCTTCTCCTACCTTCTGAAGGAGAAAATTGTCACAAAACAGGCCAGGAACGTGCTAGAAGGACCATGCTTGGCAGAGTTTGTCTCCAAGCGCATGTCAGGGTAGTTAAAGCCCCCCATCAGTTACAACTTAATGCCCCTCTGGGAGACATCTAAAAAGCATCATCAACATCTTATCTTTGATTTGGTGGGCGACACAAACCACAATATTGCTTTTATTCTTCCCTTCACTAATTTTTTAAAAAGGAAAAGCATGTTTTGAGAGATCTCAGCAGTCCATCACCCGGGTAATCCTAGAAAACTAACCTCTCACGTTGACCCCATTCACCATGAAAGTCTGTGGGTACAGACTTGTAGCAATTCTTGGTGGCATCATCCGTCTCCACACTGATGAGCAGGAAAGGATACCTGTCAGGGGCCTGGCAAGCCTTGGCATCCATCTTCTGATCTTTGGTCCCAGAAGACAGTCTGCATATACTGTACAGCTGGTACAGGCTTGTTTCAGTATCTTCTTTTGCAGATAATAAGTGCGCTCCTTCTGCAATACCAGACTCTCTTCTCCTTCGAGGAGCCTTCGAGGAGTTTCTTCTGAAAGCTGTTTTTGTTGACCTGTCTTGTTCACTTCTTTGTGGAGAGTTGCTTCCTCTCTCAGCAACTTCTGGAGCACCTCCTTGGTTTGGTCCAAAGAACCTTTCATCCTCTCCCCTGAGCTGAAACATGGTCGCTTTGCTTCAATCTGCTAGCCTTTTCTTCAAGCACAGCAGTGAGTTTGTCTTTGATGCAGACAAATACTTGTTCAGTTTCAGCCAGGAAGACTGCATGTCAATTCCATCTGCTTTTATGCCTTGTACTACCCACTTGGGAACATCTGTTGGCGTCCTCCCTCTCAACCCCCTGTGAGCTTGCTGGCCTTGTATCTAAAATAGAGTCTGGGGGGGACTCTAGGAGCGTATGGGGATGTGAGGCTCCACTTGCTGGGTGAGAGCCAGGAGGTGTGAGCGTGTGCATGGGATGCCCGCCCTGCCAACTAGTGAGAGAGGTCGTGCAGGGGGGCAGAGTGTGGTGTGAGGTTGGTGGGGGGTGGGTCTCAGCCTGCGCCGAGAGCGTGAGCTGGTGCGTGGGCGAGATCTCCCCTCACCTGGGAGTGACTGGTTTTGAATGGAGATGTGTGATTGGATGGAGGGATCTCTGCCCCAGATTGAGAACTCCGAGGGCCTGGGATTGGAGGTATTTGGGCCTGGTACCCCCAGGGATGATGGGGGGGGCTACAGTATCGAGGTGGTGATGGGTAGGGGACGTTATGGCGGGAGCAGGGGGGCGGGCCATCTTCGGGGAAGACTCCCCGGTGTGTGCTACCGGTGGCGTGTTCAGACCCTCCTTGCTCACTCCCAGGTCCTGGCCAGCAGGTTCATAGGGGCCCTGGCCTCCGGCTGCTGCTGCTTAATGCCAGGTCAGTTAAAAACAAGGCCTCCATCATAGGTGACTTGATCACTGAGGAGGGGGCAGACCTGGCATGTACTACCGAGACCTGGCTGGGGCCTGAGGGGGGGGTGCCCCTCTCAGAAATGTGCCCAGCTGGGTTTACGGTGTGGCACCAGCCGAGATACCGGGGCAGGGAAGGAGGGGTGGCTGTAGTCATCCGAGACTTTCTAGTGGCCTTCAGGGGCATTGCTCCACAAGTTTCTGGCTGTGAGACACTGTTTCTTAGGTTGGGTGCCCGCGAACAGTTGGGAGTGCTGCTATTGTACCAGCCTCCCTGCTGCGTGGCAGCCTCCCTGCCTGAGCTGCTGGAGGCCGTCTCGGGGCTGGCGGTGGAGTTCCCCAGGCTTATGGTTCTGGGGGACTTCAACCTGCCATCCCTGGGACGGTCCTCGGAGGCAGCTCGGGAGTTCATGGCTACCATGGCAGCCATGGGCCTGTCTCAAATTGTGCAGGACCCAACCCGAGATAGTGGCCACATGCCAGATTTAGTTTTCTTGTCTGAGCAATGGCAAAGTGATCTGAGGGGAGATGTACAGCTTTCCCCCGTGTCATGGTCAGATCACGTCCTGGTGACCCTGAGTTTCTCCTATGCCATCCCCCTCCGCAGGGAGGCTGGACCCATGCGATTGGTCTGCCCCCGGCGCCTGATGGACCCGGCAGGGTTTCAGAGGGAGCTGGGGGATATTCCCGTGGACCTGCTGCACGGTCCAGCGGAGGCCCTGGCTGCTGCCTGGAATAGAGAAGCGGCCGGGGCCTTGGACAGGATCGTGCCTTTGCGGCCTTTCTTGCCACGTCGGCCCCGACACTCCCCGTGGTTTACGGAGGAGCTGAGGGTGCTGAAGAGGGTTAAGAGACGCCTAGAGCGCCGCTGGAGGAAGACACAGACTGAATCCGACCGAACACATGTTAGAGCCACTATTAAGGCCTACATTGTGGTGATAAGGGCGGCGAAGTGGCAATACTTCTCCACCCTTATTGCGTCTGCAGAGTGCCACCCGGCAGCCCTGTTTGGGATCACCAGGTCCCTCCTTGGTAAGGGGGATCTGGTGGTTCATTTGCAGGGCCGCACGGAGGAATTTGCAGAGCACCTGCAGGATAAAATCGCTTGGATTCATTCCAAGTTGGACTCCGAGCGTGGTGCAGGGTCTGGGGAGATACCAGGGGATCGTTCTTGCCTAGTTATCTGGGAACGGTTTGATCCTGTTGTTCCTGAGGAAGTGGACAGGATCCTCCGGTCTGTGAGGGCCACCACTTGTCATCTGGACCCATGCCCCTCCTGGCTCGTGAAAGCAGCTCGGGAGGTGACATGTGGTTGGATCCAGGCGATGGTTAATGCATCCTTGCAGGAGGGAGTGTTTCCAGCGCCCTTTAAAGAGGCATTGGTGCACCCCCTCCTCAAGAAGCCCTCCCTGGATCCTACTGTGCTGGACAACTTTCGTCCAGTCTCCCACCTCCCCTTTTTGGGGAAGGTGGTTGAGAAAGTGGTGGCTTCGCAGCTCCAAAGGGTCCTGGAGGAAACAGATTATCTGGACCCCTGTCAGTCAGGTTTCAGGCCCGGCTATGGAACGGAAATGGCATTGGTCACACTTATGATCTCTGGCGGGAGCGGGATGGTGGAAGTGCGACCATCCTTGCTCTCCTTGATCTCTCAGTGGTGTTCCATACCGTCGACCACGGTATCCTATTGGGACGGCTCAGGGATATGGGGGTGGGCGGCACAGTTTTGTGCTGGTTCACCTCCTTTCTCCGGGGCCGATCCCAATCAGTGGTGATAGGGAGTGAGAGGTCCCACCCTCGGCCCCTCCATTGTGGGGTGCCGCAGGGTTCGGTTCTCTCTCCGCTCCTTTTCAACATCTATATGAAACCGCTGGGCGAGATCATCTGCCATCATGGGATGAGGTATCATCAGTATGCTGATGATACTCAACTATATATCTCCATCCCTGGTGAGGTAAGTGATGCCGTGACCGCCCTCTCGCGGTGCCTGGAGGCTGTGAGGGTCTGGATGGGGAACAACAGGCTCCGGCTGAACCCTGGCAAGACGGAGTGGCTGTGGGTAATGGCTCCTCTGTATCCGGGACGTTGTCATCATTGGTTCTGGATGGGGTAGCACTGCCCCAGACAGACCCAGTGCATAATTTGGGGGTCCTCCTGGACTCACGCTCCTGCTTGAAGAGCAGGTGGCAGCCGTGGCCAGGAGGGCTTTTGCACAGCTTCGGGTTGTGCACCAGTTACGCCCTTTCCTGGATCGGGATGCCCTGCGAACAGTCACTCATGCCCTTGTTATCTCCCAGATAGACTACTGCAATGCGCTCTACATGGGGCTACCCTTGAAGAGTATCCGGAAGCTTCAGCTGGTCCAGAATGCGGCCGTGTGAGCAATTTTTGGGGCCCGAAGAAGGACCCATATAACACCTTTGCTCCGTGAGCTGCATTGGGTGCCGGTTTGCTTCCGGGTCCAATTCAAGGTGTTGGTTATCACCTTTAAAGCCCTACATGGCATGGGGCCAGGTTACCTGAAGGACCACCTCGCCCCCACGATTTCAACCCGTCCCACCCGAACTCATAGAGAGGGCATGCTCCGGATCTCCGCGGTAAAAGAACTTCGATTAGCGGGGTCCAGAAGGCGGGCCTTCTCTGCTGTAGCCCCCACCCTTTGGAACATCTTGCCCCCGGGGGTGAGACAGGCCCCCTCACTCCAGGCCTTTCGGAGGGATTTGAAGACCTGGCTCTGCCATCTGGCCTGGGGCGGGGAGGGAGGATACCAGAAATGGGGTTGGCTGGCCCCTTAGCGGCCTGGTGTGGCCTCTGTTGGACTCTTGGATCTTTTAGCCCCTTTATTTTTATCCTTATTTCTGTAAATATAATTTTTACAACTTTTAAACTTTTTATAATTTTAATTATGTATTGATTTTAGTTGTTGTAAGCCGCCCAGAGTCCCCCGTTGTGGGGAGATGGGCGGGGACAAGTTAAATAAATAAATAAATAAATAAATAAATATTTTTTTTTAAAAAATGAGAAGGAGGAGATTTGTGACCCCTTACATCTTAATCCTGATTCCAGGATTAACTTTCTTGGAGTAAATATATCCACTTCATAAAAACACAAGGAGTATTATTTTAAGAGGGTGAGATTCATACATCATAATTCCTGGTTTTTCTTTACGTTGGTGTGTGTGCATGTGAGAGAAAAAACAGGCAGAATACAAAAGAAGTTAAATGCAAAAGATATCTAGTTCCCTTACTGAGAATCAATCCCTTCCATCACCGAGAGTTTAATGCGAGGAGCTAAACCCTTTAATAAACTGTAGCTCAAGGGGCATTCATTGGATGGGATCCTTTGCCCCCAAATATTTTTTTCACCATTTTGGGGAGGCTTCATCCTTACTAGTTTCTCTGCAGCGTGAAGAAAGGAGCAGGTTAAAGCTACTTAGTGACTCAGCTGAGTCTTTTAAGAGATAGCCTTGGGTCAGAGGTGAGGACTGCTGCACAGCATGTGGCCCCTGAGAGCCATGGGTGCACTCCAGAGACTGCCAAATGCTGTTACCAAACTATAACTTCTATTGTGACTGAGGAGTAACCATATTAAGTATGTTTAGCTTATGCAAGATGGAAATGAAATGAAATGAAACAAAATGAAATAATGAAATGAAAACAAACTTGTTTTTTCAGCGGCACCAACTATTAACTTTTGGGATGCAGCCCTTGGCCAGAAAACCTCACACACTCCATGCTGAGGGATAGAAGTGTATTTCTCTGTTGGCCAAGGCCAGGTCTCAGCTGCAGCCCCTTGTGGGCACGTGGGAAGAGCAGCCGCTGCAAGAAGAAATAACTAAATCTGCACGAGAAGCACCTTTCTTCTTGCAGCTGCTGCTTGACCACCCTTGGGGGTAAGAGAGTTTAGCTAGGCTGCCAGTGGGCACCTGGTGGGCTCTATGTTTACCTCCCACCTTGCTGGCTTTCTCCATGGAGAGGGACGTGTGCTGGGCTGACCTTTGGCTTGTTCTGTGACTAATTTCAGGGCTGCAGGTGTGATGGAGGCTGCACCGTGGCCAGCTGTCCCTGCATTCTGCGGAGCCAGTGCTCCTGGACCATCATGGTGAGACGTGCCAGGCTCTCCTCTCCTTGCTGAGGGATGTTACCGGAGTCTTTGAGTGCCAGCAGCCTCTCCTCCTTCCCTCATGATGCAGGATGGCCGACTCAGGCTGGACACCATTGACCCAGCCCCTGAGATGGGATCCCTCTACGAATGCAGCATGCTGTGCTCTTGCCCCCGCTCCTGCCCCAATCGGGTGGTGCAAAGCGGTCTCCGGTGAGTGTGCTGAGATTGCTTCCTGGCTCCTGCTGGGATATTGGGGTGGGGGGGAGCCTAAGGTGTCCCTGACAAGCTCCAGGCTTCTCTCTGGCAAGCACTACAGTACCACCAAAGATCAAAATGTGTGTCCTGCCAGCTCAAGGCTCCCAAGAACCACCCTGGGCTGCTGTTTCCTCCCCTGCAGTGCCGGTTCACCTGTAGGAGCTGGGGCTCCTGATAGGGACCCATCCTCCCCCAGCTGCCCCACGACTTCTTTCTGCAAAGTGAGCCCTGCCTGGTGATCAGAGGCCTTTCCTGTACTTGCAGAACCCAGCTCCAACTTTACAGGACAGCTGCCAAGGGATGGGGGGTGCGCACGATGCAGGATGTGCCCCGTGGAGCCTTCCTTTGCCAGTGAGTTCTGGAGCAGGACCCCCTTGCCGTGCCCCCTGGAGAAGGAGGGGCTTGGAGGAGGGGGAAAGCAGCTAACCTCCTTCATTGCCTTCCCCATTCCTCCCTTCTCCACCAGGTACTTTGGGGAGCTGATCTCCAACACTGAAGCTGCACGCCGAGAGGAAGACACCTACTATTTTGTGGTGGACCTGCAGGTAGAAGCTGCCTTACTTATGGGATGTGGCTAGAAGGTGGGGGGAGCTGGAAGCAAGGGCACTGCTTGAAAGGCTTCTGGGGAGGGGCCAATGCCAGAGCAGCTCTGACCTCACACCTTGTCTCTTGCAGGATGGGCAACAGTGCTGCCTCGATGGGCGCTACTATGGCAATGTGGGGCGCTTCCTAAATCACTCGTGTCAGCCCAACTTGGTGGCCCTACAGGTTGCCCGGGGATATGAGATCCCTGGCATTGCCTTTTTCAGCACACGGGCCATCCAGGCTGGTGAAGAACTTGGGTAGGTAGGCCTGGCTCAGATCCAGCTGCTGTAGCACCTGAGAGCCACAGGCCTCCCCCAAAGACCAGGAAAGGTGCTCCCAGGGTTTGTACAACATCGGGAGGAGGAGCCAGTTTTATTGAAAGGCATGGACGTTCATGCGGTATGCCTTTTAATGACATTTGCTAGTCAGGAACGGTTCTCCTGCACTAGGCCACTCCTGATTTCCCGCTGCCATAGGCTAACATAGCTCTTCTCCTACAGTGTCTACAAGATTGGTAGAGTTACAGAAGATGTTTAGGAGGACAGCTGCAGGTCCCTTCTCTCTGAGGAAGAGGCACTTGGGTGGGGAAGGGGGGCTCCAAAAATGAGGCCGTATCTGGAGAATGTGCAGCTTTGCCTGCAAAATAAGTGTCCTTGAAAGTTGGGCACAGCTTCCCCGCCGGGCCGCCCGTCTTCGCGGCCGAGGCAGCCATCCCTGGACCGGGCGGGCGACCGGGCGGGCGGGCGGGCGACTCCCCGCTTGCTGGGCGGGACTCGGGCGGTGGCAGGACAGCCCTGTAAGAGCTGACGGGCGCGCTCCTCTTGCAGATTCGACTACGGCGACCAGTTCTGGGCGGTGAAAAGCCGGAGCTGCGCCTGCCTGTGCGGCTCGCCGGGCTGCAGGCGCGCCGCGCGGAGTCCTGCCGGTCTTCCTTCGCCGGCCACGGGAGACCCCGGGTCGGGCGCCGGCGCCCCGTGCCCGCGGCGGGCCCCGCTCCGCGGCTTCGCGCTCAAGTCCAAGCGCTCGACCCCCCTGAAGCGGGCCGCCCGTTCCCGCTGGGCTCGCGAGGCTCGGCCGCCGTAGCGGTTCCCTCGCGCGTCGCCCTCCCGTTTCGCAGCGACCCAATAAAGGCTTAGTCGACCAGCTCCGCGCCGCGTCCGCGTGTCTCTGTGCCGCGCGCGGGGGAGGGCGGCGGCCCGCCCTTGTTCGCGACTCCCGTCACTCCTCCGGGGCAGGGCCGTCGAGGACACCGGGCCGGCTGGCCGAGGGAGGCCCCCGCCGGCGGCAGTCCCAGCGGAGCGGCGGCCCTTCTTCGCCTCCTGCCGGGAGCCTCTACGGTGTTTGCCCGGTGCCGGCGCTGGGACCATTCGGCTGGGAGCCGCTGCAGGGAGTGCGCGTCGTTTGCTGGAACTAGCGCTCTGCACGTGCGCAGAGGCCCTCGAGACTTTCGGGAGCGCCCGGCCGGCAGGCAGGGGGCAGTACAGAGACTCGCTGCGGCGCCGGGATGCCCCGCCGCCTGCGGAGGAGCTTGACCTTCGGCGCCGCTCGCCCGCCTCCATGACCATCAGCGCGCTGCGCCTGGGGGGCAACCCCCGCCGGCAGCTGCCGTGCCTCGCCAAGGTGGGGTGGGGTGGGGTGGGGTGGGGGTCGGGGAGCGGCCGGCGGGCCAGCTGCGGGGCCGGCTGCTGAGCCGCTCTGGGTCCTCCTCCGCAGATGGAGCGCGTCGTGGTCGGCATGCAAGACCCGGATCTGGGCGTCCGGGTGCGGAATCAGCGGCTGCTCCTCGCCGTCATCCCGCACGCCGTGACCGGTGGGTGCTCCCTTGGGCCGAGACCGCCTGCGCGGCTCCGCCGCCCTGCCTCTCGCCCGCCGCCTCGGGCCGGCCCGGCCGAGCGCGGGCCGGTTCCCGCGGCTCCCTCTCGGGCGGTTCCGGGCGCGAACGCAGCCGGGGAGCGGAAGCTGCTGCAAGACCGCTGGGGCCGGGCCGGCAGCTTCTGGGTCGTCCCTCCCCGGTTTGGAACCCTGGGCGGCGTCAGGGGGTCTCTGCCGCGCTAGCGTCCCCCACCCAGCCGTCGTCTCCTTTTCAGGGAGTGACGTTGTGGAGTGGCTGGTCCAGAAATACAGCATCTCAGAAGACGGTGAGCTGGCCGGCCCGGGCTTGGTGGAGCCTGCTGGAGCTGGGCGGGGGGAGGGCTCAGCTGGAGGCAGACGGGGACTCTACCCAGCCCAGTGAGGAGGGTAGTTTTTCTCCGTGGGAGCCGCAGCTGCCTGGGAAGGCTGTGCCAGCCCCCACCCCCTTCTTCCCCTTAGAATCCTTGCATCTGGGCAACCTGCTTGTGAAGCACGGCTACATCTATTCTCTGAAGGACCCTCACAGCCTGGTCTTGCGCGGGGATGAGACTCCCTACAGGTTCCAGGTAGGTTAGGGTGAACCAGGACCCCTTCCAGACACGTTGGGTTGCCGCTCTGGGAAATTTCTCTTTTCCTCCTCCTCCTCTCGTTGGTGGTTTCCGGATCCACCGCTCTCCATTCGGCTTCGACTTCGCCGGCGTGCTCGATCCATCCGTCGAGGGTGCGTGGGCTCCCTCGCGCGAAAGTTAATTGCCGTAAGTCGCGCCGCACGCCCTGCTGGAAGCAGGCGATTTTAAACTGCTCCGGCCAATCGGGCGGCTTCTCCGCGATGCTCCGAAATTCCAACCCGTACTCGCCAACGCTGCGAGAGCCCTGCCGCACTTTAACTAGTTGCGAGCGGGCTCTCATAACTTCTCCCGGGTCCTCAAATCGTCTACGAAGGGCTGTTAAGAACCGGCCAAGGTGGCGCAATTCCGGCGCTTGGCCCCACGCAGTTGGATCAGCCACTCCCCTGCCTTCCAGGTGAGCGCCCTGCAGATGTAGAGCACGCGCTCCCGGTCGGAGGCGAATAGGTGGCCCGTCTGCTCCACATGGTAACTTGAGCCACGAAATTGGGCAATTCGCTCGGGTCTCCGCTAAATTTCTCGGTTAACCCCCAGTGCTTTAGAAGGGCTTCTTGGTTGGCCTGGGCTGGGGCGGCTGGAAGCCCCTGTGCCACTGTGGCGACCGGAGTTGCCGTCACGGAAATGGAAGGGGAGGACTGATGGCGCCTCTTCCAACTTCTCTTCTCCGCATTCTCCCTCTTCCTCGGAACCCGGGAACATACCTGAGCGCCGTAGGATATTACTCATCCCGACCAGCTCCTTCCGCATCCAGCTGTTCTCAGCTTGCAGCATGCTCAGCAATCCCCTAGGGCTCCCACGCAGGTGGATTCGACTCTCCCCGTAGTCAGAGCCCAGCGCTGCTCGGGACCCATGTCCAGGAACGACATTCCCCCGGCCAGCTCGTCCATGCTCCATAGCTTGATTAAGCGCCGTTCGGGTCTGCGGGGTGGAGGGAGGCGGGCATAGGTTGCTGTTAAGGGTTCTTCCTCCTCTTCGATTCCCCCTACTGCCCCGAGTACAGGGCACTCTTCTTCCATTTTTGGGAGGGGTCTCCACGGTGGAATTATTCCCCGGGTAAATCCCTCGTTAGAAATGGGGAGACTCAACAAAATGTCAGAGTCTGCACACTCATTCCCAAAGTTCAGTAAATCCTCTGGAGTCTAAACAGTTCCATCAAAGATTTCTTTATTGGGAGAAATGCACAGCAGCTATAGTTTGTTGAGTTTAATTCTACAAAGCTAAACCTTCCCTTTTTAAGCCCCAATCCCCCCCTTCTCCTTTCTTTTTCCTGCTTGAAATTCTTCGCGCCTTGCTCCGGCTCTCACAGTGCTTGACCTTGTAGGCGCCTCTGTAGAGATAACACCTGGCATCTTCTCCCCCCTTTCTCCTAACTTCAATGGCAGGTCAAGCAAGCGGCCTGCAATTAACATTTTTACCATTAACCATTTAACATACATTGCTAAGCTAAATTAAAAGCAATTAAGTTTTCTAGCTTGCGTAGATCCTGACACCTGGCATGGAACCGGCTGACCACTCAGCTACTTCACTAAAACTGACGGGTGGGTAGATGGCTTGGAAGGCCCTTTCCTCTTAGCCTCCAAAGGCCTTGGAGGAGCTACTGAAAAGGGCTTGGCTGACTCTCCTGAGCAGAGAAGCCCCTTCCTGCCCCAGGGCAGCTGAACCAAGCCTCTTCCTCTATGGCCTGCAGACCCCATATTTCTGGATGAGCACCAAGTGGCTGGCCACCGACCTTGATTACGGTGAGTAGGACAGCGGGGATTTCTTTTCCTAACTGGGGGGGTCTTTGGGCACCCCTTTGGCTACAGCCGGCCTGAGGTTATGGTTTCCCATTTCAGCCATCTATTTGGCAAAGAGGAATATCTGCAAGCAGGGTGAACTCAGTGAGCCTGAGAAGGTATGGGTGCTTGGGACCTAGGGCTAGTCCAGGAGGCTTAATGGGTGCGACTGTGGGTTGGAGGATGGGACATCCCCAGGCAGCCAACCCAGCACTTCCCTTGTGGGCATGGGTCCCCTGTCCTCCCCTTTCTTTCGAGAGCTGTGAGGAGAGCGCTGACCCTGTTCATCTGATGGGATGGAGCATCTTCTGCAGGAGGATTATAACCAGCTGTGCAAGAGGATCAATCACATTTGGGACTTCGTGGTGATGCAGGCGCGGGAGCAGCTCCGGTGAGCTTGCAGAAGAAGGTCTGCACCTTTGGGGCTGGGGAGCAGGGTGGCAGGAGCTCTGATGCAACTCTTTGCCCTTTCCACAGTGCAGCTAAGCAGCGGAGAAAGGGGGACAGGATTGTCGTTGAGTGCCAAGAACAGGCCTACTGGCTTGTCAACAGGCCCTTGGTGAGTGGGAGGAGATAAGGTGTAGATGCACTTGTGTGAAAGAGAGCAATCGCCACCTGCCACCTTGGTCCTGACCCAGTGGGCGGGGGAAGACCAGCCAGGACTTGTACTCTGGCCTTCTTCAGTCTCTTTGCACTTGTAAATCTGGGCCATGAGGCTCTCGAGTCCAGCAATGGCAGCCAAATACTTGTGTGTTACCTCTCGACTGCTGAAGATTCCTCTGCGTTTTTAGTCAGAGGTAAACTGGGTCTGAAAATGTGGCTTCCATGGCCCATTGATAGACCTCCCCACTCCTCTTTCAGGAGTTTTTCCATTGCCTGTAAAGCTCCCCTTTGTATTTCATGGACACATGCTGCCTTTGCTTCCAGCCTGAATGTAGAACAGGGCTTGTAGGAAGCTCTGTACTTTGTTACAAAGGGGTGAATATTTGGCATTTGCATAACTGGGCACTGCCCCACCGTGAGGTCAGGGATCAAAATGCTCCTTGCCGCATGGCTGCTGCTGTAGCTCCTGTCCCTGTTCAGGTTCAGGGGCAACCTTTCTGCTCTTCCCAATCTCGCCCTGGGAGTTAGCTGCAGAACAGCAGATCGGAGTGCCCCTGGGAAGGGTTCCCTGGGCAAGAGAATGGCAAGCCAGCCAGGCTCTGTTCTGCTTCACCTGCAGGGTGGAGTTCTGAATGTGAGGGGTCGGCGGCCAGAACTAAGGAGCCACTCTGTAACCCCTATACGTCTGGTAAGTGTGTGCGTGTACGTGCATGCGTGTGCTGAAGGGCTCCCTCGCTGGGGCAGCTGGTGAGCAGCTGAGCAGGCCTTTCGTGCCTTCTGGGAAAGGCAGAGAGAAAGACACCGTGGCCTGTGGTCTGCTTCCTTGGTAGGCTCCCCTTTGGGAAGATGTGATGCTGTTGTGTCCTTAATTCTGGCTGCCCTCTGCCCATTCAGTGCCCATTCAGGGCCAAAGGTATGGTAGGGGCAAGGCACCGCCCCAGGCTAGGTCTCCCCCCCCCCCGGGGTACTTGCTCCTCCTTTGTGGGCTTGGCTTGTGGTTCCCTCTTTCTCTGGTCCATCTGGCACCTGAATCTCCCTCTTGACTACCGAGGTCCATGCTCTCTTTCGCTGGCTGCTTGAGCTTCTTCTTCCCCACTAACTCTCAGTACCAACCTGCAAAAAGGGGGTTAGGGAGAAAGGCAGGAAAGTGCTGTGGGGGTGGGGACCCTGGCAAAGTATCTGGGCTGGCGAGGGAGACTCAAGAGGTTTTCAAACTATCATTTAGCAGTAGCAGAGATGACTGGCAGCCAGATTCAGTGAAAAGCAAACAAAGGGGGGGGGGTGAGTCAGTGCAAGTGATGGACAAGCAACATGGTTTGCCCTAAGGAAGTGGCTGGCATGGCTGCTGAGCTTTGCTCTTTCCTCCTTCTGTCCATAGAAGAACGTGGACTACTACAAACAGGAGGTGAGTGTCAGTGAGTGTGTGTGTGTGTGTGTGTGTGTGTGTGTGGTGTGTGGCAGCGGGTGAAAGGCTGCTGTGGGAGGTTGTAAGCCCAGCAGGCTGATGGGAGTCCAAGCTCAGAGGGCTCCCGCCGGGGCATGGGAACAAGGGAGGTCTGGCCTCCCTCTGCACAGGAGAAGGGGGGAAAGGAGGCAGAAAGAACAGGCAAGAATGGGTATTTCAAGCATTTGAAAAAAAACACATCAAACCAGTCATCTTTAGGGCTCCTTTCCACCTGGATGTGGCGATGGAAGGTGACAGTTGGTGGCCCGAGTTCTTTGGCATTTCTCCACTTGGTTGCAGATCCGTTATTGCCACACTGCCATGGGTAGGACGCGCGTCAAGTCTTCCCTTTGCCTGCAAGGGTGAGTGGAGAACCTGAGACAGCTGATTTTGGCCTCTTTCTCAGAGCTTTACCCACAGCTGCTGGGCTCCCCTCCTGGGGTTCAGGAACCTCTCTCTCCTGGGTGACCCATGAAGTTTAAGAAGACCAAACTAAGCCCCAGGCTTGGACTGTGCTTCTTTTTGAGGTCCTAACCTAACCCTTGCTGGGCAGCTCGGCTGCTATTTGCATGATAGTCAGCTTGGGCAGTGAGAAGGGGCTTTTCTGCCCCCTCCCCACCTCCACTGTTTTTGCAGGTACCTCAAGTTCAATGAGCAGTATCTGTCCCATGACCCCATCATGTCTGGCTGCCTTCCGAGCAATCCCTGGATCACTGATGACATCACATACTGGGCAATGAATGCCCCCCGGTAGGAGTCTGTGATGCCCAGCTTTCCCAAGTAGGGTGTCCTTGCCATTGGTGCTCAGCCCTCCCTATCTCTATCTATCTATCTATCTATCTATCTATCTATCTATCTATCTATCTATCTATCTATCTATCTATCATCTATCTAACTATCTATCAGATTGATATGGCCACCCATCTTGTGAGACACAGCTTTGGGCAGCTAACAACAACAACAAGCAGGGAAAGCCTAGTGCCCAGCCCAACAGCATCCATCTAGCTATAGAGTCCCCTGGGCTCCGACCTTGCTATCCCAGGGCCTGGGGGAAGAGCCAGCTCTTAACAGCTTTCTGGAAAGCTAGGAGGGACTGCTGGACCTCAAGGGGAGGGTGTTCCACAGGGCAGGGCCCACCATGGGAAAGACACACTTCCTATTCCACATTTGAGAGAAGGGGCCTAGAGTGTGCCCACTCTACCTCACCTACAGATACCCCTGAATATGCGTAGCTCAGGGTTGAACCATGGAGTCCGTGGGGTTCTCTGAGCTTGGTTCTTTTCTTGCAAACGTTTCATTACCCGGCTAGGTCACATCTTCAAGGCAGGCCGCAGCAGATAAATAGAGAGCAAACCCCAGCCCATTTTAGCACTGAAGATGTTACCTAGCCGGGTAATGAAACATTTGCAAGAAAAGAACCAAGCTCGGAGAACCCCACGGACTCTGCAGATACCCCAAATTGCACAGTTCTGCCTGAGACCTTTTGCCTTGCAGGGTCACAATTCCCACCAAGCTGCGGGTGCAGCGCTGGAGCTTCGGCTTCAGTGAGCTGATGGGCGACGTCTTGGGCCGAGAGCAACTCCTGGAATTCCTCAAAAAAGAGTTCAGTGGTGAGCACTTGTCCTGGGAGAAAGGAGCAGCAGCAAGTAGGGGCCCGTCACGCCTGGGGGAAGCGAGCCTCCTTCTGAGTCAGCCGGGGGTCTGTCTTCTCTCTCACCACAGCCGAGAACCTTATGTTTTGGGAGGCTTGTGAAGAATTACGCCATGGGGAAGCGGCCCACATTGCAGATGCTGTGGACTCCATCTATCAGTAGGTGGTGCTCTCCCTGGGCAGGGACGGTGGTGGGCCGCCTCGCTTCTTAGGGCCTGTGCGTGTTTCAGTTGCGTGTCCCAGCAGCCTGTCCTATTTTATACCTTCCCTCGCCTTCATCCGGCCCCTAGAGCTTGCTGGGGCTCTGCTTTCCAACCTGCCTGCTCACTCAACTGCTGTTTTCCCAGGCAGTTTCTGGTGCCCAGTGCCACCTGCTGGGTGAACCTTGACAGCAAGACTATGGCGCACACCCTGAAGGGCATTGAGACCCCCCACCGCCACACAATGGACAATGCCCAGATGCACATCTACATGCTGATGAAAAAGGTCCTGGAGCTGTCAGGCAGGCGGGTGGGAGGCAGTGCTTTGACTCGATGGCGCTGCCGCTGCCGCCCATCTCAGGGCATGACTGTGGCTGGACCAGCAGTCGCAGTCTGGTGGCGTGGGCACTGAGTCTGCTGCTCTTGGGCTGGAGGGTCTCTCTCTGAACTCCCTTTCTCCGCCACTAGGATTCCTACCCACGCTTTTTGAAGTCTGACTTTTACAAGAAGCTGCTTGCCGAGGCCCTGGTGCCTCCAGAGACCAAGAAGCGGTGCGTGGGGCAGCCTTGGAGGAGCGTCTTCCAGAGCGGGAGTCAAGATCAGCTGCTGACCGGATCTTTGTTTTGCCTCCTGGCAGGGCATTCCCATTCATGCAGAAGCCGCGACACTCAAGCCCGAGCCCTGCCTGCCCGCCCCTTCCTGGGGCCCACAAAGTGAGGCCTGAGGAGAGGAGCCAGGCTGTGCCCCAGGAGCATGGCTAAGGGGAGCTCTGCCCCTTCCCCACAGCACTTTTAGTTCCGAGTGCTGCAGGGCTCTTGCCCCCACCCCAGCGGGCGTCAGGAAGAAGGCCTCTCCCCCCAACTCGCCTGGACAGGAGACTGCCGGCCACCTTCCCTTGCTCAGGAATGGTCACCCCGCCCCTTCTGGCTTAATCTTTAGTGCACTCATGCCGCTGCCCTCTTGGAGCAAGGCTGGCAGCACTCCTGCCCCCCAGTGTATGAACAATAAAGTGCCCTTCCTAAGATCCAGGCTGCTGTCATCACCCTGGGGAAGGAGAGGCCCAGCCCAGCATCAGCCACCCCCTCCCCAAAACCTATCTCCAAGGGTGGGGAGGGTTGCTGACTCGTTCTTCAGTTGCTTCTCACTTATCATGACCAACGGTTTGTGCTTGCACCGCCAGTAGGAGCATCTAGTGGGTGGAGATTGGGGTCTGCTGCTTTCGGGGGGAGCGTGGCCCGTTTTCATGTACAGGAGACCTCCAGGGCGCCTGTGGCCAGTTTGCTTGCATTACACAAGGTGGGGTGAGCCCGAGATGATGCCCTTGTGCATGCCTCTGCCTTTAAGAAGATTAGTGCTTGCAGAGCCACTGAGCAGCCTGTTTTCTCAGCTTCCAGTGGCTGCCTGGATGCCCCCTCACACATTTTGCCCCAGGCCAGAGGTAACCTGGCCCGATACTGGAACAGAAGGCAGTGGGCCATTTTCTGGCACCTCTCTGAGAAGGACCATCCTGTGTGGGGGCAAGTCACCCTGCAGAGGGTCCTATCTAGGATGGTGTGGACACGCCTGAAAAGTTGGGCAATTGCAGTGGGCGCTACCCCGATAGACGCAGAGATCAGGCTCAGTTGGATCAAGGCGGCATGCTGGGGGTTGTGTGTTCCTTCCACATGGGCTTCCTCCAGAGATTAAATCTTACAGGGAGGCCTACGCCTTGCGCTGTCAGAATGTGAGGCCCCTGGTCTTCACCATGAATCTAGCAGAAATAAAGCGAATCAGCCATTATGGAAAAACCTGGATTTGTAAACCAACAAACCAAGTCTGAGAACATTTCCCTCTGGAAAAACAAGCCAGCACAGGAAAGTCTTTCTCCTGCCCAAAGCTGCAGCCTTGAGAACTCACCTAGGAGCCAGGTGCATATTTGTGGGAAGCCGAGTCAGATTTCTCAGGACAGAGATGTCAGCCACGTTAACCACCTTTGCTCAGCTTTAAGACCAAAGAGCACTGGCAAGGAGCAAGGGGAAGGCTAGAAGGCAGCAAAGCCAATTAGCAGCCGTGGGGCTGTGCTTTCCCTTTACCAGAGGCACTTGGGCTAAGCTGCAGCTCTAGTGGCTCTCTGGTTTGAGTGCCTGCAAGCGGGGAGGGAGCCAGAAGGGGGGCTCCGCAGATATACAGTAGAGCTGCTTGGCTGGCAGCAGCCCTATTTGCTGACGTCTTTTATGTCATGCAAACAGCCTTCCCTAGAAAACTAATCCTGGTAAATAACCACGAGGGGTTAGTTTTAGCCTGAAACCACTGGAGGCAGGGAAGCAGATCAAGAGCACTGTGCAAGAAGGAAGTTGGGAATGCTTAAACAGCTTTGCCATCAGAAGAGATTATGCTGGGGTGAAGTCATGGCAAAGCTCCCCCATCCCCCAGAAGACTGTCCAGTGCTGCAAGCAATTATGAAAGCAGTGTCTCGCACAGCCACCGCTAGCAGAATAGAGCAGGTCAGGCAAAAAGGGAATGCTGTGTGTGGTTTCCTTTGTGGCCAGGACTCACCTGGCTAGTGTGAAATTCAACCCCCCCCCCCAAAAAAGATTACAATTTGCCAGGCGCGAGACAGGAAGGCACCATAAAGAAGAGAGTCCTATTCCCCTCCCTCCCCACCAGGTCCCCAGAATTGGGAATGGAAGGGCCAAGCTGAGCTTTGATGGCTTCTCCAAAGCCCCACGTGGTTGTTGCCTTGACCTCCCTGACGGATGGGATGCAGTATCTTGTCTATGCCACACCAAGCCCCTCCCTTCTGCTCAGCCCCCATTAGCCTTGCCAGGCATCACACAGAAGCACGAGCTGCTCATTTCTTTTCTCCAGCAGGAAATCCAACTTGTAATTCCTACTCCGGTGCTCCTGGGCTGTTCCTGGTTCTTATAGGTACTGGGTGAAACACAGAGAAACAAATGCTGCTTCAAACTTTGTGGGCAAAAGCTGAATTTATTGAAATTGCAAGTCTGTACCCAGGACAGGCCAGATAAATGAACTTCAGCTCTGTAAAGCTCCTCCATCTCAGACTGTGACAGAAAAAGCAGCTCCTGAGGCTTGGGAGAAAGAAAACGAGGCAGAAGAGAGGGTTGCCCCTGGTATCTGGCAAGGCTGACCTGCCAGGCCGCGTGCCTGTGAGCTGGAGATCAGAACTAGCCCGAGTGCATTACTTTGGGAGCAAAGGAGGCCAAGGCAGGTTGAGCTGCTCCAGTGGTTCCGCACAGGATTCTCCTGGGCAGTCGCAGGATCCAAGCAGGCTATGCCTCTGGGAGGGCGCTCAAGGCACTTCAGGGGACTGATGCAGTTACGGCAGCCAAGCCACGCAGAGTCAGTTGCTCCAGTGGGACGGATGACCAAGAGCCAGATGGCATATGAATCAGAGGCCTCTGTGCCAGGAAATCTGTTAGAACTGCACCCACCCCCAGTTGCACCATCTCCAGGAACCTTTCCCCTCCGTGGGGAATAGATGCCCCTTTTGGTCAGAGAGGGGCACAAAGTCTCCACCCCCACGTTCTGTTGTTGCTTAACCAAGTGTCTCCACACCCCACGCACAGAAAGGGATTCAAATCCTGGCCGTGGACTAACCAAACTGTTCCAGGAGCCCAGTACAGGCTGCCTTTTCCCTGGCTGGCTTCTGACTGGCGATCCTCAGGGGTTGCACTCTTCACCCAAAGCTACGGAATCTCATTCGGTGGAAATGGTCCCGCACATTCTGGTCAGTATCTTGGGGCATCTGGTTAAGCCAGATTACGTGGCTGCCGAAAATGTCTTCCTTCAGCTTCCGCTTTGACAGGACCACCCTCCCAGGAGAGCTGCCAGCCTGGGGGCCCGCCAGCAGTACATAACAGGCATGACGGCTCCGCTCGAAAAGCAACCCTAGAACCAAAAGGGGAAGAGATAGCAGGAGCCCCAGTGCCCGGGCAATTTTGCAACGAGCAGGGAACGTCCACTCACCTTCAAAGGCCACTATGGGCTCGGTGCTGTTGCTCAGCTCCAAGAGGGTGTTGGGGAGGGAGGGATGGAAAAGGTACAGCCGCTGCTGCTGGGCTCCTTGCCAAGATCCCTGGAAGAGAAGAAGAGTGAGAGGGCCCAGGGCCCCCCGAGCAAGCCTGGGCTGGTCTACTTATGCCCAGGAGCTGCCATGCTCCCCATGTGATGCTGGGGTGAAGACCTCCTGTAGAAGGAAGGTCACTCAATTGCTCCATTTGCTCTGCCCACTACAGGTGGGCCACCCCAGGCTTGTTTTTACTACAGATTCTCCCCAGAGCTTTCTGGGGGGAATCGAGTCCACAAGGAATAGAGTTGGGAAAGTCTTTCCCCACTCCCAATTATGGCCAGAGTACAGCTCCTGACTTGCTGCTGCTCCGTAAGGCTCATCGTGGGCAGTCCCACTGCATTTCCATCTGTCATAGGCCCACTCCTGACTTGCTGCTGCTCATCATGGGCAGTTCCACTGCATTTCCATCTGTCATAGGCCACTTCCTACTCACAGTTCCATTTCTTTCCTCCTGGTACAGGCCCCAAAAGAGGAAGACGGATCTACGATCAGCAGTCGCAAGAGTGGCTGGCTTGGGACTCCGGGTTTCTGAAAGCAGCTTCACCTCCCACTTGATGGCTCCAGAGCTGCCCTCCACAATTGTAATCTACAGGGTAAATGGCTGCTTTAAAGGGTAGCTGGGCTCCAGGTTGTAGTCACCTTTCTCAACTACCTTTTTGCCCCAAGAAGCTAGCTAACATCTTAGAGCAAGGCTGGGCACAGGGTATGACAGCTTATGACTACTTTTTCCACACCTCTAATAGCTTAGAGCAGACGTGTGCTTTTTCTACCCCACAACTTGGAAAGTGGAAGGGCACGAAGGAATCACCAGGCTCCACTGGGCTTTAGTAACAGAGGCTCAGACACAAAGCCTAGTGAATAAGAACTGGCTTTTACTGCTTTGGAACTAGAGAAAGATACAAGTGCTTTAAGAGTGGGAGGGTTCTGACTTATCGCACACTCTATTCCTCTAGCGTATGTAAACTATAAAGGACTTTGGACTAATTTGGAATTAGCTGGTGCATCACCAGCTGCTACCCAATTCTCGTGCTGTAAGAAACATAAGCTTCCACATCTCAAGCTCAAACCCCAGGAATACTGCAGGCATGAATCATTTATTTCGATGAGCCTTTTTTAGGTCTAACTGAAGCACCACTAAATCCAATCATCTGGTTGTGTATTTCATGTGACGCTGACGCCACAGACAATGGTCTGAATATGCAAACACTGCAGAATAACTTTGGTGGATTTGCCCCAGCATCTGGGGAGAAAAAGGGAGAGGCACAAGGCCTCCATATATATTTGTGGCAACAACACATCTCCAGCTCCTGTTGCTTGAGTGATACAATTGGAGACTCCTGGTGCTCCCAAAAGAACCAAAGGATCTGGGTCTGCATCCCACCCACAGGCTCCTTCGCAAACCTTCTTTGTCTTGTGTCTGACTCTGCTTTCGACGGCCACGGCAATCTCATCAGCACCAAAGGCTCCAAGAACTGGCTCACTGCAAGTGGGATATAAGATGATGCTCAAATGGCATCTCTGGCTTTGGGAACGGCACAGATTCAGCAACCCCCCCACCCTCCCAGTGTTCACAGCTCCTTTTACCCTTCTTTCCCCATTCCAGGTTCACCTTATCCAGGGAGTACCAAAAACAGACAGCAAAGTCATCTCGTTGTCCCTGCAACTCAGGGCAGGACTGAGCACTCTCACAAGGCCCTGTTGCACAGCCAAAGCTGGGAACCCCAACTTCCCCAATATTGGCATTACCTCAGGATGTGTGGCACACCAACAACCCACAATGAACCCAGCTGCTGCCCATTCACCAGCTCCAACATAGCTGATCTTGCAACCAAAATATGGCTCCCTGGTTTCTCTGACATCTTCGTCACGTACTGAATGTCTCCAGAGCTAGAGAGAAATAGGAAACACCTGTTATCCCCTGCAGGAGGCCATGAATTAATTCTTCCAAGCCTTCAGGGCAGTGGTGCGGGTTGAAAAACTTGCTCCTGCAGCCCTTTACAAGCATCTACTTTGGATGCCCAGCAGACCAAGGGGATCCTCTGCTTCAGTTCACGAGTAAAGAAAAGGGGCTGAAGCAAGCAAGGACTATGGAATGGACAAGGGCTGCTTCTGTTTCCACAGGCCCCTAGGCCAGAAAGTTTTCCAGCAGGTACCTGGCTAGGGGCACCTCTTGGGCTCTGTGCTGAATCACCCTCTCCCAGTGTGTGTCTTCCTTCAGGTCAGCGAGGGCTGGGCTTGCTGCACCCATAGCCATGCGATAGAGCTGGTTCAGAGAGTAGGCAAACAGAGCCTTTGCTAAATGAAGAGAAGGAGGTTTAAATAAAGCAGCCTGAAGTACAGACGGTCCAGCTGCCCTCCTCCTCCATGCCCGGAAAGCACAGGACCCACCTGTGTAGAACAGGACGTAGTGGGCTCCGCTCTTGGTGATGTGCAAGAGGTGTCCAATCCATCCTGGCAAACGCAGGCTTCCGCTAAACTTCATCTGGGTGCCAGATGTCCCTGAATAGAAGAAGCTTTTAATCTGCAGAGAAAATTGGAGCCAGGACAGTTTAGCCAGAGCAGCGCTATGGCTTTCGTAGTACCTTCTGAAGGGCTAGCAAAGAACACGGATCCTTAAAATATGGAACCTGATCTTTCTTGTTTATGGTAACAGGGAACAGATAGATCCTGCTGGTTTACAGACAAGAAACGTTTCAGTATCAACACAACTAGTGCTCAGGGGACCTCCCTGAACAAAGTCTGTGGGAAGAAAATGATTCTGGCCTTGGAGGAAGCAGCAGTTTGGGCTGAGTAAGGAAGCCCCCCAGGATGGACAGGTCTGTTGTGCCTGCTGCTCCCTTTATCTGAGGCCCCCTTGCCTGATCTTCTGGATCTCCTATGAACGCCAGGGAGCCCTACAACGGGATACCCAGCTCTAAATTCTTCCAGAGTGGCATTCCTCCTCCCCTAAATTCCTGACACCCCCTTTTCAGTCAACTGGAAGTAATAATCCCCCAGCCCACTGACATTTTAATGTTTAAAGATAAGAACAAGGATGAGGGAGAGGATGGAACAAGGGGGATGATGCAATCCTGCAGGAGAAAGCAGGAGTTTCCCAGTTACTGGTGGCCATCTCTCCATCCAGTGGCTGCTGCTTGAAACACGCTGGGCTGAAGAACATTAGAGCCTTAGGCCCCCTTAGTTCAGCATCCTGTGTCCCACAGGGGTGAACCAGGTGCACTTGGGAGACCCACAGGCTGAGATTATATGGCAAGAGCTCCCTGCCATTACTGGTTCCCAACAATTGTATTTCAGGCCTGCTGCCCAGCATTATTAAGATTAAGAAACAGCCACCAATATTTATCATCCCCCCCCCACGAACCTGCCTTTAAAACTGGCTACCATTACCCAGCACCATAGGTGGTGAAGTTGCCATGTACTGTGTGAAAAAGCATTTCTTTCTGCTGTTCCTGAATCTACTCGCACTGAGTTTCAACTACATGTCTTTACGGTGTGCAGGAGAGAGAAAAACTTGTCCTTCTCCATGTAACCTACACTACGCATTATTTTACATACTTCAACTGAATCTCTCCTTGTCCTCTTTTGTTTCAAGCTCTAGAGCCCCACTTGCTGCAGCCTTTCCTCACAGAAAGCTGCTCCAGTCTTCTAATTATTTTGGTTGCTGGTTCCTATACCGTTTCTGGCTCTAAAATATACATATATGGATATATAGTTCAGCGACTAGAGCAGCACACTGCAAATAATTCCCTTCCAAATTCTAAAATGAGAATTTGCATTTTGTTTACAGCAACCATGTGTAAGCTTTCCACTGCAATTCTAAAATTCTACTCCTGATCATTCATGACTGGTTCAGACTCCACTAAAGTATAGGCAATATATGGATTGTACGTGCCACATTTATTTACCCTGAACCCATTTGCTTTTCTGACCTACTCACCCAGTTCAGAGAGTACTTTCCAATCTGTTTTGATTTTACCACCCTGAAGAGTTTGTTATCTCCAGCAAACTGGGCACCTCGCCACTCAGCCCCAACTCGAGATAATTTATGTGCTAGTTAAAAAGTGCTTGGTCCCACTGCTGATCTATGAGGAACTCTATGTACATTTTGTCAGGGTGAGACTGCCTACTCTGTTTGCGGAGACTTACTTTTGCAGAAGCCAAGTTGCTTCCTTTTCAGTAAGGTTTGTTGATATAGCAGGGCTTGCTTATTTTCTCTTTAATGCTGCTTTCAGGCCAAAGCACTCATTAAACAGTGTGTAGCAGACACAGAGTGCCAGTTGGATCTGGCCAGGACTCCAACCTTTATTGCCAGTGAATCCAACAGGTACTCTGCCTCCCTTCAGCTGTCCCTGAAGGCCGATACAGGAAGATTCCTTACCTGGGGAGATAATGCTCCTTTAACTCTGGATACACGGAAACAACAGAGCATCCGGCGCCTGAACTACATTCATACTAGCCTTACTTCACCATTGCTGCATAAATACCCAGGGTGCACAGGACAATTCTAAACCTTCCTGCTTTCATTTTTTTAATATATAGTTTTTATTAAAAGCTTTAAAAGCAATAATAAGAACTAATACAAACTAAATTAGAACAGAGAAAAAGAAGCAAAGAACAGAAAGGGCTGAAAGCGCAGTGAGTCCTCCCTGCTGCTTTCAGATACCAACCCTGCTACAACATACAATGTTGCCAGGTTCTGTGCAGCAGTGCTCAAAATTCATCGGATGATGACCTGTGCCACAAACTAGACTTAACGAGCACCTGGTTCACCATATCAGAGTGCTCTGTGGTTTGACAAATACAGTTTTCCACATGCTAACCAGGAGCTCCCCTGCACCCGTCTAATGCTCCTACCTTCTTTCAGATTCTTACAGATTTTTACGTATACTTTCTGAATATCTTTTTAATATCTTCCAGCTTTTTGTATTTTTTTTTTACTCTGATGTATTTTCTATGCTTTTTAATTGACTGTACCCACCCTCTTAATCCTGATCTAGAACTGTAATAAACATTTGATTTGGAATTTAATATTGCCCCATAACACCTTTTTAAAAGTTGGGGTCACCCGGTTGTTTTCCATCATCAGGCGCAGATGCCATGGCAACCAGGCCCCTGATGCTGCAGTGAATCTGGCCAATTCCTCTGGAATAGGCAGGAGGACCCCGTTGCTCCAACAATTCTTACCTCCTCTCCTGCTGCAGCAAAGACCAAGAAATCAGGCACCCCATCTCTGTCGATATCAGGGATCTTCAGTAAGGGACTCAGGACTGTAGAGTTAACCCCAAAGCTGGCTGCCTCATGCCACCGAGTCTGGCCTAGAAAAAAAGAGCCGGTAGTGCTGATTCAGAAAGAGCCTTGTGAGGTAAAGGAAAGGCTAGAAAATATCTGCCTGCCTGTCCAACATATTGGTTTTGGATTCTGGAGCCCTGAGCATTCATTTCAGTCAGTCACCAAGTAAGTCTACTGCAACATGTGGCTTCACGTGCTGCACCACTTTGGCCCATCTAAGCTCTGGCATTTACACCATCCCAATCAGGAGCTACACATGTCACTCGCTCCCCACATAGAGGTGCCCAACAAGAAACCAAGAGCTTTATCAGAGGCTCCCCTCACAAGCAGCCTCTTGACAGGCCAGCAGGAAAACCCTGTTGATGCTGTATCCTGAACACTGATGCGGATGGTCTTTCCCTAAACATCTTTTTCCGAGATGGGCTGAAAAACCTCGCAGCAGTATTTTGAAGAAATGCAACTTTTAAACAAAGAAGAGGAGAAACACCCGATTTGCTCATCTGCCCCACCTGCTCACCACAAGAGGAACCAGATAGAAGGGTCACTCTCCACATTGGATCAGCTCATTTTGCCATTTTTACTCCAGAACCACAGCAGGGGTCCCATTTTGCTAGGGAGCCATCACGTTTGACCTAGGAAGCCTCATGCTGGATCAGATCAAAGAGATTCTACTGGAGCATGATGTCCCAGAATGATCATCCAGAAGTAGTCTTCAGCTGCTAAAGGTTGCTAAGCTGTGTCCTGTGCCATCTGCACAAACAGGGCACAAATCGAGTGCTCCTCGTGCCTTGGATGTTGGAAGCCATTTCTGAGGCAGACAGCCTACACTAACCAGAGATTCCTGACTGCCATGGGGAAAGGGTCAGAGCAAAGCCAGCGGGAAGAAGCCTGTATCGCCATCCTCTGCTATCACATAAGGCAAAGGCAACAACACAGTCACCTCTTTCGTTCGTGAGATGCCAACACCTTGTCGCCCACCATGGCGTGGGAGAAAAGGTACCTGTTTCCAGGTCGAGGAGGGCTAGGAAGGCGGGGCTCCCGATGACGAGGCAGGCTGGAGAGCCACCGTGCTCCGCCGAGCAGTCCACCAGCAGGAGATCTTCGGCCACGGGCCTTTCCCATAGCGTGCTGCCGTTAGTGCCCGAATGCGCGGCCAGGAAGGCGCAGGGGGAGGCAAAGCCTGCGGAGAAGGGTCAGGAGGAAGGGGCGCCCATCACGCCGGCCGCGCCCCACCCCGGTCCCCCAGCCCCCGCGGCTCCGGCCCCCTCCCGTTACCTCCTCCGGAGCAGGAGCGCTCGCCGGCGCCGCTGCCGTTGCGGCTGCCGGGGGCGGCCTGGAAAGCCACGAGCAGGTCTTGCACTCGGTCCCCGTCGGCGTCCCCCGCGGCCAGGAAGGCGTACGCCGCTGCGAGGAGAGAAGGGAGCACAGGCCTCGAGCGCGGGGCGGCGGGGCCCAGGGCGCCGCGCCGCCCGCCCGCCCGCCCGCTCACCCACCCGCCCGCCGGCCGGCCGGCCGCCTTACCCGCATCGTCGTAGGTCCTGCTCCAGGCCGTCCGCGAGGCGGGCCTCTCGGGGCAGGGGATGACGAAGGAGAAGGCGAACACCACCCCCAGGCAGAGGTAGAGCGAGAGGAAGAAGGCCGCGGTGCGCCACTGCGAGAGCCGCCCGGGCTGCGCGCCGCCCCCCGCCTCCTTCTCGGCGTCCCGCGCCCCGCTCCCCGGCGAGGCCGGGAGGTCTTCGGCCTTCAGCGGGTGGATCTCCGCCTCCAGCTCCTTGCGCGCCATCGGGCCGGCCGCGCTCTGCACGCGCCCAGAGGCCAGCCAGCCGGCTCGGGCGGGCGCCCCTCCCTCTGCGGACGCGCGCGAGCCCCGGCCTCCGTGCCGGGCGAGCGCCGCCCCTGCGCCCGTACCTCACCGGCGCGCCTGGCCCGGGCGTGACGTCCCGCGAGCGCCGGAAGCGGCGGGGCGCGCGCCGCGGCGATGGGGAGGCTGGTGGCGCCGTCGTTGCTGCTGCTGCTGCTGGGGCGCTGTCGCCGCCGCTCCTCCCTGCCGGCCCTCCTCCGCGGCGGGCGTGAACGGGCGGCCGCGGCCCCCTTCCGCCGAGCCCCGCCCGGCCTGGTCTCGGCGGCAGGACTGCCCAGTTGGGCTTCGTGGCGCGCGTGCAGCAGCCGTGCCGCTCGGGACGACGGAGAGGCGCCGCCGCCGCCGCCGCCGCCGCCCCGGCCGCCTAACAGGCCGGAGAGCGTCCCGGGTAGGTTGTCGTAGCCCTCGCCGGGCGGGGCGGACTCTCCTGGGGGGGGTCGGGAGGCCGCTACTCTCCCCCTCTTGGTTTTGCAGGTTCCTCCTCGAAGCACGAGTTCCAGGCCGAGACCCAGAAACTTTTGGACATCGTGGCCCGCTCCCTCTACTCCGAGCAGGAGGTGAGCCTTCCAGGGTGGGGCCGGCGGCCTGGAGCTGCTGCTCCGCGGGGCTTAGGAGCCCCCCCGCTCTGCAGAGCTCAGCGCGCTCTTTGACAGGTGTTCATCCGGGAGCTGATCTCCAACGGCAGCGATGCTCTGGAGAAGCTGCGCCACAGGCTGGTGTCTGAAGGAAAGGTCCTGCCGGAGCTCAGGATCGATCTGGAGACAGACAAGGAGAAGGCCGTGGTTGCCATCCAGGTAGGAGGTGGTGCTGGGGGGCGTGAGGTCGTTTAGCTGCATTTGAGGCTTTTCTACAAATGGAGGCCCTGTTTGCTTTGCTGATGGTCCTCTAGATGGCAGGTAGAAAGATCCAGCACCCTTCAACTTCTGCTTCAAAATTTACAGAATACAGAATGCTTTTTTCGCTCTGCTAATGCCCAGCCTCAGTTCCACCTTTGTTGCAGTATGTCTGGTTTCCTGTAGGGTCTGTAGTATGTGTTTTCTCTCCCCCCCCCACCGCCATTGTCTGTGAAGTAATTATAGGATAGGGGAGAGGTCTTTTTAGAATCAATTCCAGAAGCAATAATGTGGGTAGGTTGGTTTGTTCGTTTTCCCTCAGTTGTTCATTCAGCTACTAACAAAGTTGTTGGTTGTAACATCTAAGAAGATGATATTACATTCAGAAAGTGTATTATTGTTACCTGCTACCTCCTTGCCTTCCTGATGTCTATTTTTAGGTTTAGTTAAAATGTTAAAAAAATGTTGAATGGCAGTCCTGGGCAGTTAAAAGTGGTAGATGTTTGTTCTGGGACTTGTAGTTTCCCATGTAGGGTTCCATGAGTTAAATTTAGAATGCTTGACTAAGACTGAGGAGGCCCAGGGTTATGTCTGCCCTCAGTCATGGAAACCCATTTGGTGAATTGTGGGTCAGTTGCAGCCTCTCTGTCTGAATTGCCACAGAGGGCTATTACTACAATAATAAAATTAAAAGGAACACAACACATTTTAAATTGTCGAGGAAAGGTGTGGTATAAAATCTAACAAATGAATGCAAGCTTCTTGAACACAGTCCTTTTACTGAACGTGCCTGTTACACTCTCTCAAAATTCCAGATGTGTTGCTGATTTCCCAAATGGAATCTGCCCTGCAAAACTGTTGGGGCAACACCTGGGCAGTTAGAGGAGCAGGACCCTCTTTTTCCATGACATGTAAAGGGTGACATGTTCCTCTTGCTATTCAGTGGGTTCTCTGCTTCTTTGTCTTCAAGGCTGCTTGGCAAGTCAGTTGCCAGTGAGACTCTAGCCTTGCTTGTCCCAGAAAGAAGAAACTGGGAAAGGAATTGGAATACTTTGGGAGTTTTCCCAGATGGGAGAGGATTTAAAACTGAGCATTGCAGCTAGGCTGAGTTTTGAGCTTGACTCCGCTTACCACATGAGTTTTGTGGCTTGGTAAGGAGGGTTTGATTTTGCCTTTTCTGCACTTTAGCAACTTTTAGGTCACAGCTGTCAGGACAGATTATCTGAAGTGGAATGGTCATTTAATCTGATTCTTGTCTCTGTGTGAAAAGGTGAGGGAGGGCCAGAGAAGGAGCCTCTCCCTTCCCATGCATCCCATAAGGCAATGCTAGATGTGCGAGAGGCATCTTTTCTATCCTGTTGCTTGTAGGACACTGGAATTGGGATGAACCACGAAGAACTTCTGTCCAATTTAGGGACCATTGCTAGATCTGGCTCCAAGGTAAGGTGAAGAGGGGGACTGTGATCTTGTGGGTGTGGCTTTGCATATTTGAGTACCGTTGTAGCACAAACAGAGCTTTAATCTCCACAGAACTTCTTGTACATTTGTTGAATAAAACCTGTTGCTGTTTTTAGCTTTGTAATTTGATTGCTTTGCATTTAAACATTTTTTAAAACATTTGCATCACTAGTCTGGGAGAAAACCTGAGCTTTCTGGTGGTAACTGGCTTCATTTTGTTCATTCCTATCTATCCATCCATCCATCCATCCATCCATCCATCCATCCATCAACTAACTGTTACAAAATGATTGAATCCAACTCACTCAAAATAGAGTTCAAAATTAGTTTTTTTATTCTTGTGTTATTTGGACAAAAAGCAAATCAAGTGTTTAATCAATGTTGATTAATACATATAATTTCTCTGTTTTCTTGTAATATTTATTACAATAAATTATATGCCCAACAAGGCTAGCAATAAATGCACGTGCCCAACTAGGCTAACAAAGATGCCCTATAAGGCTAACAACAGTGTATCAATAAGCAACTGCCCTACTAGGCTACCCAAGTTGCTGTCAATATTCTTGCCCAACTAGGCTACACATTCACACAAAATACTTACATACACTCTCAACACAGTTGATCAGGCTGTGCTAGAGCGGGCCTGGAATCAGACTCAGGGCGTCCCCTGCTCCAACAAGAGTCGTCTCGCACTTCGAGGTGGGCATGGTTTCCATCCTTTCTTTTATACCCAGCTTGTTTACTTAGAATTCTGGTGAACACTTCATCCAGGTCAACTCCATCCAGGTCATCTCAAAAACAGTGCATGTCAGGAACAGTTCACATTAGGAACAGTTGGGTAACTTGTTATGATGGAACCTCTCGTTCCGTTATCTTATAAATTTATGATATTCACTGCATTCCTTACACCCACCAACGTTCCAGCCTTATCAGTGTTGAGAACTCATTTGTACAAGCTATCTAGCTTACATTCCAACATTCCAACACTGCAGCAACGTGAGTTTCCTAGTAAAGTTCATGAATAGGATAAACATGGCTGTTCTATGGTTATGTGATTATATGCTAAAAGTTAAATTCATTACATAACTCACTCAGTTTGAAGGCCACCCAACTCAAATAATGTGACTGGGCGTAACAAACAGTAAAGCTATATGCGCATGCATGTGTGAATGTATGTATATTTTATTTACGGGGTATAAATATATCCACTGCCATTTTCTTGAATGATATTTAAATAAAAAACAAGGGTTTGGGGAAGAATGCTTAGGTGATACGCTGGTTGTGGACTCAAGGACCAGAGTGGTATTTGGTTCTTTGCAAGCAGGGATGGTAGGAAGGGGAGGCAAACCGGTTGGGTCCCCCTTCATGCACTTAGCCTGTCTATGTTGTATCTACAGGCCTTTCTGGATACACTGCAGAGCCAAACAGAGGCCAGCAGTAAGATTATTGGCCAATTTGGAGTGGGCTTCTATTCAGTCTTTATGGTGGCTAATCAAGTGGAAGTTTTCACCAAGTCAGCAGAGCCAGATAGCCTCAGTTATTGCTGGCGTTCAGATGGGTAAGGATGTAGCAGAGGCTTGGGTGAGGGGCTGTAGCTGAATGATTAAAGGGCTGCATGGCACATTCTAAGCTTTGCTGGAAAATTGGGGGGCCTTGGATTCTACTTGCCTGCCTGAATTGGAATCCCAGAGTGAAGGCAAGTTTAAAAGGGCTAAGCAGAAGAGAAGGCCTATTCTCTGCAAGATGTTTCTCATGCTTCCGCAGAAATTGGTGCCCAGGTAACGGGCGCTAGAATGTTACTTTCCATGGGGGAGAGCTGGTCATGCAAATTTTGCACGAGGACAAGAGTCAGGTGTGCACTGGTTTACTGCTTGGGGGATAGGACTTAGCCTGTGGGGTCCTACTTGTTTGCAGTTCATAATTACAACTTGCTTATTTCCTCTAACTTGCTTTTTTAATTCTAGTTCTGGGATGTTCGAAATTTCAGAAGCTTCTGGAGTTCAGGTTGGGACTAAAATAATTCTCCATCTAAAGGAAGATTGCAAGGAGTTTGCCAGCGAGGAACGAGTCAAAGGTGAGCAATCAGAGTAGGGAGCTTGCTTGCTTTCTCATCTCTGAATAGACATTAGTGCTGTGTCTGTCAGACCTGCTTTATGAGATGCAGCGCCTGGCTTGTGGGGAAGAAACACAGCTTGGTGGCCTGTCTTAACCTGTTTTGCATGGGGAAGGGCCCAGTTTTGGTCTTTGCAAATATTGGGGAAAGCTCTCTTCTGCCTGGATCCTAGTCAGTGAGCCACATCCAGTCCAAGGAGTTGTTGCTGGGGTAGATGGCTCAGTGGCATGACTCCTTGTAAAGTAATTTTATATATGGCAAGTTGCTTTTGAATTTGGGGGAAAAAAATCCTTCTTAGCTTGGCAGGCTAAGGACTAATAGCTGTAGTTGATGCTTTGCAGAATGCTTTGGAAATGTCTTATGTGTAACCCTTTGCCATCCAACCCTTAGGATCTGTTTTTTTAATTCGGTCTATTCTTTAAATGTAGCCCTGGTCAGCCTCTTGAGGGAGGGTATTCCCGGCCCCCTGAGTAGTGTTTCTGAAGATGATTGGAAGGAGTATATGGGGAGATGGTGCCAAACCATGAAAGGCTCGATAGCTTAATAGCAACACTCAGAGTGGGGTTTAGAATTGAATGGTGCAGGAAAAGCATCCTTAACTAATATATTATGTGATCCTGTATTGCACTCTCGAATTCCTTTCCTTCCCTTCTGCAACATCAACTGTATGGTGGCTGCCTCTGATTAGTACATGGCCCCAATCATGCAGCGGATGAAGATCCTCACTGGGGGAGCAGAGGGAGGTTGGCAGAGTTTTCAGCCCATCCTTTTTCCTTTTCTAGAGATCATCATGAAGTATAGCAACTTTATCAGCTTTCCTCTTTATCTGAATGGGCAACGTGTCAACACCCTGCAGGTAAGGCAGTGCCGGGTGGACCGTGGAGCTGGGCTTGAGTCACATAGAATTTCAGCAGGCAGGGATCCCACAGTCCTCTGGCATCTTCAGAAGAACTGTATGGAGGAAGTGGCCTTTGGAAAACCCCTTTCACTGTAGACAAGCTGCTCTTTTCTACCCTGTTGCCCATGCATTACAGAAATGTTAATTGTGCCCTGTGATTATCTGGATCTCCTGTGGTGCTTTGGGGTTAATAAGAATTACCGCTGGCACCAGCAGCATCTGCAGAGTGCTGCCATGTTCATGCAAACTTGCTGTTTTCTCCTCTACTGGTGCTTCTGGCTTGGCCACCCCTACCTTTTTGGCTTGTGGCTAGCTTCAGTTACGGATCTGTTCCCTCCACTCAGGCTCTTTGGATGATGGAGCCCAAGGAGATTGGAGATTGGCAGCACACGGAGTTTTACCACTTTATTGCCCGTGCATATGACGAGCCTCGCTACATCCTGCATTACAAGACGGATGCGCCCCTCAACATCCGCAGCATCTTTTATGTGCCAGGGGTGGTGAGTGGGAAGGGTGGGCAGCCTTGCCTCATTTGGATGGCCTGAGATCTAAAGCTGTTGTGTCAGGAGATTGTAACAGAGGATCTCACCTCACCTCACCTCACCTCACCTCATCTCACCTCACGAGGATGGGTTTCTGCACTGCAACTCCCTGATTTCTGTTTCTGTGTTCTGTTTCTTTCTTAACTCTCTAGAAGCCTTCCATGTTTGATGTGAGTCAGGAGCAAGGCTCCAGCATTGCCCTCTATAGTCGCAAGGTCCTGATCCTGACCAAGGCTACAGAGATCTTACCCAAATGGTTACGTTTCCTGAAAGGTAGTTAGAAGAGCCCTATTCAGGGGGAAGAGGCTGGAGGCTGGCAGGATTGTTGCAAGACACAGCTTACCTCTCTATCTGCCCTCCCTGCAGGGGTTGTGGACAGCGAGGATATCCCCTTGAATCTCAGCCGAGAACTGCTTCAAGAGAGTATCCTTGTCAGGTGAGGAAGAAGCTTGGTTTCAATGTCTTTGGTGGGCAGTGACTTGTGGCTTCTCTGGAACTTGCTCTGTTATGGCTGCAAACTAGAGACATGATATTTTTGACGCGGTGTCCTAACATAGTTGATATAAAAGTGGTGTGTAGTTTCTGCCGTCTGGGGGCCAAGTTGGTTTGTTTGATGTTTTGTCGTTCTAAGCAAGTATTGAAGGGAGCTATCAACTTTAGAAAGAGAACCCAGACGTCTAAGAATAGAATGTCAGCTAGCAGTTCAGCTGAGCTGTGGATCTCTCCCTCCCTCCCTCCATTGCAGCCTAAGATCTTGGTATCCTCCTTGGATTTTTTTTGGATCACATCAGTTAGGCGCGAGTTGGGGAGAAGTAACGCCTTGTAGTTACTGCCAGTTCTGGCTTTGTAGCAAGTCATATGCTCTTGTTCCCTGTCCTTTCCTACTGACGCATTAACACTGGGTTTTGATCATCTTGTGTAGGAAGCTCAGAGAGGTTTTGCAGCAGAGGCTGATCAAGTTCTTCATTGACCAGAGTAAGAAGGACCCTGACAAATATGCCACATTCTTTGAGGATTACGGACTGTTTATACGTGAGGGAATTGTCACGCTGGCTGAGCAGGAAGCCAAGGTATGCTGAAGCTCTGGCTGAGTGACCAAAAGGGCTCCCACATCTCTAAAGCCCTCACCCTCCCCTTTGGTAATTAGTGCGTACAAAAGAGATGCCAGCTGGGGCTAATCGAGGTGGGTGGGTGAGCCTGCCTACATTTCTTTCCCTCATGACTGACAAGTTATCCTTCCCAGGAGGAAGTAGCAAAGCTGCTGCGCTATGAGTCCTCAGTGCTGCCTTCAGGCCAATTAACCAGCCTCCCAGAATATGCTAGCCGTATGCCAGCTGGCAGCAGAAACATCTATTACCTGTGTGCTCCCACTCGCCATTTGGCTGAACACTCTCCATACTACGAAGCAGTGAAGAAGAAAAACGTTGAGGTGAGCAAAGAGATTCAGAGGCTGGAGCTCAGAAGAGAGAAGGTGGGTTCTGGGGGAGGATGCAGTTGTATTGGTGCTTGGTTCTCAGAAGTCCCAACAGCTTGTTGCCTGGAGCAGAGTATGGTGCTGATGTTCCCTGTTGTCATATTAGCTTTGTTCTGCAGGAAGCTAAGCTCTTGCCCCATGAGGGTGGAAGAAGAGCAGGAGGAAGTTTTCTGGCAAGCTCATTGTATTTCACTCACGGTTGCTCAGTCTTCCTTTCACCATCTGTTGAGGCACACGCAACCAGTTCTCCCCACTTGCTGTGCCCTGTGGCTTTTAAATGGCAGGAATGGGTGTCTTGAGATTGCTGGAGATGTAGCCCTGGACAGCGGTTGGGAGTTTATATGGGGAACACACTCACACCCCTTTCAGTGAGATGATTATTTCCAAGGGATCAAGGATAAGTACATAATCCACACTGACAGGAGAGGACACAAAGAATCTTTTGTTAATCCTCTACCTTTAGTAAGGACCATCTAGCCAAGTTTTGCTTGAGCACTTTTACACACACACCTTTTGCTTTCACTTACTCAGTGAACCCTCAGCAGGCAACTGGCCAAGAAGCCTGAGAGGAATGGAGGAAGCAAGCGTGTTTGCAACTTCAGAAGTTGTGTGTGCATGGAGTATTTCCCCAGCAATTCCCGTTTGACCGTCTCTTTTATGACAGTCCTTCTTTTGCTTCGGGTGTTGATGTTCTTGAGTTAGATGCACCTCAGCTGGGTTGTGTTTTCTGCTTCTTGAACAGTTTCTCATCTTAGGCCAGCTTTGAGTTTCACCTGGTCTAAATACTTCCTGGCTTTGCATGTCTGTGTTCTTTAGATAGTTTTGGTCCATGTTTGCTTCCTCACTTTGTGCTACTCCCCGTTTTTCCCCTCCCCTCAGGCTCTTGTCAAATTGCTGATGTCAGAGTCCATAATATATATAACAAGGGTTCCTGGGGCTTGTGAGCTCCTGCATCTCAAAGGGTATGGCTTGCTTGCTGCAGATAGTAATTGAAAATACTGTGGAAGACAGAGTCTAGTCAAGTGTGTATATGGGAAGGGAGGAATTGCTCTCTTGGAGCTGTGTTGAGCTGAGCCCACCCTCTCTCTGGGCCACCAGGTGCTCTTCTGCTATAAGCAATTTGATGAGCTGACTCTTCTGCACCTACGAGAGTTTGACAAAAAGAAACTGATCTCAGTAGAGACAGATATTGCTGTTGACCACTACAAGGAGGAGAAGTTTGAGGAAAGTCACTCAGGTAGGTGCATGATAGGAGCAGTCTGATCATTGGGGCCTTCCTTGGCCAGAAATGGCTGCCTTATGCTTTGGAGAAGGAAGTGAATTTTAGTGCTGTGAGGAGCAAAGTCAGCCTGTGATTCTGAGGGGGGATGTAGAGAGTAAGGAAGAGTCTCTATTGGTCAGCTGTAGAAAGAACAAGGAAAGGCTTGTTATATCCCTTTGGGGATGGAAAGGGAGTGACCTCTTTTTAGCTTTGATTCAGTTTGCTGTTTCTCTCCTCGAAATGCTGCTGCTGTGGTGGCTTTCATCCTCTCACTTCAGCTGAAAATTGCCTGAGCTCCCAAGAGGTGGAGGATCTTCTAGCCTGGATGAGAAATGCCCTTGGCTCACGTGTTGCCACTATCAAGGTGAGAGATGAGGGAGGCCATGCTCGGTGGGTGTGGGGGGAAGAACATACATGTCTAAGGAGCCCCCAGGGCTGTATCATATTAGGGAGCCTGGACTTCAGCTCCATTTTCCATAGCAAGTTGGAGAACTCAGTGGGGAACTCCAGAAGTGGGATGAAGAGCATGGAGAAGTGGTGGGTCATGCATAGCTCTTGTGCCTAGGATCCTTGGACAGCCGCCTCCTCTAATTATTATAGTCATCCTCTTTCCCAAACTGGCACAAGCTGCTTCGGGGATCCTTCAGGCACTCCTTGCAAATGGAGCCTTACATATGAGTCATATTTGATCTCTCTCCCCATTTCAGATCACTGAAGTCAGGGTTTAAACTGAATGGACATTTCTGTTGGTGGTCATGATTAGTTATTTCTGCAGCCCCAGTGTGAAATGTGGCGAGGGGAGGAAAGGAGGGAGTAGGCCTAGAATCAGCAGGTTTGGGGAAGAAATTTAGTTGTGTTGGCATGGTAGCTTCCTGGGGTGCAGAGCATGCCCCAAGGTGCTGTTTGGGCTTTGCTGGGGTCTCTTGGCTTGCCTACAGGTGACGCCACGTCTGGATTCGCATCCAGCCATGATCACGGTGCTGGAGATGGGTGCTGCCCGTCACTTCCTGCGCATGCAACAGCTGGCAAAGACCAGTGAAGAACGAGCCCAGATCCTGCAACCCACGCTGGAGATCAATACCGGGTATGGGGAAGAAGTCACCCAGGGGACTGCTTTCAGAGGCATCTCTTAGAGAAGGGTCCTCTCCTTTCTCCTGTCCTGTGGCTCTTATACTGTCTCTTTTTTCTCTAGACATGTACTAGTCAAGAAACTCAACCAGTTACGAATTGACCAGCCTGACCTGGCCCAAATGCTGCTTGACCAGGTGAGTTGCATTGACTGCTGGTCAAAATAAAGCTCTGTATGGCCTTGACTTTTTTTTGAGTTAGGGCATCATCACGTAGGCACCTTTTCAGGGCTGGTAGGTAAAATGGAAATTTTGAAGTGTGGTATGTATGCTGACATGTGCTGGCAGTTACCCGTTCAGTAGGCTACGATTTCCTACCATCTGCATTTTCTGGAAATTTTAATTCCAGATGCATTCTTGCAAGTAAAAATGCTGGAGGCTGGTATTTGTTCTGTAGCATTTGAAGAAAAAAGTTTTGTTTTTTTTAAGTCAGGTGGGGAAGGACGTTTGGAGAGCACCCAAGAGAAATGTCTGCATTCATGTATTGCTTTCTCCTGAGATCTGTCATGTCTTTAGGAGAGGGGTTATAGGTTAGGTGCTATAATCCTGAAATTGAACTTGGAAGGAGTTTGCTGCCTTCACAAATCCAAAATGGTGCTTCCTTGTATCTTGGGGTTTTGTCCATCTTGAGAATGATTGAATCTTATTCCCCACTGTGAGGAAAAGATAAGTAGTTGGGACCTTCTTCAGGGTATGTGCGTAATTCCTGGTCATGCCTTTCGTACAGTTGCATTAACCGTAAGAGGATGGGGGAAGTGTGCACTTTAATATGGACTTCACTCAGTTTGTCTTTCAGAAATCTGTGCGGAACTCAGAATAGAGTATTGCAGTTGTAACTCAACTTGCATATGTGCATTTTTACTCAACAGAAACAGATTGTATGAAGGAAAAATAATCTGCAGAAATGCTTATTAGAAAGAATGTGACTTGTTCGTAGAACACTGAAGCCCAGTGTAGCTAACCATGTTTAGCCTAGTGTGTTGTGCAAAGCTGGCATTTGGTCAGGTGTCCTGTCAACCTGGAAGACTGGGTTAATAACTCATAGGTAAGAATGTTGTGTAAATATAGCCATTGTATAAAATGCATATGAAAATATTTCTGTATGGATTCCTTTTTACAAAACTAAATATATACAGATTTGTGCTGGGAGCAGGTTCATTTCTACCACTCTGTCTTGCCCCTTCACACCTTTGTGGAATGGGTGGGTATATTTCCCCGAGCCCATTCACAACAGTGCGAATCCTTGGTGTACCTCTCTGGCTACTCAAACACTTTTTTCCTCCAGAATGAAAAAAATAAAAAGGCAGAAAATCAGAAATAGCTTTTCAGCCTCCTTTGCTAGTGGTTGAAATAGCTGTCCCGGACCCCGTTTGCACACGCAGGCGAGGGAACCGGGAAGAGCCGGGGAGCTGGACGGGGCCGGGGAGTCCGTATGTCTGCGAGAGGCCTCCCTGCCACCCCGCGGCGCCAGAGGGCGCGGAAGGCCCCTGACCGCCTCTGGCTTCTTCCTTGGCTGCAGATATACGACAACGCCATGATAACAGCAGGACTGAACGAGGACCCCCGGCCGATGGTGAACCGGCTGAACGAGCTGCTCGCCAGGGCTTTGGAGAGGCACTGAACCGGCGCCGAGTCCACCTCCGCGGCCCGCCTTCCTCGCCCCTCTGCCGGGGAGTCCCAGAGGGGAAGGCCCGGCGCCGCAGAACGTCGCGCAGCGTGTGGCACCAGACAAAATAAAAGGCGTGAACGGCTCCTGCTTCCTTCGCGCGGTCCTTTGCGCCGGCTCGGGGCTTTTGGCGCGGCGCGTCGCGGCCGCCGGGCGGCAGGGGGCCCTCGCGCGGCGGCGGCGGGCGACCCCGCGCTTGCGCGGCGGCGGCGGCGAAAATGGGCGACTCGGAGGACGAGTTCCGGCTGCAGGCCCCGCGGGGGCGCCGGCGGGGGGCGGCCCCGGTGGTGCGCGGCGAGGGGGAGCGGCCCGGCTGCGGGGGGGCGCGCCGGCGGCTCGCCGGGGAGGGCGGACCTCGCGGGGCGGGCAGAGCTGCGCCGGGCGGCGGGCTGAGGCGGGACGGCGCCCCTTCGGCGGCACGCCCGCCCGGGAGGAAGAAGCGGAAGGCGGCGGCCGCGGAGTCGCCGGCGGCCGGCCCGGGCGGGAAGCGGCCCGCGGCAGGTCAGTTCGTCCGTCCGTCCGTCCGTCCGGGGGGCCCGGGGGGCGGGCCGGGCCGCTCCAGCCGCGTTCCCCGCCGCGCGGGGGGGCTGACCGCCGCCTGTTCTCCCGCCTAGAAAAGAAGGACCGCGGAGAGCCGCCCGCGCTGCTGCTGCAGGGGCCGGAGGAGGCCCGCCGAGGAATCGAGGCCCGCGCGGCCGCGCTGCTGTCGGAGGCCCCGGCGGCGCCCCGCACGCCCCCGCTGCCCGCCAGCCGCTGGCGGGAGGCCGCCGCGGGGCGCCCGGCGGGGCCCGGAGGCGGACGCGGCTCGCTGTGGGGGCTGAGCTCGCTGACGGGCCGGCGCGCCTCCGGAGGCGTTGGCGCCGCGGCCTCGGCGCCGGGGACAGACGAGGTGCGCTCGCCGCCCGGGCTCCGAGGGGCGGGCGCGGAGGGCCGGGCAGCTCGGCAGGGCCCCTCCGTGGCGCTCGGCGTTGCCGGCCCGCGTCGAGTGAGAAACGCCGGGCGGTCTGGAGGCCGGGTCGGGCCCCCCGTGGCCCGGCTGCGGGCTTCGTTTCTGGGCGGCGCGGCAGCCTCGCGTCTTCTTCTCAGGGTCCGGCGTTCGGCGTGTCTGCGGCGTTGCCGGGGTCTGGCGGGTCTCCGGAGGTGGGGCAGTTCCCGAGCGCAGCCCGCGGACGTCTGCGAGGGAGCGGTCCTGGGGACCAGCGGCAGCTGGCTTGCGGCCGGGGAGACGCTGACGCCCTGCAGGACCTGCTGGAGCTGGCCGGGGAAGGACTGACGCTCACGCAGTGGAGCCTGGACGTTGGGCGGCCGGAGCGGCCGGGTGAGGGCTGCTTTGCAACGGCCAGCGCAAGCCCCCGGGGTGGGACCGGGTGCCCAGAGGGTAAAGGCCTAGGCTGCTTGTAGGGACGGGAACATCACCGGATCTCGACGGGGCGGGCGGTGCAGCACTTTAAGCCCTACGTTTGATGTTTTGTAAGCGGCCGCGAGGCTATGGGAGTTAGCGGCGTAGCGGGCCAAATAAGTTAATAAAATAAGCGTCACCTTGGAGAGAGGTCTTTCTTTTTGGAGAAATGTTTCTGTGTGCGGCATGGTCTTGGTCTAAAAATAAGGTATTAATCTCTGCGAAACCTTATCCCCCTTGAAGACCGTTCTGTGATGTCTGAGGCCCAACAGGAAGGGAACAGAGCCCAAGGAAATTTGCCAGGATATAACCAACATTTTTGATTTGTACTCACCTATAACAATGGTGGTAATTCTGGGCCAGGTTTGTATTAATGATGATGGTGATGATTTTTTTGTAGAGCAAGAACAGATGTCAGGTGTCCTGCAAAATGCTTTTATTCGGTTATCGGAGCAGCAGCAGCAGCAACTATCCCGAAAACGCTCTTGTGAAACAGTAAGGATAGAATTGTATGCATGGGGTACATAGATGCTGAATAATGTTGAGAATCCCCCCAAATGCAGCAGGGCGAGCTCTGCAGTTCCTTTGCAGCACCATAATAGGGGCAAAGGGATAACTGGATTCCTGTATTATGTAAAGTGCCATTTCTGTTTATTGAATATAGATCACCTGAAGACTCTGGGATTAGGCAGGTGTATGACCTGCAGTCAGTCCTTTCCCCAAACCTTCCTTTTTTAATGGAAGGCTTAATTTTTTTGAACGAGGAGTTTAACCTCTTCTATCTGCTTGTGGGCTGAGGAAGAGAAACTGATTGTTTTCCTGTTTCCCGTTCTAGTTCCCCCTTGGCTTACTGGCTGCTGCCTTCAAGGAGATGGTCAACAACCCCCATTTGAGCGATATCCAGATCCAGGTGGACAGCGGGGAAATCTTCTATGCCCATATGTTTGTACTGTATGCACGGTGTCCTCAGCTTTTACAATTTGTAAGTAGCCATCAAAATATTTAAGGGATGTGCATTCTAAAAATTTAACATTGTTTATGGTTGATTGTTGTTCTGGATCCAGATTTGTAGACTGCTTCCAATATCTCATCTATACATTTTCCTCTTGAGGTTGACTCTCTAATCAGCTTAGCTTGGGAGTGGAATTCTAGTGAGGGACACGCCAGTTATTTTGCTTGTCAGTTATAGAGGACTGCAGCCAATGAACCCAACTTTCGAAGGGTGGCTGTAGGCAGCAGGATTAACCAGAGATCTTAGAACAAAGTTATTCCTGTGAGCAGCAACTAGCCATGCCTTACAATAGGCCAGTGCAAAATAAAGCCAATTCAGCAAGATGGAGGCTGTAAGAGCAGAAAAAAGAGTGCATCAGTTGGAGGGGCTTGACGAAAAGAAGTCAGTTGAATTTTACAGATCTAACTGGAGGAAAATAACAGAGTGGAACAAAGGAACTTTGGCTAGCTTACAGGGCACTGATGTTGGTGTTGTTCGGTTATGTTGCAAAAAAAATTGCTCTTGTGCTTCAAAATATAAACACTTAGGCAGGAGAACTTGTGATTGGCAGACTGCCCCACTTGGAAGCCATTTTTTTAATGGTGGCAGAAAGCCTAATAGTTTTGAATGCCTGCACTATAGAACAGTTTTCACATGTGAGAGGAAAGTTTGAAAGAAGCAGGGAAAGAAGCTTGGGTTCTGATTGCTGCTGCAGAGATCTGTGTCTTTTTTTGTTCTGCCACCAGGTTGACCATAGAAGTTTTGTGGTGGCTGAAGATGGAGAAGTTGGAGCCTGCCGTGTACTGTTACATGATGCTTCGGGGGGGGCTGTTGCTCTGTTCTTGAACTACCTCTACGCAGCTGAGCATTTCATACCTCAGCATTTGCTGTCAGGTGTGGCTGACCTGGCAATAAGGTTGGTGTGTTGATGCTTTAGGGCATTTGCTTGGCTGGAAATCGTTGTGAAACTTACTGTACAACAATTTTGAACACAGCTCATTCTGGCTTGCTGTATAAAGCATGAATAAGAGTTTTGTTATCTTACGTCATGGACTGTACCGTGTATGGGAGAAAGACCATTTACGTATATTTACATGGTTGCAGGTTTGGAGTGAATGAACTGGCTGTTCTATGCGAAGGCCAGCGCAGCGAAGGGATATCTGTAGAAAAGTCAGCCAGTGCCAAAGACAGAGCTGGAACGTTTGAGGAACTCCTGAAGTCCATGTGGCAAGATGAAGATGAAGAAACTGCACCAAAATCTGTATGCAGAGATGAAATCAGTGACAATATGAATGAGCAGGAACTAGAGGAAATTTATGAGTTTGTGGCTACCCAGCGCAGAATGACCCCTGATGAAGTGAGGAAGGAAAAGGCCTGCACTGAATGCAGACATGATAGAGAAAAGAAGATTGGCCAGGATGGTGGTTCATGCCCAAAAAAGATGCTGGAGAAGCCCACAAAGGGCATGGCAATTAAGGAAGGTGAAATAAAATGCGAGTCATCCACATTGAAAAATTCTATTGCCAGCATGGAAAAGGATCTGAGAAAGTTTTCCGTTGAGTTACAGCAAGTTTTTAAGGAAATAGTGCCCTTTAGAAATGATACTAGAAAAGAACCCACACACGAGGTTCTTTCTGGTTTAGCTGGGGTTTCCAGTCAGAGAAATCACCTGGAGAGCTCTGCAAACCAATTTTCTGTCTCAGAAATGAAATGTTCTCTCTGGGAGCCGAGTATTGACATAGCCGTAAAAGAAACCACATCAAGAAATTTTCCAAGATTTTTTCAAGTGCCAGCAAAAGATCTCCAGATGACTTTGTCAAGGGACCTTGAATCTCCTTCCTCTCTGCTTACATCTGCATCACAACCAAACATATTAAACAGGCTTCCCTCTCAAAAAGAAAAGCAAGAGAATATAAAGAGGAAGGGAAAGCCTCCTGTCAGCAGCCTGGAGAAGCCTGGTGGGGTGAGTCCTCATCTGAATGTTCAGAGGAACCATATTGTGGTATTGGATTCTGATGAAGAGCTGGAACGGGAGGCAGGAAAGAAACAGGCAGAGGCTGCTTCAGGCTTCTCTAGACAACAGTCATGGCATAAAGTGAGCCCTGTTGCAGATGTCCTGAATTGCAGGAGCCCATCCCCTCCCCAACAGGGTGTGAGTAAAGCGGGTGATTGGTTGGGCACACTAGTTTGTGATGAGGCACAGTCTTTGGGTGAAAGCCATCAGCCCTTAAATCTCAGTAGTCACAAAGAAGGCAGCTGCTGGGAAAATTTGGGCTGGAGTGAAGGAAAGACATTGGTGGTGCCTGAAACTCCTCTGTCCGCCTGGAATAGCTTGCATGACACGCAGGTTGAAAAATCCAGGTTGAATTCTGGCCTTGAAAAGCAGCGGACTCATGAAACCCAGACAAGACAATTATCTTGCAGCTATACCCCTCTGCCAGTGCTTTCATCTACCTCTTCACTTGAAACAGTGAAGCCTGACAATGGCCTATATGCAGCAGAGGGTGATGTGGTGGTTGTGGATGACAGTGAGGAGGAGCAGGAAGCAGTGCCACCATTATCAAGGTGCCTCTTTGCAGAACCTTTGGAGGTAATAACTGTAAATGCCAGAAATCCTTTGGGGCCGTCAGTGCACATGTTCGATGTACAGGACAATCACCCTGTTACTGATGGTGGTAGTATAGCTAATTCATCAGCCACGTTCCATTTTGGAGTGGGAGATTTGCTATTGCACAACTCTCAGAATTGTTCTGGAGAAGACTCTGACAGAAGTGAAGCTCCTCCTGTCTCCCAAAGTTTGTCTGCTTCCATACCTGTCCCAAAGATTTCTGGTAAGTTGCTGCTTTGGGTCAGTTATGACAAGTTCTTTGACAGCTAAGCCTACTTTGTAACATGGCCAAAAAAAATGAGAGCACTTTTCCTGCCTGTTACTTAGCTAGCTGTCAAGCCCTTTGAAGCTCAATGAACGATCACACTGAAGCACAAGACCAGAATCCTTGAAGCTGGCTGAGCTTCATTTGGCACTGGGCCTCTACTCAGTTTGGCAAAAGATAGTGATCTCCCTTGTGCTCCCTGCTAGTTTAGATGAGCCCTTTTTCCTGTAGATCCCGGAAGGGGAGCAACTATCTGGAAACCCAGTTTTGGCTTCTTCCTTCTAAAGTGCTTATCTAATTAATTGTTTTAAACTTTAAAAAATTGTGCATGATGGGAATGTTTGTCTCACAGCTGTTTTTCCAGAGCTTTTGGGTGACTTCACGATGGACCACTAACCAATGTATACAGTGGTGGTATGCAGGGTTTGCAGCAGTGTTGCCCACATGGGTGACTTGATTCGGTTCCCTTTTGATCTGCTACAGATCTTGCCTGCCAAGTCAGGGAAGAAGCCTCTTGCATTACTCCGCTGATGCCCTTGCCACCTTATTCAAACATGGACACCCCGGAGCTGAAGAAGGCACTGAGCAGGTGGGTGCTGTCAGGATTGAAGCAGGTTCCTCCCATAGGCAAGAATTTACAAAATGCACCTTATTGGTTATGCTTACTTGCCAATTGTGGCTTTGCTACCATTTCTTCTTAGGTTTGGTGTCCGTGCTCTCCCAAAGCAGCAGATGGTTTTAAAACTGAAGGAAATTTTTCAGTTTACTCACCAACAGGCAGGAACCAACTCCAAGAAAAAGGCTATGCCAATTGCTACCAGTTCCTTTCAGAAGCTGCAGCGAAAATTTGTATCCCCTTATCAGATGCTTCAGGGGAGCCAAAATACAAATGGCTTTACAGGTATCTCTGAAGGAGATAATCAGAGGCCAGAGGCTGGATTTGGGTGGCCAAAGGGAGCAACTGTTCCTGCAAACAGATTAACTATTGGAGGTGGCACTGGAGACCTAATCCTTACATCTTCTCAAGAGTCAGCTGGATCATCAGGAGATGGAAGTGAGACTTGTGCAACATCTCAGAGGTATAGGGCAGTTTTGAAGCAGTATGTTCATTCTTTCATTCTGAGTTTTTAGGCTGATAGTATGTATTGCCAGATGTTGAGGCATGAAGGCAAAAACTGCTTAGAAAAATCACCTGCCCTCCCCCATGTCCTCAGACAGCCATATTCTCTACTCTTATTTAGCTTTAAGTGGGGATAAGGTTGAACTGATGCTGTGTAGTGGACATGAGTACCCTTGGCTTGGGTTATATGCCAGAGTTTTTTAAAAAAATAAGGTAAGTTGCCTTTTCCTTTCTCATCCTATTCCTAGTTCTTCAACTGAGTTTGAAATCAGCATGCTGGCAGAGAAAGAGGAAGACGTCCCAGCCTCTCAGACTGCAGAGAGTGGTGAGGTGCAGAAATTGGAAATCTTGAGGCACTATATTCATTCCAGCCCATTTCTTTGCCAGCAAATTCTGCTGTACCAGCCCATTGAACTGTCTGTATTGCATGCAGAACTGAAGCAAAATGGCATAAGGATTGCATTGGACAAGTTATTGGACTTTTTGGATGCCAGCTGCATCACATTTACAACTGCAGACGCTCGGAGAGAAAAGAAACAGCACCTCCATAGAGCCAAGAAAAAGGGGCGAAGGTGACGCTGAGCTCTTTGGATGTGGCATTCTGCCAAAAGATGAACTCCTGGAGGTTTCTTGCTCTGCAACTTTCGTCAGCTGCCACCTCTCCTTTTTCATATTTATATATTTGTTGTTTTTTTGGCAAAATCATCCGTGTTAGGTTTGTAGTGAGTTTGATCCCCTTTGGCCAAACTTTGGCTTTGGGCAGTGGATAGCTTGCATCCCAAGAGCAGCTTTGGAAAAATGTGTTGATTTGAATGCAGTGGCAGTCTTCAGTCCACTTTCCCACTGGCTTAGATATGGATTGTCCCAGTTTGGTAATAAAAGACTTTGTTTTCTAAGGATTTAAATATCTTTCCACAGACTACAGCTGAAATTAAGTTACTCAAACTTAATTTGGCTCAGTTACTCAACTGCTTAGTTGCCCAAATAGCAGATTTCGAGGAATTGCTATATGTCAGAGTTGGCCACTTGCAACACCTGTTCTTAAGAGTTGCATTGAATCCTGATGAGTGATTTCAGCATGCCTGTTGGGAACAATCCATTAACACCTAGAAATCTCTTCAGCACATCCTTTCCCCAGGTGTAAAATACAGGGCTATGGCTGGCTGACAGGGAGGAAAAACTTACTCAACTTTGAAGTTTATGCGGCCTGAGACTACCACCCAAGTAATTCACTACGAAATTGTCTCCCAGGAGTTGCTTGCTGTGGTGGTTAAAAAAAAAAAAAAAGCAAAGCTGGGGAGAAGAGAAGCTGCATTTAGCAAGATGCAGATGATGCGAGAGGGCAACATTTTTATTGACCGTACTCTAAACTCTTGCTTCTCAAACACTTGGGTGGCCAGGAGCCAAAACTGTTAAAACTTGCATTTAGAGATGGTAATGCATGACTGCCTAACTATATTATTGCTTTTCATTTCTTACTTTCCCCCATGTTAAAAAAGCAAAGAAATTATGTTATGTATTAAATGTGAGCAAATCTATTTTAAGCATCAGTCTGTTCCCAACATTGCAACATCTTTTGTTAACTGCTCAGAGTAATGTATATGAGATGGGCAGCCATACAAGTTAAACAAACAATGTCACGTCCCCACATAGGAGGTTTTACATGACTTTCATATCCCCCCTCCTCAGGAGGATGAATTTCTCTGTACTCACAGTGTATATCCTGTGTGGTGGTTTCAGTTACACTGAAATTGTAATACATTAAATACAGTTAAATTGTTTTCAGTTACAGTACATGGCAAAACTGGTCACATACTGCTTCCTAGTGATCGTTGAATGTATGAGGCAGAGTTAAGCAGCCCAATTCTGCTCCCTTCAAAAGTAGTACAGCCATCCTTAGATGAAGAATGACAGATAAATGCTTGTAGATAGTATAGAAAGATACTGTCTTGTCCCTTCTGAATAACATGTATTTTTTTTCATTGTTATGACACAGAAAACCCTGTTCTTTGATTTTTACTTTAGGAAGCATCTGTGTCTGTTTTCAGTCAAACTGGTGAACCTTCCCTAAAGCAACTTTTTAAAAAGCAAATACTGGTAACTTTCAGTTAATTCTTATGAATTAGTACAGAAAAGTATTAGTGGGAATATATTACTCTTTAGTACCTCAAAGAGTTCTGTAAAGTAGAGAGTACTACTGCTTAGTGAATGCCTTTCAGTGAACACAGTCTTATTGATCTACCTATACTCACACAGGCACACGCTCAAATAAAAACTGAACATGTAAAATCTTACATGGATTTTAAAGGACAGAAACATGTTAAAAACTTCAGTAATTTATATCACTTTTAAGCAATACTTTATATACAATGGAAAAAAGACATGCATAGTCCAAATACAATGTTGAAAACAGCATTTTCATAACAAAAAAATAATCCAAACACTAAGTTAATACCATGTACATGAATTCAAGGACATCCTTTTTGTCTGTTGCACACAGTTTATTTAACAATATGCTATAGAAGTAAGAAATGAGTTTGTTCCCCCCTCTATACAGTGATTGAATCTTGAATTGTTCATATTTATAGTAATTATAGAGTTTGCATGATTTACACTATAATTGCTTTTCCTCAGTTCAAGTTCACATCAAAGAATTACAGAATACACTTCTTCCCTGTTAAAATTAACATGTCCTAAGTAGTGAGTGTCCCTATTTTTTTAAATCTAAAACCAGTTTTATCAGAGAAACAAGCAACAATTTCTACATCTGCAATGTGTGTGTGTGTGCAAGAGTCAGTTCCTATCTTTCCCAGGGGTAATAATACTTAGGATACCTGCAAAATTCAGAATAGAATAAGACTAAAACGAAACAAAACTTTCTGCCAAATGTCAGAAACTTAGCAGGATACATTAGAATGTGAATATTTTTCTTCTCTGCTAAACACCACTGCTTAGTCTTGAAAGTACAAATAAAAATATGAATATAATGGACTCGTTTTCCCCTTTAAAAAAGTAAAGTCAACAGTAACAACTAAAAAAAAAACAAAAAAGAAAAAAAAACCCACAACAAGGAGACCAGATATTTTAACCACACCTGGCTGGCTTTAACAAAAAAATATATATTCTCTTTTTTAAACAGCCATTCATCCATTCACAAGTAGAGGATGAATCAGTCCCATCTAGGGTTTAGCTCAAACTAGAAGTCTTTGTGTTTTTTTCAGTTCAAGAAGTCCAGGAACACGAGAGAAGCTGTGATGCTACAAGCCCTCCACAAATTTTTCTAGCGTGTCACCTCCTGTGGCATCGCCAACCAGGGACAGCTCATTTGGTAACACGTTCCTGTTTGGGGGGTTGAGCTGGGGAAGCATTGCACTCTGCTCTGGGTTGCCCAGGTGTCCCTGTTCCATGGAGCCAGCCATTGTAACAGCCAACCCAGGGTGAGGGGAGCCAGTCTGGGGTGAGGCGTGGTGAGGAGAGGGCTGGGGCTGTATCCTGGGGGATGGACTGGAATGTGGTGGCTGGGATTGGGGCCGGGGGGACTGAACAGGTGCTGGAGAGCGCACCTGGCTGCTGAGGGAGGTGCTGATCGGTTGGCCAGGGAGGTGTGATGTGGGGGCTTGTCCTGAGAGCAGATGCTGTTGGGGGCTCATGGGATTGGGCTGGCCTGGGGAGCCCATCTGTGATTTAAGTTGCTGCTGCTGCTGCTGCTGCTGTTGCAGGAGTCGCTGCTGCAGAGCTTGCTGAATGTTAGGGCTGCTGTCAGCTCCGATGGCTGGCTGCCCCATAGGATTCAGCTGCCCCATCTGAGCTAACTGGCCCATGGCCCCTGCTTGGATTGAGAGATGTTGCTGTTGCATCCGCTGCTGCTGCATGGCTTGTGTATAACCTCCAGGGCCCGGAGGCTGCTGGAACTGACTGTGAGTTGCCAACCCAGCCCCTCCTTGCTGCTGCTGCTGCTGCTGCTGCTGCAGTAATTGTCTTCTCAGGATCTCCCTGTACTGAGGACTCATGTTGGCCATAGCAGGATTGTGAGCTGGGTTCATGATGCTGATTGACTGGCCCTGTGCATTCAAGCCTCCTATGGCTGGTTGCTGGGGAGGAACACCTGGTTGCGGGACACCTGCTGGCAGTGCACTCATATTCTGCAGACCTGTCTGAGCGTGCAACCCTGCTGGTGGAGGTGGCTGCTGCAGTGGAGCTGGAGTCTGTTGCATGCCTGGCTGGGGCTGAGGCTGGGGCTGCATGCCAGGCTGATTTGCTACGTATTTGGCTGTTCTCTGCTTTATGAAAGCTGCCATAAGCTGCGGGTTTGACTTCAGAATATTCAGCACCTGTTGCTGCTGCTGTGGGGAACTGGGAGATTTCAAAGTCCGCAGTAACTCTTGCAAAGCGTTTGGAGGAATCGTTCGGGCTGGCGGCTGCACACCTGGCATTCTTGGACCAGTTACTGTTTGTTGGCCAGGCATGGGCATGACTGGCCTTGGTATTCCTGGCTGCTGCTGGGGCACTGGAGCTGACGACTGCCACTGCCCAGGCTGCAAGTTGGGCAATACTGGGCCACTCACTGAGTTAGGCCGGGGCATATTCATGCCAACCTGCTGCATGGGGTTCACCGCACCTACTGCTGTGTTCACCATTCCTGTTCGGCCTGGAGGCAAGCCATTGCTGCTCACCCTGTAGAGCTGCTGCTGCTGCTGCTGCTGCTGCTGCTGCTGTTGCTGCTGGGCTGCTTCAATTTCAATCTGCCGAGCTGCTTCCACAGCTCCTGGCGGAGGCTGGGCAGGTGGAGGGGGAGCAGTCACCTGCGTGGAAGGCTTGCCAGTTGAAATGGGAGGGGGAGCTGGAGTTCTTGTTGCACTAGGAAAACCAGCTGGCGACATATTAACAGGGGACGGCTGGGGAGGGGGCTGTGGAGTCTGTGGGGTGCTTGGCTGCTGTGTTGGGGTCCCAGGCGTTGCTGAGGTAGGAGAAGGCAAATTTTGCTGAGGCACGTTTCGGGTGGTCATGGTTGCCATTCTGCGGCGTATCAACTGCGCCTGCTGCAGACGATGTTGGATCTGCTGCTGCCGGAGCTTATGTTTGATGTTGAGACAGAAGGGCACTGGGCATTTGTTCTCTTGGCAGTGTTTGGCATGGTAGCAACAAAGGGCAATCAATTGTTTGCACACAGGACAGCCTCCATTAGTCTTGCGCTTGCAGCCCTTGGTGTGCTGGACAACACGCTTCATTTTCTGGCAGGATGGCAATGAACAATTTGCATTGCGGCACTGACAAGCATGCACTAAGGACTGAATGCATCGCTGGATGCTGAGGCGACGGGACTCCTGGGGACTCTTGGACTGCTGTTCTCCTTGGCTATTACCGTCATCGTCCAGGCCCAAGCCCCACTTCACCATCTTATGCTCATGGCTCTTGGTGTTATAGCAGTTAATGCAGAGGTCATAATCCTTAAAAGCAAAGTGAGAGACACTTAGAACAACAACCTACAATGTGAGAAAGGTTCAGTCTAGCTTCACAAAGTCTCACTACTCTTTTCTGCAGGGGGACCACATGCATACATACTCAGGAGAGCCCAAGTTGAATGGTCATGCAGACCACTCCAGATGCAAGTCTGAGATAGCTCCACATACCTGAGAGAGTTCATCTGTCACAATTTTATTTCTGTTAATAAGTCATTCAATTATCAAGAACATAATGAAGGACATCAGTTGCCACTAATACAGAAGACAGCCTTGCTCAGACAATAGGATTCTTATAGGATTCCCACACAGAGAAGTGTTACTTTGTTCATTGTGTGAAACTGATGCTCAAATCATAATTGGCCCACAGTCAGATATTACTATACTATACTATACTATACTATACTATACTATACTATACTATACTATACTATACTATACTATACTAATATATTATACTAATTATATTGTATTATATTAATATATTAACTGTATTACATCATTCTATTATTAAAGGTATGGTAAAAAGAAATGGCAGGTGTGCATGACAATTCAGACCTGGCGTAGCATCCAAGCAGGCGACATACACTTACTTCACAGACTGTGCAATGCCACCGTGTTTCCACGTGATGTTTACACTCATTGCATGTATAAACAAAGCGATCCTGCCCCTGGGTGTGCAGCTCCACAAGCATGCACAAGGTGGACCACTTGGAGCGCCGCAACGAAGAAAACTCCCAGTGCTTGTCCCTCGCCAATGTGAGGAAGGCATCCCGACCATCCATCAAGTCACAACTGAGCAACGGGTCGGGGTCCACGATGGGGGGCAGGGTGTTGATGACTGGCCCAGCGTGCAAGTGAATTACAAAGAAGACCTGCAGGCATGAAGGCAAGGAATAGGTGAGCATGAGAAAATCTCCACCAATGAGAACTGACACAGTTGCCAACGGTACCACACCACTTAATGTGGCCTGAACCTCAGGGAAAGATCCCTCTGCTTCCTACAGAATATGCTCTATTACTTTTTGTGGCCCTTGGATCAACTTCCCCAGTGTGCTCCCTCTTTTTTGGCATTAAATTATGCAAATGTGAATGCAGAAAAAGAAATGAGGAGGGTTTGGCCATAGTACCTCTTTATGCTTCTCCATTGTGGCGTACAACTTCTGAGACAAATCATTTGACACATTAGGCATGGAGGGTTTCTTCTTGTTGGCTCGGCTAAGGCTGCTCTTATTCTTGTTTGTTTTCTTATTATTCTTCTTTTTGGCATTCTTGCTGTCACCCTGGCTTCCCTGTCAAAACATCAGGAAGCTGTTCAAATGTTCTTCTTTCAAGGCATGTGTGAAGATAACATCTGCTTGCTAGGAGGAGTGGGCAAGGAAAAATTAGACAAGCTGAACAAAAATGGTTTCCCACAATACTCTGATTTTCTGTAAGAAAAATACACACCTCTCAGCAGGACTGTGTACAAAGAATCAACAGTCCCTGAACTGTAGAAGTAACATTCTTCCTTCTTGGAACAGAGGGAGTGGCCTATGCTTCTGGCCCATCAAGCCCAGAAAAACTGGCCAAGGTGACAATAAAAAAAAATCCCAATAGACAAACATGGCTTTTATTTCATTTTAACTGAACTGATTCTCTTTGCTGCCTACCTGTGTTTTGCAGCTGCAAAAAAATCAAAATAAAAACTAAACTAAACTAAACTAAACTAAACTAAACTAAACTAAACTAAACTAAACTAAACTAAACTAAACTAAACTAAACTAAACTAAACTAAACTAAACTAAACTGCTTTACTCTTCCATGAATATCAACACTATAACAACGAATGCATACATTATCAACTGCTCCAGAAACCTAATGTGAATTGGGCATAAGAGCATGAAAAGAATACAAATACAGGGCAAAGCCCAGTAAACCAACCAAAACCATTAACGTAGTAGTCATAATGACATCTGTACGCCCCTCCCTTTTTTAAAACCTTGCCTGACCTCCTTTCTTTTGCAGGCCACCTGCCTACAAGAAAAAGGCAAACATGAAGCACACATTTAACCCACTCACCTGAATTCTTTCCCACAGCAAATAATTTAAAAACAGCAACAGAGGCAGGCAGGCAGGCAAGCAGATGGGCAGAGGGCATCCTCTGCCATGTTGCTCCAGCACAACACCCTCCACATCAGGCTTTCCAGCCTAAACTATCAGCACAATCAACCCATGATTGGAGGGGGCAGGGGGAGCCCAAGCTACAAAATCAAAGCTCAGTCTATTATTGGAACAGTTTGGACACCAGAAACACCACCATGCAAAACGACCAAATTGTGTTTTGAGCCTCCCTCAGCCATGGAAACCCACTGGATCAGTCACTCTCTCTTAGCACAAGCTCTCTCAAAGGGTCTTGCTGTGGGGATAAAATGAAGGGAGCTGCCCCTGCATGCCACCTTGATCTTCTGAAAGGAAATACGGCATGTTACTGACAATTCTGTCGGACTGGGAGAGTTTGTCCTTTTGTTCTGCATCCCAAATAGCTCAACTGATAAATACTGTGGCCACATCACCCGTGAATTTAGTCACCTCTGTTGTTTCACTAGCTGCTGTGCTTTCTTCCTTTTTTCTTTCCTCCTCTTCCTGTTCCAGCTCCTTAATGCTCTCTTCTAACACATTGGGCCAAAAATCACCCTCAAAGTAGGGCAATTCCTTGGCACTTGTCAGCCGATCCTCAGTTGCTTGTTTGAAGATATCCTATTAAAAAATCACATACTGGTGTTAGTAGAGCAGCTAAGAGCAATGGCAGAAGTACAGCAGCTTTCAAACATCACATAAAGTGAAACTATCTTAATATACCCATATTTGGTTTAAACAAGGAATGGTTTAAAATAATTTTCCTTGTTTCATTATGATTGTATGTATATTTACCATATCCAATGCCTTTGCTTTATCCAAACCTAAGACATGTACTGATGCTTAATTTTGGACTGACAGAGATCTAGAAAAAGCGTGAATGATTTACTCCCAGAATTGTAGCCATTCTAACTACCGATTTCCTTTTCAACTGGGGAGAGTGGTCTGCTGTCTAGATACTAATGTCTCCAGACACTCTTTGAGGAAATCCTCACCTTGTAATCATGAATGATCCTCTCTGCAAAGGCCTTGTCCAGCATCTTCTTGTACCACTCCTGTAGACGTTTAGGTTTGGGGATTTTTTGGTCAGGCGGGTGACAATGGAAGATGTAATCATCACCCTCACTTGGTGGGCAGGCCCAAATGTGGCCTGTAACATACCTGCGAGTTTCACACAAGCAAAACATTCCAGTTAAATAATAGTTTTGCCCAGAATTGGAGGCAGTCGCCCTAACTGTTCACTTGCAGTAGAAAGGAGATTTAGATAACTAGCATTTACACTTAGTCATTCATTCGTATCACCAGATATCTCTTGAGCCTATGAGCAACGGTGGCAACAGCAGCTGCCATTGTTGGTATCTTTTAAAAAAGAGACGGTCCTGCTTTCACAATCAGCATTCCCTCGAGGTTTGTGTAGCCCCAACAACGATGTTGTTCTTCACGAAGGCCATAAAGACAGGATCTTCCAAAGGCCCTGGGCCCTGGATTTGGAAAATCAAGGACTATTAGATGAATAGTCCTGTATTAAAATCCTGTATTCTCTGGATGGTACTTTGCTATTCGGTTCATCTTTTATTGTTATATTCTGTTTGTAACTTGTCCTATATGCCACCTTGGTTATTTGACAATTTGACAAACAAACAAGAAACCCCAACTGGACAGGACATTAATCTCTGGCTGTTTCTGGACCCAAGGCCAGCACAACAGCACAACAGGATTGGCAATATTTTAATTAAAAAATAATTTTAATTTTTTAATCCACACAAAATCCATAGTTCGAGCAAATGCCCAAACATTGAGGGAAGCTAATTTTCTTTTTAATAATGTTGGATCTGCTTTCTGGAATAATAATAATAAAAAAAACCCCTCTTCTCTGGAAGAGGAAAAGACCCCAATCCAGTAAATATTACACGCTATGTAACTGATTCTTATTTTTATTGGCTTTCTCTTACAGGTGACTTCCTATGTATTTTTTTTTTATTGTTGTGTTTAACTGATAACTGCCTTGTATATTGTGTGCTAGAAGGAAGGAAATACATTTAGTTTTCTATGATTGATTTTAATTTAAAAATATTGGAAGCAACCTCAAGTACTTTAAGGTTAATGGGCAAACTATAAATATCTTACATTTAAAAAAAAAAGGGGAAAATCACTTTCTACTTGCATCTGTCCAAAGAATTACCTTCTCCGTGTATTCTGTCAACTGTAGTCTCTTCAATAATTCCTGGGTTGAAAGGAAGTGACAATTTGTGTCCTACAAAACCCAGCTCAACTCAGAAAGCTATACTGAGCTTACATGGTCACAAAACTGGGATAATATGTGTATGATTCCTACTTTTCTATCCCATTCCCAAGAAGTTGAAAAATCTGCTTCAAGCACGCAAGCTTCTGCAAGACTCAATAGGGCAGCTGGCCCAGTGTTGCCACCTAAACTGCTTTACACCTAAATGGCGGCTTGAATTTTTAAATGCACCACACTGAAGCATAAGTCTGAGACATTTGATAACACAACTGTTAGACCTTGAGGCTTTCTATGCAAATGAAATACCAAGTAATTGTGTGCTGCAAGAATGTTATTTCCTATTATTCATTAGAAAGCTGTGAGCTAATTTCAAAGGCCTTGCATACATACAAAAAGAAAATGTCAATTAAATAGGCTGATCAAGCTTTTTTAGTTAACAGGAGGAAAGAGAATTGCTACTATTTCCCACAAGTTGCTTAAGTTGCTGGGATTTTCACACATGATGCTTTTGTATAAGTCTCAAAGAACAACATACAGAGAATGACCCTATGTGTAAAAACTAAGAGTTCCACCAAGTTTCACACCAGAAGGCTGAAAAATTGACACTTGCCCACACAATTGTACATATTTTTGAAATGTGTGAATTGTTTTCACCTGAAAAGAAAATTACCACATGCAATATAGGACTGTTGGAACTGAGCTAGGTATTTAGGAACTGAAAGTCTATAGGATAGACATGACTGTTGAAGTCTATACTTCTGGCTTGTCCGCCTCTCCCCACCCTTCCCCTTCTCCTTGTTGTAGCATGCTGTAGGGAAATCAAGATAACCCAATGAGATTAAAGGCTGAAGCACAGCAAAGAGCAATTTTCCAAGTGACTGATTTTGTTCCTACAGTCTAATCTACACTGGGCTCATTCCCTTGTTCTTGTAATGAGTACTTTTGCACTTCTCCTCAGAAAGCACACTACGTGCATCAATCCAAATTGCTGCTACTGCATCAGAAGGGGGAAGCTGAGTTTGGAAAAGTATGTGTAAGTGAGGAAGGGTGAATGGATGTCCTTGAAGAATTCCTGTCTGCTTTGGGTTCTTCTTATGCCTACTATGAATTAGCATTCCCTGACATCTTTCCCTGGGCTCTCAACCATGCTTCCCAACCACAATACAATAATTTGGCATTTGCTTTTTCATATGCCAGTGTAAGGAAAATGTGATGACTGACCCTGAAGAAGCTAGAGGGTTATAATTGAATTCCACCTGTTTCCACTCAGAGGAATGTGCATTATATGTAAGGCAGAACCATCAAAATGTCTACTAAAATGTCCTGGCAGAACACTCACCCCAGTTTCTTGACATATTCCAGATACCCAATAAGGATTTCATGATAAACAGCAGTCCGGAGGCATCTTGGGCGAAAGAAATGGATACTGTCTAAGTAGGAGATGTACACACGCCTGTGACAAAAGGGACAGTAAACTCAGCGGTTGAGCAATTGTCTGTTTCTTTGATTTATATCCTGCCTTTCCTTCAGAAGCTCATGGCCTCTCTAGCTGGATTACTGTAATTTACTTGACTTAGGTCTGGCCCTGAAGACCTTCTAGAAAGTTGAGTTGAAAATGCAGCAGCCTCCCAATTATTAGGCAGTCCCAGAATTGCCACATTCTATCACTCTGGGAAATGGTGTCTTTCTGAGTGCAATCTGAGGTGCTGGTCACTACCCATAAAGACCTATACAGCCTGAGGCCTGGGTATCCAAGAGATCATCTTTCCCACCCAGTCTGGATGATCAGGTGCCCCTGCCAGAGGTCCCTCAGATTGTGGGGTGCAGAGGGACAGGGCACGAAACAGTCATTCTATGTAGCTTATCTCCGTTGGAATAGTCTGTCCCCCAAAGTGAAGGGGAGACTTTCATGGCCTTCCAAAGGTCTTTGGGAATTGACTATGTGGTGTTATTGACACCGGAATGGCTTACTGTTTTGTATTGCAGTATTGTAACACTGTTATGTGTTTATTATATTTTAGATTTATACACTGCCTTGTGTCCCTCAAGACTGAGGCAGTTAATAAAATTATATATAAATAAAAAGCACTTCCTCATCTAATTTCCCCCAACTACAACCACATGAGATAGCCTGGGCTGAGACTGGATAACCAGAATCTGGTAGGAAGCAAAGCAAGACCTTGTGTTTGGAGGTGGACAATCCCATCCGTATTCTTGCACATGCATGCCAAAAAAGCAGACATCCACACCATCAATCTCTTCAAAAGCAAAAAGAGCCTTTGTTCGGTAGGGGAAGGCCTCAGCCATTTCACGAGAATCTACAAATCTACAAGAAAGAGGAATCCACACCATTTTAAGGAAGATAAAAAGTTGAGGAATTAACGATTAGAGCTTAGAAATAAACATCTGTCCTCGAGCAGGGTTATTGGTTATTGGTTTATAATAGATGAAAATGGCAAACACAACCTCCACTCAAAGGCTGTTCTTGTAAACAAGGTTCATTGGGCCCTGCATTTGGCATAAAGTGCCCAGCTGCTTAGAATTCTTCTTTAAAGGGCAAAGAGAACTGAGAATGGTATTTCTGAATTTTTCCCAAGCAAAACCTTGCTCTACCTGCTAGGCTGTTGTGAGAGTCAGTTCTCAGATAAGTCTGAGAAAAACAAGATAGCAGATCTGACCATTACTAAAATAAAGGCTAGGCGGAAACCAGGTCTCCCCCACCCCCCAAAAAGGGGGAGCGTGCAATGGCTTGAACATTTTCTATAAGGATGGCTGGCTTGCTGTTAAAACACAACAACTGCTTTTATTCATCTGTTGTGACTTCTACAGTAACTCTTTTTCAGTAAAATTACTCATCTGGAGTTCTTGTAGCTAACCTAATTCATCCTAGTCTTGCCTGCTAGTTGTTGTCATCTGCACAGCATACAAGGCTTTCTGGTTCCCAATATATAAAATACTCTGTTCTGAGACTATGCAGACAAAATTCTAAGATGATGATGATGACAACAACAACAACAACAACAACAACAACAATAATAATAGTGAAATGGCATTGTCACAAGAAATTAAAATGTTAGTTGCTTAAATAAAGGAAGAGATTATAGAGAAATGGATTCAGCCAACTGGTAATGGTAATGAGATGAATCCAGTAAAAGAAAAGCAAAACTCACCTAGATTTCATTCCTGGTTTCACTTCTACTGTTTTGTCTGAACTGGCTACTACTCTCACAAAGACTTCCCCAGCTTCTGGATGATTCTGTCGTCGCAAAAATTTATTTACACGCTCTTCCAAATGATTTCCTAAACGAGTAGTCTGTAACCCTAGTGAGTGGGGAGGAGGAAGGGAAGAACAGAAAGAGATCGTCCTATTCATCTGCTATATTTCATTACATCAATATTTAGGAATAAAGGTAAAATTAACATCCTTTATGGTAAGTAACCTCCATAGGAAATCCATGAGCTTGTTTCCAAATGTTAAAGAAATAGCCCTTATTACTACAGAACGTTGCCTCGTAATAAAAACGTATGAAGCCGTCACCAAAAGCAGGGGCTTGCAACACAGATCAGGACCAGAGAGGATAGGGGTGGGAAGCTGACTAGGGCAGTGACAAGCAGTATTCATGTGATCAGGAGCACACCATATGAAAACACACTCTTGGAGGCACAAGCACCCAACGCTTCACAAGGCTTGCTGTTTCTAAAACTGGGAATACTAAAAATGCTCCTGTCTTATGCTGGGGGAACAGAGTAAAAGGTCCAAGTAGTGGAGTTCTGCTTTATATTTAGATCTGCAATACAGTTATTTTTCCCACTCCACTACTTATTTGAATCAAAACAAGATCCAAATATGAATAGCCTTCCACAGTGTTACCTTTTTTTTTTTTTTAAGTTAAAATATTTTAGTAATGGGATACTTTAAAAGATGCATTAAGAAATTATGTGTAAATATAGCAATATGCAATAAACTTACTTTTGGCACTGAATTTATTCTCTTTGCGTGTTCGGCCAGTTTTCTTCAAGCAGTTGTCACACACGAAACTAAAACACAATAAAGAGTTAATAAATGTATCCTGAGCTGAAAATATTATAAAAGGTTACAGAAAGAAAGAAAGATTTACTTAACAAGATATCACTTTCTTCATAAAGAGGAAATGTGCCAAAGGGCACTGTTTTTTCTTCTCACCCGTGGGGCATTTTTAACTTGGAGCTGAAGCCCACCTTAACTCCTGAACAGCTGAGATGAACAGGGTTCGTGGGACTACCCTGGCAGAACATGGAAAACAGCAGCTTTACTCACTGCAAGGCTGATTCCAGTGACTTGGGCTGATGGCTGAAAGGAGTGTTAGACTTACAAATAGCCCAGGTCTCTTAGCCAATGGACGATGAAGCAGAGAATTTGCAATACTCAGCTCCAAATGCCATTAGGATCTGCATGGAGGAGCTCTTTGCATCCTAGAGCATCTGTCAAAGAGACTACTACAGGCAATTTCTTGTCAGTTGGGTACCTGCGTTCAATGCTCAAACAGAACTGGTGTTGAATCCGTCCAGGGCTGTTCTCATTCTGCATTAAGGGCACTTCCTTGACGTACTGTGACATGTACACCACATCAGGTGTCACGCACATGGAACCTGGTACTACATTAAACCTGACATGTCTATATTATTCCTCTAGGAAATTCACAGAATGCCTTTACAGTACAGATCATTCTGAGATGGACTGGCCTGATAAAAGGCAGCTGCCTACATGGTTCACAGTAGACTGATTCTTTTCTCAGATTCAGACAAGATATCACCAAGTGCCTTCTCACTTGCATTAAAAAGCACAAGAGAAACCAGAGCCTATGGGAAACCCACAAACGGGGTAACAAGACTGCAGACCCCCAAAGCCTAATGTTAAGGAACTGAGTAGTTCCTCAGAAGCAAGTTTAGCTCTAAGCTTCTAAACTCATTACGTAGAAATGACTACAAATATATAAAGACTGTATATTTCTTAGCCCCTAAAAGGCATTTTACTAGAGATGGAGCAAAGTAACTCTTGGCAAAATAAACAAAGAGACTTTAAAAGCGGCATTGCAACCACATACAGTATCACAGACACGCTGAGCAGATCTTCCCAAAGCTGATCACAGAACAAAGATATTTTTGTTGCAAATCACCTGCATCTACATAGAATTTTGAAACTCATGTAACGTTTACAATATTAAAACATGATAGCTCTCAGAGCCACTTACCCAGAAGGCCAAATAATATCGTAGTGTAATGCGCATATCTGGTGCATTTTCCGGCCACATTCTTTGCAATCAACAAAACTGAACAAGGTAAGAGAACAAGTTTTAACTTCCTTGAAACAAAAATACATATTAGAATCATATTTGTTCCTCAATATTGTTAAAGTGTTAAAAGTGTTTCTGCATGACATTGTTGTTTCAGGTATAAATAGATTTCAGCATGCATTCCTCTCTAAATTATTGGATTTTGACATATTATTTTTACAGTTTCCCTGCAATAGTTTTCCCTGCTGATTTTTACAGTAAACTACCTAAATTTGAGGCTGGGTTTTGCAGCTACTGCTCCAATAGAATCACAGTATACTTACGGCTCAGGATCAAGTGTGTCATTTTTTTTCTTCTCAAAATGATCTTTTGAGATGGTTCTGCAGAGAAACACATAATAAATTAGGACATGCTTTGGTTTAGCTACATTATAGGCCATAAGTATCTTTCCCTAAACAAGACAGTTACATACAACAAAGCTGTGTATGCTTCAGAAGACTCCTATAACGTCAGTCAAGCTGGAATTTGTCACCTGGTATTCTTAGACAAGGATGGCTCGTAATCTCTAGTTGTAAGAATAAACCCAAATCAAACTGAATATTTAAGCCAAGATGAAAAAAAAACCTGTTACAATTTTTGTGTTAAATTCATTGTACAATGCTTACAGGAAAGCACAAAACTGATAAACTATCACTAAAAAGTGTCTTGAGGTTTGTAACTGTGAGGACAGTTAAGCATTGGCTGGTTTCTTTTTTTTGCTTTAGTGCTCAAATAATTCATTTTCGACAATATGTTTTAAAGACAGGACTATTTATTCTCCATGTATTCCAGAACGTGATGCTGAGAACAGTGGTGTGCAAAGCGTTCATAGCCGAATGTGATTTGAATTTGAGTCTTTTAAATTGAACATTCATGAAATGTTGCTCAGTGCTGAGGATGAAAAATGGGCAACTGCCATGCCGGAAAACGGCAAAAGAAGCAGGCTCTGCAGAGAGGACAAGACCCCTCGTATGCAGCAAAGTCGCAGCTCAAGAGTTTTCTGCAAACACAAGGAGGTGACAGTATACTATGAGAAGGTGTGCCTGTTAGTCTCTTGGCTTGCTACATTTGATGTTCCTAAACTATGACCGAAACTGTTCCTTCCTTAGTTTATACTCAGCATTTAAAAAAGCGAAACACTTACGTTTGTGGCTGGGCAGGGTCGTCACCCAGGGTAACGTTTTCGCCCTGGATTTCAGTAAAACATCTCTCACAGAAGTGATACCTGTCAGCGAGAAGGCCATATTTGGGTGAACTGGTCCACCAAAATACATAGCCACCCAAGCAATGGAACCACCAACCAGAGCAGGGCAGATCACCACGACGAAAGGGGGAGCGTTGTTTGTCGATTGATGGGCCAGTGTGGACAATGAAAAGGAAAAGAGGAGGGGGAGGGAAGGGTTAGAAAAGAGGGAAGGGGACAAACAGCACAGACAGAAGTAGTAAGACACAAACACCAAGACAACACAGAGTAGAAAGCCAAGGCAAAGTGCAGGTTAGCATTCAGTCTCATTCCACTGGTGATAAAGGAGAGCTCCAAAATTCCAGGCTTCTTGTGGAGTAGCCTCAAAGGACATCAATCTGTATAGTCTTTCAGCTGAAGAATTTGGATTCTGTTTAATCATAAAGTATTCTTTAAAGCAAGCAGTTACTAAATATGATTTTACTGCAGCCAAAATAGGTTTATTGCAATATTTATGAATACAACAGAAATAGGAATAGTTTTAATATTGCCCACTGTACCAAACTGTGTTTGAAGAAGTTATTTTAAATGTGACCAACTGCTCAAATTAAATGCATATTATATAAACAAAACCAAGACCATACTTTAAACAAGCATGTAACCAAAAACCATTTTCCAGTCTATGTAAAGTTTATAAATTCATATGAACTATTTACATAGTTTATATTGTAATAACACACAACATAATGAAGTGATATATTAAGGTTTTGCAAACTGAAACAGACTGGTTTCCATTTTTGTTAACTAGAATGGAGATAAGCCAATTCTTTGTTGGTTTAAGTTAAGCAAAGATGAGTAAAGGAAAGTTATAACTTGCATTTGAATAAGTCCAGGTCCACATTTTTACTTTTAGAAAATCTGGAAGCAAAACTGTATCAGTATAAGACAAACCTGGCCAATGTATGGAAAAGGTATGAACTAAAACACAAAGGCAGGCAACCAATACAGGTAATTGCAATCAACAGAAAAAGAAGCATAGTTACATTTTTAAAAACAAGAAAAGAAAAAGATATAAACATCCATGGGTATGTTTAGAACAACAATGCTTGTTCTAATCATCACAGTGAGCCAACAAAAAGGAGAATCAAAAGTAACATGGTGGCTGCTCTCCACACAATCAAATTATACACCTGTTAAGCACTGTCCAAGACTGCCTTTTTGTGCAGATGGTGATTTTTAATGGATTACTCTGCTGGAAACAAGCTACTCATAGTTTACAAAGAAAAATCAAAGGCTGGTTTGCAAAGCGTAACAAAAACAGCCCACAGTCAGACAGCTAAACCATGTCTTCATCAATAATCATCTTGCCCAAAAACAACAGCAGCAGCAGCAGCAGCAGCAGCAGCAGCAGCAGCAGCAGCAGATTGCCTGGTTAATGGCAAGGTTGATTCTGCCACACTGGTTACCAAGATTATCCAGATGTTTTATCAAAGAGAGTCACTGCAACAGACCAAATCCAAACTGGCTGCAATGAGGTCCAGCAATGTGTGTGCCAAAGCCAGGCAGCCCATCATCTGCCCCTTTAGATGTTGTTTTCTCCACATTTTTAGAAGCACTCTTTTGCTTCTGTCTGCAATGTCCAAGACTCCCTTTTTCCTTGCTAGATACAGGACATCATGAGAGGGCACCTATATAGTCAGTGAGACAAAGCATCTGTCTCACGCACCTATATGGGTTAAAGCAGCCCTCAGAGTCAAAGCGAAGACTGCAAGACATTCCATCTCTTCCAAAATAAACAGCTGCAGAATTCTGGTGGACAATATTTCAACCCAAGCACAGAGGGCTGACATCCCATACAGCACATACTACTTGAGAGCCTCCAAGTTGAATTCAGCTAGGTCTTGTTGCCTGCCATGCGCATCCTTTATTGGCAGGCTGCAATAAAGGGACAGTGGCAGGGAATGCAGGATTAGGTTTAGTCACACATTATACAGAGCCCAGAGATCATAGCGCAGGTGGACATGATGTAGGGGAGAGGAAGCATTCATCCAACAACTAATCAACATTAATTTATTATTTCTGTCTTATTACCCCAAGAGCAGCAACCCCCCCCCCCCCCCCCCCCCAAAATATCCTAAATAAATGAGAGTGGTCTCAGATGTCACCACATTTTCTGACAAGAGGAAACTCCTCCTAGATTCCAGCAGGAAGAAATGGCAAGCAGACAAAATCAAATCTTAGCCCTTGCTTCTGATCCGGGCAGGAGGACACCAAGACTCACCTGTTCTGGTAGCTGTAGTAGGCAGCATCTCGGGGGATAGTGCACAGCTGCTTGCCATAGCAGCACAAAGTCTGAGGAGAAAACTCGTACTACAAAAGAAAAAGAATGGCACAGAGAAGAGTTTGCTACATGAAAGAACTACACATATGCACAAGCAATAATATTTTCATGCCGTACAACTGATTAGTTTAATGTTTGCTTTAATATCTCATAGGACACCCAAAATACCTTCTCCTTTCCTTACAGAGGAATTGGAAGAAGGCCCAAGGGGAACACTCCGTTCTTGCAGGTTCCACTTTTAAAATAAATATCTCAGGACTTAAGAAACAAATCTGCAGTTCCCTAAAGTCATTAAAGAACCTAAGTACAATGCAAAAATTAGCTGCTGTCTTACTAATGTTACTTTTATTAATCAATCTGTACTGTAAGAATATTACATGAATAAGGAGTTGGATGCTATTTTTAATCCCCTCCTAATAGCTGGGATATTCAGTTTTAAAATATATAAAATAAATGGATAGAAACACAACATTCTAAATTAAATATATAATTTCATATAAAATGCTTGGAATACTGATTTTTATGGCATTAAAACACTTCAGCATTACCTAAAACTTTTTCACTCATATGTACAGCAACTACACTATTCACTCTACAGTTAATTTACACATAGTGTGTAAATTATTTTACACTCAGTGTAAAATAATTTAGAGCCTCTTTTGGAAAAAACATCAAAAAGGCCTCATTTGCTCAGCTGGAGCTCATATAGTCCAGAAATGATGGGCATATCAAAACCAGCTGAAGGAAATACAGCAGTTCATATTTCCCTCTCAAAAGTGGAAGAGAAGCTCATTATTAAACTGATTTTATAATTTTAAGATTTCTGTAAAACATACATAATTCTCAAAAATTCATCTATTCATTACAACAGTTTTGATAAATGCCTTTATTTACATTATATATTACTCCTGCTCAGAACCTTACAGGTTAAAACAAGACTCTGGGCAAAATGAGAAAAATCCTTTTCACGTGTAAACTTATTTTCATAGGTACAGTGAAACCAAACACACCTTGCGGCCACAACAGTATCCTAAGGACTGCATAACAGGGTCAATTTCTTGTTCAAAGACCTCTGCAAGCTTAGTGCAAAATTTATAGACTCTTGATGTTTTGCGGTTGTAAAGCCAGGCATTATTGAACATTAGCCAGACATCATCCACGTACTGCCACGGCTCTTGGTATTGCCCTGTATCCAACTTGCGTTTAATTGTGGAAAGATCCATGGGGTTCTTCACAATGTCAAAATAATCCTTTGAATGTAAAAAAGAAACAAAGAAAAGAAAAAAGAAACATTAGGTTAGCTTGGCAGTTGAAATCTTGTAACTGACTATAAGAGTTTATGGGCAGAGTCTGAAGACAACTGTCCCTTTTCCAATGACTTCCAGCTTTTGTCAATGATGTATAAAATACTAGCTAGGTAAAAATGCATGGCAGGTCCTGGAGTGAAAGAGGCTCCATTATAGGAGAGGGAAGAGAAAAGAGTAGAAACGTTGCTCTTGTGTGCAAACTTCCTTTCCTTTTTTGATGGTGGTAGAACTGGGCATGCACCCCTTTCTTCAGCTCAAAACAGGCAAAGTTGGAAACGGGACAGCTGCTGGTAGAACTCCTGGGACCAGCCATGTGGGCTATCTAATCTCTTAACTTAGGAAAACGGCAATTTAACAGTCAGAATTCTAGGCCAATCTGGCCAGACAGTGGTATACATTTGTAAAAGGAAGCAATTAATTTACTGGTCATTTCCTTGATCAAGCTTCCAAAGTTTCCCTCTGGAAGATCCTCCTCTTGATTCAAGAATGATACCAAGGAGAGGAGGGGCTTCTCTCAGTTCCCAGGCCAATTCCTGAGCCTGGAAGAAAACCCCACTTCCCCACTCAATAAGGGAAACTCTCCCTTTCCTCATCTTCTGTCACACACTAGATACATCCTTTTGGAGGATACCTCCATTAGGGTGGCAACAAAGCACCTAAAGAATATATTCATAAAATAAATGGATTGTGCACTGCCTTGTGTCATTCTGGAGAGGGCAGCTATATAAATGGACTAAATAAATGAATAAAAACCCCATCCCTCCCATTCCTGGCTTTAACCACTTAGGAGTTACTTGTTTATGCTTAGGAGTTATGTTTAGATAATCATCAAAGAGAAATCCTATAAGTTATGGAACTAGCAGAGCTGACCAAATTTTGAGGGGCGGGGGGAAAGAACCTTAAATCTTTTTGACAGGGACACGGGATAGATTTGCTGTATTGACACAAGAAAAGCCACCAGAGAGATAGAAATCCTGGAACTCATAAATAAGTCTGTTTGAGCAGAATGAACATCACTGGGACTTTGGGGGGACCAGAATCCAGGAAAAAGAGAAAATTGAAGGTTTTTTTTAAAGATCTATGTAACACTATCCTTTCTTGCTTTTTCCAGAAAAGGCAAAACAATGAACTCTGATCTACAGTTCAAACTGACTGTGGAAACAGATGCAGCATTTTTTAGGGATACATGATGACAGCTTTACCCCACTGGCCACCAGCTACGGCACACCCCTTATATTTTGTACAACCAGCAGTTGCAAAATCAATTCAATTCCTTGAATTCACCTGTCAGAATTTCTACTTAATAGACAACTACTTTGCTGTCTTCAGCTCTGGCAAAAAGTATATACCTGTGAGTATGCACAGATGAACATGTCTAAATTTGCATGTATTCCGTGCATATATGCACATTTACTGTTTGAATGTATGTAAATCTACTCTGACACTGAAGATCTATTATAATAAACTGGTTGGCTAAACTAATCCCAAAGTCTACTATGTAAACAGATTGACTGACATAGTTCTAAAATACATTCCCAGTTGGATTTGGACTTAGCCGTCTTGCTTTTGAATAAAGATCTCATGCCCTCTGGTAGATGGCCCTTGTAGCCACACAACTCAAAGAAATGAGAACAATTAACTCTTTAAAATCCTGCAACCCCAACTGCTATGCTGACTGCCTTCCAGGTTGGCTTGTTGATACCCAATAAAAAAGTAACTCCTAAGTGGTTAAAGCCAGGAATGGGAGGGATGGGGTTTTTATTCATTTATTTAGTCAATTTATATAGCTGCCCTCTCCAGAATGACACAAGGCAGTACACAATGAAAACAACACTCTGAAAAAGAAACATTCATGAAATAATAATAAAACATAGCTGGATCAAATAAATACATAAAAAATAAAAGCAGCTGCATATTCTGGATGCAACAATGGAAAGCAGTAAGTAATTCTTACTAATGTCCCCCACTTATTGTTAGGGCTACCACCAAGGATTCATTTGCTGCTTCAGCTCACTCCTCGTTAGGAAGCAAAGGAACAATACTGTACCAATAGAAGAGAATGTATGTAGCTCAGGGTTGAACTGTGGAGTCCTTGGCGCTCTGAGCTTGGTTGTCTGCTGATGATGTTACCTAGTTGAGTAATGAAATGTCTGGAAGCAAACAACCAAGCTCAGAAAGCACGAAGGACTGTACAGTTCTGTATGACATTAACCGGCCCACTTTCAAGGCCTCAAAACGGCTACTGGGCTTATAACAGACATTAGGGTGTGGGTCTCCTCTGCTTTTCACTGAGAGGAAAAGAGAGGCTGGTAATATTCCCAAAGTAAAATGAGGCCGGAGTCAGGGCACAGCACTTTCACTGCATTCTTGGTCTTCTGGAAATCAAACTGGATCAAACAATCAGGGTCTCTTTGTGTCTACTACCACGAATACTCATCATAGCTCTCCAGCACTAAATACCCATATTTTTATTTGGCAGTTTGAAGCCCCATAAATATATTCTGGAAGCTTTTCAAAGTAACAAAGTCTGGTATTTCCTGCGGTCCATTACAACTGGAAAAAGGGATCTGTTCTTTACTCAGATGGTCCCTCTAATTAACACACATAGAACTATGCATGGCTAGCAGAAATTAGCTAATTTCCTTATATTTGCTCACTTACCGGAATACCTAGAAGCTGAGGATCCACAGGCTGCCTGAAAGGTAAAGACTCTGGATCCTGGCGATACAAAGCTTCCAAGGTAGGCATAAGGGCCTGGCGCAACTCTTCAGGTTTAAAAACTGTTGAAAAAAATCCTTTTATTATCCACCCATCTATGCATCATAACATTTCTACACAATTCAAGGCAGTTTACCTTACAATTAATGCAATCAACCACAAGTCATTTTTATATTTTTCATGAAGTTTTTTAGTCTTCACAAATTTATACTTTGTTGAAGAAACTTAATTGCAAAAGATACAATGATCCCTGACCTTGCTCAGGCAACTTTAAGAAAGGATAAAACAAATATTGTTGGAGAAAGGATTGGTGACCGATAGCTAAAGCTAATAAAAATTGACCATACTCATGGAGAATATACCGTTTTCCCCCAGAGACTAAGGACAAGCCACATTATCTTTTAGCCCTGTTTCTCATTCTCCAGGGTACCTGGCTGGCTGACTCTTACTGAGAACAGAGTGATAATGCAAGTGAAGCTTAGGCCTGACTGCACAAGAGGCTTGACTGCTTTGTTGCCAAGCCTCAGAAGGTATTCAAGAGTTACAGAGATGCAGGCTTACTTTTTTTCCGTGACTGAGATGGTGATGTAGACTGTGATGTAGTGCCATTGCTGCTCCCATCCTCCTCTTCTTTTAGCTCAGATTTTTTTCCTTCTACCTCCATGGACTCTTGCTTGCTATCTACCCCATTAGTTTCTTCTTTGGTTCGTGCAGGTCCTGGTATGTCCTCCTCCAACTAAAAAGCAAAGGGAAAATAGAGTATTTATCTCGATGACTACCTGTTTTTTTTCAGGTAAGCAAGAGAAGGTCATGCTTTTTGTTGACCCACTAATAATGATTTGGCCCTCAGTTACCTCAGGTTTTGGCTCCAGCTGAGCCTCGCCATATTCTGAGTCAACTTTTTCCATCGTGACTTCTGGCTTATTTTCTTGCATTTGTGGTTCCTGACCAAGCTGCTGGGCACTGACATCAGCACTGGCAACAGAGCCGGGCGTAGGTATCCTGTTGTCAGTACTCGCTGCTGCTTGGGATAGCTGGCAAGAAAGAAAGAAAAAGCGCTAAGCACAAAAAGTTGCCTTTATAGATTGGCATTGAACGTGCAACATTAGTTGGCTATCCATGGACATCTCTGTATAGTGAATCTGCTTTGTCTACCCATCTTAGAATCCTCGATAGGAAGTTAAGGTAAGTCAGAGAATCATCTGCCCACTAACTTTTTTACTGTAAGCTGCCTAATAGTATATTTGAAGGATTGTGGCAGAATTTAAAGAGGGGACTGCTCAGTGTGTTGTACATGAGAGGCAACTGCAGAGGACCAATTGTCTGTGCATGCCACAAGCAAAGCTAATATAAAGCCCTTGAAAAACAACACACAGAATGATCTATATCTTGTAAACTTCCAGTTTAGAGCTGCCCTTAACGACAGTCCAGAAATTGTAGATAATGCAAAATGCAGCTATGAAGGGGCTAGCTGGAACCATCTGTCAGTGCTAAAACATCTGCTGTGACCCTAAATTGCTTCACTATTAAGCTTGGGACCAAAGCAAACAATCCAGGATGGCAGGCAGCCACTAAAGGCTGCCTGTAAAAGAGTGACATTTTGTTATCCTTTTCATGCCACTCTGGGATGAGGGAAGAACTTTCTACTTTTCTAAGTTTTTAAAATGGCCTGCCTTTGCCCTAGATCATGAGTTTGGATACTGTTGTTTCACTTGCTGTTTGGTTTCCAAGGAACTTCCAATCCCAGCAAGGCCACAGAAAGCACAGACAGGGGAAAGATGAAACACTTACCGGAGTGCCGGGAGCCTGGGTTGCCATTGGCGGTGGCTGTGGCTGCAGGGGTTGTGGGGTTGGCACAGATGGAGGATGCACTGGGGTCTGAGGCTGTGGGGTGACCTGAGCTGGTGCTGCCATTTGCCCCGAAGGGGTGCTTTGCATCTGCATGGTGTTGGGAACTGAGCCGGCTGCCGGGGTGGGGGCTTGCCCTGAAGAGGAGGCAGGGGTGGATGGCTGGGCAGGCACAACTGGCTGTGGTGGAGTAAGTCCTGGAGGGGTTTGGTGTGGAAGAGGTGGCACTCCAGCCATAGTGGATAAAGGAGGTGCAGCCTGATGAAGGGGTGACTGGCTCACCGGAGGACACGAGAGCTGACTATTTTGTGATCCCAGTATGGTTACTGAATTAGGAACAGCACTGCCAGGAAGCTGACCCTGTTAGAAAAACCTATACTTAACATGATATATAAAAATTCACCAAACGCTTGCGTGCACACACACACACACACACAAATCACAACATGTTTTATTCTTCTGCGAACAACAGCCGTTATGTTATGCATTCCCCACAACTAGAATTTAGTAAAAGACTCCACATTTTGCAAGTAACTACCCAAAAGGTATTGAAACCACGTGCCAGAAATGTCAAATAAATTTTAGCTTACTGCAAAACGTACCTGCGCTACTCCAGCCTGCGCTGCTGGCTGCCCTAGGGCTGCACTGTTGACATTCAGAACTCCGCTAGAGGCAGGAAACTGATTCTGGGACAGGAACTGGGTTTGGGCGGCGGGCGGACCCAAGAGGTTGCCAGAATGACCTCCCATCACGTTTTGGGACTGAGGCATTCGGGAAGGAGACAGAGCCATCTAGTAAACAAAACAGCCTATCTCCATTAGGGTTCTGGACCACAGGTTTCAGGAGGGTTAGGGTTTATTAACTACAAAAGGAAGGAAGGCTTTGCAGTGAACCAAACACAATACTCCTTTAAATGGCTTATGCTCTATATTTCCCATATGTCCTCTTGTGTAACTTAGAGAGACAGGTGGGGTCACTACTTTAGACCGGTCATTAAATAATATCAGTATTCTGTGATACAGAAAATCAGTAAATATCGCAATAAATGCATTAACTAAACTTTCAAACGTGGCAATACTGGAAAGGATGCAAAGCTGCCCTCAGCTGAAGTGACTGTCTGAAAGCATTCTAAAAACTGAACAATGAGAAGGAAAATAATACAATACAAACCGTCGAAACAGAAGCCATGGAGCTCATCTGAACGGGATGGTTCAGTGGAGAAGCAGCACGAGGCCCGACTGATGCCGGAGGCATTTGGGCATTCCCTATGGACATGGAGTTAAACTGATTCACTCCTGCAAAATGTACCCCCAGAACAGCTCATTAGGCACACAACATCCAAGCCCTGCTTGGTACAGACCTCAAACAGGGGCAGGAAAACCCGGCCCATGCAGTTCAGTAAACGAGCAGGACGAAAGAACAAAGAATGCTTCTGATGAACACGGAAGGAAGCCCAATGAAATCCAATTATCATAGCCAGAATTCAGCTGGATCTTTAGCAGTCAGGATTCTGGTCTAGCTATGGGAGTGAAACCACCCTGGCTGCCCTCACGGTTGACTAGTGGTGGGACCTGGAGGAAAGCAGCGACCCTCTCCAGTATTCCCTGTTCTGGGCAAGGCCGCAATTGGCACATGAGCCGAAACTGGGCAAAGTCCTCCAAGCCAGGGCCGCATGTTTTTCCAACAGGAACCATGAGTCCAGAAGGACCGTCCAGTTGCAATTCCTCAGCTAGACAGACGAGGGGATGCCGAGAGGCTCAGAAAAGAAATCTTTTGCAGGGCCTTTGAAAATAACTGTTACCTTGGGTCAGTGGGGTTGGCCCCTGAGTATCTTGATTTATTTCACTATAAATATTGCAGTTTTCTTTTCCTGGGGAACCTTCAGAAGAAGAGGCCCGCCACAAGAGTTTTAAACTACTTCCCCTTCCTTCCTATTTTGAATATGATGTCTGTGTAATCCCACATATGAAAGAAGAGTTTTTACTTAGTACAGAGAGATGAAGTTCAATAAAACTACTGTATTCTGCCTGCAATACTGCTGACACTGAGAAACCTGTAAAGGTACTTCCTGAAATAAAGAGCAATATCTATATTCAGTTCTAAGTGGTAATCATAAATGAGCCACAGTTATGTGAAAAATTCCAAGGATTTTATGTTTTCATATTTTCCATGCACAAGGACTGCTTTTGCACCTTCAGCTATTCCTCTTATGCCTCTACTTGGGAAATATTCATGTCCAGATCTTGGTGATAAGACAGCACAGGGATTCTACAGAATAGCTAACATCTGTAGATCATACTGAAGGGAAATGAAAAACTAGATTCTCAGACAGCTCTGTATTAGACTTTGCTGAAGGCACGGCACCAGTTTATAAGACTGCGCAAAGCTTCAAGAAGATGCTTTGCTTTGATGAAGATTCAAGCTAAGCATCCACCTGAAGCTTCACATAACAATGCACGGCCAACTGCATCACCTCTTTCCTTTTTTTTTTTTTTAAGTTAATAGGTATTCTGCCTCCTTGCACAGGTCTATCAGTTTAAAGCTGATTTTTGCAAAGTTTATCATATTTCTTGATCCTGTAAAGATGCTGGAATCTACTAAGTCTCATTAAGAAGAGTTCCCACGATTCCAAGCCTTTGCTTTTTATCAGACTTTACAGAACAGAGGTACTATCTTTTCATCAGCAGAACTTCTGAAGTTTCTGCAAGGAAAGATGATTACAGTAAACCTCAATTTAATAGACAATTTGGGAGGAAGGGATGTCTGTTAACTCTGAATTTAAATAACTGACATAATTTATGTCATTTGTGTGATTATGTAAATGGCATAAATTGATTCAAATAATATAAAACATCAATTATGCCATTTTGCAAACAATGTAAATTGCTTCAGACGCAATGGACAATGAAGTCCCAAGTAAAATCTGCAGGTCTAGAGAATCAAGGTTTTACTGAGAGATTACTGAGCAATTTGACTTGGGATAGAATGCTAATGGAAAAGGTGGCATTGGAGAGGCCAGGTAAGCTACCATGGCCAAAAACAAAATTCACAGCAGAGATGCTGAGAAAAAGAAGAAGCAACGGATGCTAAATACCTTGAGAGGCCTGCATACGGCCCAGAGGCACACTTGGCATGGATATAGGCCCATCTGTAAGAGAATGAATGCATGTTTAACTGACTGAATTCTGAATTTAGAATTCTTTGAGATAACATGTGTTTTAAAAAAGGTTAATTATTCATAAAATCAGAACATTAAAAATTGCAGCTGGTGTCATCATCTTAAAAGATGGATTCTCCTGTCAATCTCCCACAAGAAAGTATGGAATAAGTAGCAGTTTTACTTTTACCAACTGGAGAGGTTCCCAAGGGTGGCACTGTTATACTTTAGGAGCATAAACCTACAGGTGCCATGGAGGTAAATCTTGTCTCTTAGATTATTAAACAAACATCTAACAGAAGCTGCAAGACATGTGAGAACTTGGTTCTTGATGGTACTTTGTCTATACTTCCCCAGCCCCCACCTCAGATGAGCTCATGTACTCCCTACAATGATACCTAAAGGCAGTAATAGAGTGATGCATAATAAAATCAAGCTATCCATTTGGGGAGGAAGTGCTGGGAAGGGGTGGTCTGGTTCATCTTTATCTTTATGCTGGGAAAGGTCATATTTGTCTGCTTAAGAAAATTCATTTGGGCGTACTAGAGAGCCACAGAAAACGGAACTTCCTTTCTGAGGGAGAGGTCCAGTAAAGGTCATCTCTTCAAAATTTCAGAAAACGGTTGTAGATATAATAGGCTAATTCAAATTTGATCCTGCTTTCGTGTGATTTTAATTTTTTTTTCATTTTTTAAAAATTGTAAGATGCTCTGATAGGATTTTTGAAGGGCAGAAGGATGTGTCATCAACATAAAAATAAGAACAAGCAAGGTTTTTCTTGCTCTATATCTTTAGTGAACCACTTACTGGGAGGTCTCACAGGTTGCGCTTGTCCCACAGTTGCTGCCACCGGCGGAATGCCAGGAGGTTGAGTCCCAGGGGCCTGTAAGGCTGGCTGATTACCCAAGATCCCTTGCTTATGCAAACGAGACCTCCGTTTCTCTTCTAGCTCTTTTTGTATCTTATATATTTTCTCTGCCAATAAATGGTAATATTCATCCTGAAAAAAGAGAATGCTAGGATCAGATCTTTGAATGCATTATAGAGAGCAGAGTTTGAAGGTATTATTAATTTGAATCCATTTTTGTACACAAAGAGTGGCCATTTGAAGCAGTCACCTCATGAAGCTGAGCACCTATGTTGAAAAGATTCTTTCTGAACTTTGGGACAACACAGTCTCTAGATCAAAGAAAGGCAACACATCATCCCTAGATGATGCTGGATATGATCAGCTGTAGCCAGTCTGGTCTAAGGTGAAGGATGATAGGAATTTAAATCTAACATCTGGACAGTTATATATTATCCATCCACCTACGCTCTAGAGGAAAGGAAACTTGGCTGAGCTGCTGCAAAACTTGAATAGGATAATGAGAGCAATACTGTGGATGCAATTTAATTGAACAGTAGTATAAACTGAAGATTAAATGGTAGTCTTTTATGTGCCTAAACACTAATACCATGTTTCGCCTCAATCTTCTTTTCTTCAGGTGGAACAACCCAGTTCTTTCAGCCTATTCTCATATTGTATGTCCTCAAGCCCCTGTCGTCCTCCTCTGAACCTGATTTAACCAGTCAGTATCCTTCTGGAAATGTGGTGCCCAGAAGTGTATATAGTACTCCCGACAGGGTCGCAGCAGTGCAGAGTAAAAGGGCTTTACGTGTCTTTGATACAAGGCTTTCGCTAATGCAGCTGGGGAGGACAGTTCGTGAACAGCATCGATATATAAGGTAAAGGTTCCTTGGAATTGAGCTTGGCTCCTTTTCCTGGCAGCAGTATGGAAGTGGTCTGCTGCTGCCCTTTTCAGCTTCCCAGGGGAGCCTACGGTTCCCGGGATTTCCTGGTAACCTCCTGTCCAAGGGCTAACAGAAACTGTATGTAGCTTTAGACTCCTGCAGTAATATGAAAATGCTGTAACATTCCAGACTTCTTCACTTTAGAAAAAGATGTTTCTATTGATTCAGGTGCTTGCCTTTAACCAGCAGATCTTCCTTCCTGTGGAAAAGAAACTTTCTAAGCAGTCACAACACTGAAGATTGGAGCTGATACATAATTCTGGCAATCTGTTAGATCGTCATGCTACACAGAAGAGCCCTGCAGTGGAAGCATGATCCTGGAGAAATGTTCCAGAACAAAGAATTTCTCAAAAGAGTGGCATTAGCACTTGACATATCCAAATATTTTTTCAGATCAGTAACGTACCCTACTGTTCGCTGATTCATACATATCCCCCTCAACTTTCCTAGCATAAGCCACCAGATTCTCCATCCGACGATCTTTCAATGCTGCTGGATCAGGAGTTGGAAAAATGGCTTGTACGCTGCAAAAAGAAAAGGTTTAATTCTCTTTAGAAACATTGCAAGGAAACACCATATAGTGGGCACACATTTAAAAATTCCAGCTCTTAAGAAATTCAATGGGAACTACTCTTTCTTCAGAATGACATAATTGAAACTTTGTCAGGCCTGGGGGTGGCATTGGGACAAAAAATGAAATTGGGAAGTGGAATAAATGCGTGAAGTAGTCTTTCTCATGAAATATCTTCTCATATAGTAAGGAACAAATCAATGTTTACTGAAATTAACCAGCTTTTCATATTATCTCCCAGGTCCCAAATCTAAGGAATGGCACTGTAACACAACATAATTAACAGACTAGTCTGATCCCACAGTAAGCTATGCCTACCCCTGGTTAATACTTACAGTTTGTGTACTAAGTGATTGCGCAGATCCTGGGTGACATGCTCATGCCAGGTCTTCCTCACCCCGGTGCTTGAAGGTGGCGCAGCTGTTGGCATAGAGCCACTGAGATTTCCAACACTGCCAGAATTTGTGCCATCACTCATTAAGGGGCTAAAGAAAAGGTAGTTATGGAACCCTTTGTAGATCTTTACTGTTCTGAAATTTATTTCTGTTTTTAAGTATCCCTACTGATGACAAAAGTTAAGAAATTACCAAACAATTGATTACAACAGCAAGCACAGGCAATGAAATTTTATTGTAATTTTGCCACTGAACCCTCTCTACCAACTGTGGAATCCCTTGGAAAGGGAGATATGAAATGTCCATGGAAAGTAATGTTATCAAAAACCTGTAATTTCTAACACTAGAAGTAATAGTCAGATGTAAATGCTCAACCACCCTTTCTTACTTTGCTGTCCCAAGTGAAGTCGGAAGAGCTGTTTCTGAGATCATGGTAGTCTGTTGATCAGTTATTCCTCCTGCAGCCAGATTCATCTGATTAGCTCCTTTGGAACAAGATTATACCACATTAGTCATGCGACATTTTTAGACAGTTCTTATATTTATATTAACATAATTTATGGATGCACTGTAGGAAAAATCAAAAGTACTTTTTTTTAAAAAAATTACTGTCTCTAATATACCATTTTAATTATTTTTGCTTAAATGTTTATTGAAACTATCAATAAAATTGTATCCTTTATGGGCCTGAGGATACAAAGTTGTAAGAAGATTCTTCAGAAGCAATTATTCTCAAATAACAAAGTAAAACACATTTAAGTAAGTGATTAAAATGAGATGCAAATGAAATGATAAAAGAGATATAAGCAACAGGACATGCAATGCAGCCAGTGAAGATTAACTTATGTTTTCCACCAAGGTGCTAACTTGTCCTCTATCCTCAATCATCCAAACTTTGTGTACTAGGGATGCATACCGCCCTTCCAGAGAACAGATTCCATTTCTTCTCTGAATCGCACGGATTGAATGTTCTGGGAGGACCCTTGAGAACTGAATGATTCCATTCTTTACCTCCCTCAAGGTTCTAAATACTCTTAAGCATGGAGAAAACTCCTTTTGAGTAAAGGAAAAGAACGTATCCCAGTTTCCAGCCAAGGCCAGCCTTGCACTTGTCATGGATTGATTCTTTGCCCTCTACTCATTCCCAACTTCCTGACTTTTCTCTCTACCGCTAGAAGCAACTTCCATGCTTACCCAGTGCACTGATGGTCCTCATTTGCTGGTGGGTTTGAGGTGGTGTAGGCTGCTGGCCTGGTACCTGTGGCTGCAACGGTGCCTGTGGCTGATTGCCATAGGGTAGGCCAAGAGCAGCATAGGCTCGTTGCATGGAACTGGGATCAATAGGGTTGGGATTAGTTAGGGAAGGAGTTATGGGCTGTCCTGTTCCAGATGCCACAGAATTCTGAATCCCACCAGCTGGTGAGCCAAGGAGAGCTAGGGGGAAAAAAAAGTACTGAATTTCTTCAGTATAACGCAATACATACATCACATGCTAATGCACAAATTGTGAAAAATTGAAAGACTTGCTCACGACTCAAACACATTTCTTAATCTGTGTTCTCCCATGAGATAAGTTAAATTAAGAGAGCTATGATGGACTGAACATGAGCTTTGGGGCTGAATGGAGATCCAAACTCGAGTCTCCCCAGTTCTACTCTGATACCTTGAAATTTATACCACACATACTCTCAAAGTTTTAATTCTTGCTCAGTTATTGCTCTTAGTCTTAGTGGTTCACTTCCAAGATATCTCAGGCATTTTTAAAGGGATCATTCAACCTGTTAGTAAATTCACGTTAGGGTTACAGTTTGTAAATACTCAGTAGTACACACATTTCTTGATCAATCAGGCATTTCAGTAAGGAAGACACTCCCTTCTGTTGATGTATAAGCACATACAAAGGAATCATTATAAGCACTGCTTCACCTCAAGATCAAAATATTTCCCCCTCTAGAATACTTGTGTAGTTTTCAGCATATAATTTATCCAACAATTGCCTTGCAATACTTATGCTGCTGAATTGTTTCCTGATAAATGACTGAACTATGTTAGTGAAGTATATGAAGTTCTCAACCATACAGAAATGAGTTCACTGAAAAAGCAATCTCAGCAATTTTTTCACTAATTATCTCTTACAATTATGTATTAATTTCCATTATAAGATTATCTAGGCCTATTTCTGAATTTTTTTCTTTTTCCATTTGTGGCGGTTCGGTGGAAATGATTTCATGTAACTGTGAAGTGGTAGACTCTGATGGTGACACTAAAGACAGCATGCCTACTGCTTATTTAATATTGGGTGTGTGTACTGATAAAAGCAAATCAGCAGAAGGAACATCTCCCTGCTTTGTTAAATCACATCCAACTACTATAAAGTAATTCTGATTCTACTGAAACGGGAGAATTCCAGTAGCAAGCTGAGAATAGCAATTATTCAAAAGCTGTGATTAGACAACAGACAGTCCTTAAGGGGAATGAACATGCGTGCGTGCATGCGCGCGCGCACACACACACACACACACACACACACAGCATAAGAATATTAATACTGATTAACTTAATACTAACATCTTAGATGTTCAAAGCAGCAGCTATTCTCATAACAATAATTCATTTAGGCCACTACACCTTAAGTTGCTTTGCTGTATGATTCACAGAGTGCACAGCTTCCTATTTTACTCAATATTCATTCAACTATTTCCAAACAAGGACTATTTAATGCCTGCTGCCTTGATTAGGATTCAGTCAGTAGAAAGTATACTTCAGGACGAGCAATTTATTCCTCAAATCCTTAGGACTGCAGAAATGCATTCTGCTCATTTTTTGTTTTACTTCTCTACCCTGCCTGCCAAGATCTACTCTATCACCTCATATTCTCTAGTAACTGACCTTCTTTATCTTTCCCCCTTAGAAAGATTGGTTACCAGGTCTGTTAATTTATCTCACATCTCCATATTAGCAAGTAGAACAGAATATAGATTATATCTCTGATATGTGCTTGATGGTTTAATGAAACATTTTAAAGAAAGTTTTGAAATCTGATTAAATTTTTAAAAAATCTCTTCAGCTCATTACTTTTTATATCTGACAGCAGGGTTCTCGTGATTTTATTAACCTGGAACCTACTGTGAACTCTCTGAGGTAGACCAGATCAGGAAACAGAGCCACAAGAAATACTGGAACTCTACTTTATTGCTATAGGCTATAATAACAGAATCTTGAAAGCCTGACAAGGTTTCTCTTTCCCTCCCTCTTATACCCAAGAGAGTCCAGGTGGGCCAATCTTAAGTTTCTTTCTTACCCTTTCCTCTCTTTCTGGGCTAAGCTGATGTTTTTGGAATGGCTGCCACATATTGTCTTCAAGGCTATCTCCATCTACCTTGGAAGGCCTTCTGGTTAAATGCAGGTAAGTAATCAAACTATCTAAGACTAAAACTTCTTAATAATATTGTGGCTTTATATATTCTTAATTTGATAATACCATTTTAA